>LPNX011005469.1:189825-344230 GCA_001517045.1 Pseudotsuga menziesii | reverse complement strand
ACTGGATAAGAGGAAGAGGGATTCCTAGTGCCTATGAGTTCTCGGGATAGGGCATACATTTGATCCTTATCCTTCTGCATGGATGAGAATTTCTTCAATTTCTTTATCTCCTACTGCAGCTCCTCTACCTGAACTCTGTGGCCCATACGTTCTTCACCCCCCTGCTCTTCCAGCGCTCTAATAATTCTCTTATGCTCATCCAACGCAATTGTCTTTTTCTGGTTTTCTTCCACCTGACTTCTCCATTTAATTACTTCCATCCTCAGGGCTGAAACTTCTGCTGTAAGATCTGAAATCTCCTTTTTATAATGTTTTTCCTGTTCTACATCCAAATCAATAAAAAATTTGCAAGGGAGGAGTATTGTCTCTTGTGAGACAGTGTCCTCCAGCACTTCTTCTATGAGAGTTGTTGGTTCTTGTGTGGCAGCAACATCCCCTGGATTTTCTTCCATAACTGTGATTGATGCTTGTTGAGACACTGGTTCTTGTGTAACAGTGTCTTCTCCCTGATCCATCTGCATTTCTGAAATTGATTCTTGTGTTGCTGGTTCTTGTGTGACAGCAACACCCCCTGGGTTATTTTCTACAGCTGTATCCAAGTCTTGTTGAGACACTGGTTCTTGTGTAAGTGTGTCTTCTCCCTGATCAGCCTGCATTTCTGAATCTAATTCATGTGTTGCTGGTTCTTGTGTGGCGGTAACATCTTTCAAACTCTCCTCAGCATTCACCTCCATTTCTTTTGAGGACACTGGTTCTTGTGTGACAATGTCTTCCTCCTGCATTCCTGGATTCAATTCTTGTGTTGCTGGTTCTTGTGTGGCAGCAACATCTTCGTTCCCCTGCTTCCGAGATTGGATATCTTCCCCATCGTACAGCTCTTCCTCAAGGACCTCAGTGTCACCTGAGGCTATTGTCTGTTCATCCTCACTATACTGTATATCGGGTATGATATCTATCCCTGGATCATCTTCTGTTTGAAATTCAGGAATTCCCAAGGATGTTGGTTCTTGTGTGGCAACATCCTGGATTACCTCTTCATCCTCCCGTGGCTGCAGTTCTTATCTAAGTTTTGTATCATGAGAACATTCTGGGTTCACAGTGTAATCCTCATTCCCATCATCACTCCTGATTTCATTCTCTGCCGCGGGATTAGTAGCAGCCTCAGCAAGGATGATCAAAGATGCTGGTTCTTGTGTTGCAGCATCTTCTTCTTCTGCAAGTTCTTCCCTTGTGGACGTGGGCTGTTGCATTGTGCGAACTATGACCCCATGGCCCTTCTTTTTGAAAATTTCCCCACAATTGGGGCACATTACTTGCTCCTCCTCCCTGTTAGGGTCAATAGATTCTGTTCCCTCGAGGTGGTCCGCCGCCTCCACCAATGTATACATTTTCTTCTCGCCTTGTTTCCTACAAGTTTCCTTCCATGTCTCCACTTCCCTTCGAAGTATTTGGACTTCCTCCTTTAATACTGTGTTTTCTTCCAGAAGTCCTTCAAGGCTGGGTTCTACCTCAACTGGCCTTTCTGGAGCATCCATTGGCCTTGGTACAAGGATTGGGATCTCAACCTGTGACTCTAGGGTTTCCCATCTTTTTCTGGCTGCCTCTGAGATTGCATTTGGTTTGAGTCTTTTGCCTCCTATTGGTGCAGTTATGCTCGGTTCCTCAATTGGTCTCTTTCTTCCTTTTCGTGACGTTTTCGCTTGAGGGGCTGACTTATCAGGATTCTCTACTGGGGTCAAAGGAATTTTTTCTTGCACCTCAGATCGCTCCTCCTCAATTAGGGTTCCTCCTTCCCACTCAGGTGAGGATTCAACAGTGACCGGCTCCATCTGTTCCATCTTTTCTTCAATTGCCTTAGCTCTGTCATCTTCAGGTTCAATTGTCGCAGCATTCAATGCTGCTCCAATTTCTCCTTCTGATGACAGAGCTACCCTGTTGTCTGCATGTCTCTCAAGATTTCTATCAACACTTTCCCTCAATGGTCCTACTTGTGTCCCCTGTTGTGCTTGTTTTGGTACAATATCATCCCCCCCCCCAACTATATTGGAGGGACACTGATCCTCCTGACGATGTTGAAGCTGTGCCTGTTCTGCTGGGAGACCCAGGACAGGAACAGGCTCCTGAGCGCGGGCTGTGAATTGATCCCAGGTGATATGGTGCTGGGCCAGGGTTCTTGAAATGATTAATTTTATAACACCATGGTGGGTTAGGGAAACATGTGGATGTTTAGCTGTTTGAACAAACATCGCCATCTGGCGTAGGTTGTGGAACAGATAGTATGGAATATTCAACAAAATGCCATGGCGAAGATGGGAAAGAAAAGGTAGTTCAGAATTATAAACAACTTGGTACCTACCTTCGCAAGTGATGTATTTCTTAAGGAAGACAGCAACCTGATCCCATGGTCACGGCAGTGATTGCAGTACAATTCCTCTCTTCGATATTTGAACGTGCTCCCCCTCTCGTAGAAATTCCTCCCTTGCAACCATCATGGGGATTCGTCGTTCAAACCATGCCTTTCCCACCATTGGAAGAGCAGTAACTTCAGATATAATAGCCTCGAAAACTTCTATCCGCAGCCCCCATACCTCAGAGTGAGTATCCTTGAGGTGTAAAGCGAATTGCAAAGCTGCTTCCCTGTTAAATCCGTCTAGTCGCTCGAAGAATTCAATCCAACCAGCGGCTTGAAAGATGGCAAAAACCTCAGGATTGTTTCAGAGTTCCTGCGTGTTTAAAGGTTCATGACGAGCTGGAAGCCCCATGGTCCTGGAAACAGAGTTCTAGAGTCCGTGAGTGGAGGTTGCAGAGCGGGGCATGCACAGATCGCTGAGCAGAGATGTGAGTAGGGAGATGGCAAATTTGGAAAGTGCAGTGCAGAGGGAGGTTCAAATTTTTTATTCCAAATTGGGGAGGGTGGCGGTTATGAGATTTTACATCGCACGGGGGAGGGATTAATTAAGTCATAATGGTAATACGTATTAAGGCACGACTGATATCATTAAACCCAAATTAACACTTAATCATGTAAAAATCAAAGCCATACCTCATGCGACTGTGCATCGAATGACCTGCGGGGAATGATGATCCGTGTGTTGCTGACGCTGGAAGGCCGAGCGCGTGTGCAGGCATTAAATCGATCATAATAATAGAAATGAATTCTATAATGCCATCGCCAGTGAAAATGGAGAAAACATCGCGTCACCGGAGTCGGAATTATGCCAAATTGGCCGGCACGAGTGGAATAAATCAGAGCCATAAGTAATGGCGGAAGCAATTTGCTTTGGTTAACACAGGAGTTACTACTGCAAAGAACAAAAGAACAGTCTGTAATGCTAAAAGGTCTGCCAAATAAAACAGGATTGAAGTTTCCCAGCATGATGTCGCGGCCAATTAAAAGATGTTACAGCCGTCAAGAAAGATCACGGTGTCGAAAAAAAATTGGCGGTACAGGGAAAAATCACGGCTGTCAGAATTCACAATGGCTGGGAAAGGATGTCGTGGCCGTGGGAACATGTGGGTCGGCCACCGGGATTGTATGTTCAGCCGCCGGAAGATTATGTTCGGCCGCCGGGAAAAATAATTTTCAGGCCTTTGGGAAAAGAGTTGCGGCTGTGGGAAAGTATGTTCAGCTGCGGGAGTGTTTGTTCAGCCGCCGGGAAAAAGAATTTTCGGGTCTTTGGGAAAAGAGTTGCGGCTGTGGAAAAGTATGTTCAGCTGCGGGAGTGTTTGTTCAGCCGCCGGGAAAGAGAATTTTCGGGCTTTTGGGAAAAGAGTTGCGGCTGTGGGAAAGTATGTTCAGCGGCGGGAGTGTTTGTTCAGCCGCCGGGAAAGAGAATTTTCGGGCTTTTGGGAAAAGAGTTGCGGCTGTGGGAAAGTATGTTCAGCTGCGAGAGCGTTTGTTCAGCCGCCGGGAAAGAGAATTTTTGGGATTTTGGGAAAAGAGTTGCGGCTGTGGGAAAGTATGTTCAGCTACGGGAGCGTTTGTTCAGCTGCCGGGAATAAGAATTTTCAGGCCTTTGGAAAAAGAGTTGCGGTTGTGGGAAAGTATGTTCAACTGCGGGAGCATTTGTTCAGCCGCCGGGAATGTTTATTCTGAGAAAGGAAAATGCAACACAGGGAACAAGGGAAAACGTTTTTCGTTCAGCGGGCCCATTCTGGTCGTTCACCTGGTACTCCCCTGCAATTTTATTTCTTTGAAAAACAACAACCAAAGAGATCAAATGCAAAAAGAAACAATCAAGAGTTATTCGCTACAGTATAAAAAAAAAAAAACTTATTTATGTACAGTGATTCAATAGTGCGATTTACAGTTTAAAGATTGGCAGAGGCAGAGAGAAGTTCCTGCCCTGGTAACAGCTGATACTCTGGGTCGGCAGCAATCTGCGAAATGAATGCGTCCTTCGAGATAGGCTTACGGTACAGTCTTAGTCTGTGGCCATTAGTAAGTAATGGTATACGATTGGCGTCAATGGTCACTAGACGGACCGTGCCGTTGTCAAAAACCCTGTCAACCAAGTATGGACCTAGCCACCGTGTACGTAGTTTCCCTTTAAAATCTCTTTTGAATCTGGAGTCATAAAGTAATGCCCAGTCTCCTTCACTGAAGACCTTCTTTTTAATAAACAGGTCATGCCAATTAGATCTCTGTTGCTGAAGTAACAAAGTCTGATCTACTGCCGCCAACCGCTTCTCGTCCAGTTCATTTAATTGATTCAGTCTTTGCTTCTGCGCTTCTGTTACGTCCAGGTTCATTTCGGTGGCTGTCTTTAAGGTTTTAATCTCGAACTCAATTGGAAAGACAACACTTTTTCCGTACACCAGATCATATGGGGAGAACCCTGTAGTGTCATGCCAAGTCGTGCGATATGCCCACAGTGCTTCTGGAAGCCTGTCAGCCCAATCCTTTCGATGACTATTAACTGTTTTAGTAAGGATATTTTCAATAACCTTATTGGTGCTTTCCACCTGACCATTATCCTGGGGGTGATAAGGTGAAGACACCCTGTGCTGCACATGATACTTCCTGAGCAAGGATTCAAATCGGTGTGACACGAACTGCGGACCTCCATCAGTAACTACTTCTTTTGGCACCCCAAAACGGGTAAAGATCTCACTGTACAGAAAATCAATTACTGCCTGATCATTAGCCTTAGCCAAAGCTACAACCTCCACCCACTTGGTCATGTAATTAGTACAAACCAGAATATAGACCTTCTGGTTGGAGGGAGGACTGATAGGGCCAACAAAATCCAGTGCCCATCTCTCAAATGGTTCAACTACAAGTTGGGACTGTAGGGGCATCTGATCTGTTCGATTGGGTTGGCCCATCCTTTGGCAACTGTCACAGGACTGGACATACTTCTTGGCATCCCTGAACAGAGTCGACCAGTAATAGCCCATCCGCAGTGCTTTGTGCCCCGTTCTTTTATCTGCAAAGTGGCCTCCACAAGGCCCCTCATGATAGGATTTTAATATAGGAAAGATCTCATCTTCTCTTACACATCTCCTGATCTCAAGATCAGGTCCTGTGTAGAAGAGATGGCCATTTAACCAACAAAACCTGGCACTGCGCTGAATATTTTTTCTTTTTTTCTCGTTTTGTCATATATGGCGGGAGCTTCCCTGCAACCAAATAGTTAGCAACGTCTGCATACCATGGAGAATGAACTGAAAGTGAAAATAGATGCTCGTCTGGGAAAGAATCCTCAACAGGAAAACTGTCATCACTGTTAGTAAGACGGGATAAAAAGTCAGCAACAACATTTTCCTTCCCAGGTTTATCTATAATAGTGATATCAAATTCTTGTAACAACAAAAGCCATCTGGTCACTCTGGCATTGGTAACCGGTTTATTCATTAAGTATTTGATAGCAGAGTGGTCAGTGTGCACAAATGTAGGATACCCGGTGATATAATGTCTAAATTTATTGATGTAGTAAACAATAGCAAGGAATTCTTTTTCAGTAACAGTGTAGTTAAGTTCAGCAGGGGCTAGATTTTTACTAACATAGTAAATGGCATAAGGTTTTTGGTCCTCCTGCTATCCTAATACTACCCCAATGGCAATGTCAGATGCATCTGAGGAGATATGGAAGGGCAGGGTCCAATTAGGTCCCCGCAAGATGGGAGCTGTAGACATCCTTGCTTTAAGTTCATCGAATGTTGTCTGGCATGCTGCATTCCACACAAACTGTGCATCCTTTATTAACAAAGAGAACAGAGGAGAAGCCAGTTTGGAGAAGTTTTCTATGAATCTTCGATAATATCCAGCATGTCCCAGAAAGCTTCTCACCTCTTTTTGAGTTGAAGGGGTAGGTATATTCTGTATTACTTTGATTTTTGCAGGGTCTACCTGTATGCCGTTGGCAGAGATAAAATGCCCCAATACCACCCCCTCACTCATCATCATATGGCACTTCTCAGTGCTTAATGAAAGCTGAGCCTGTTTACAACGAGTTAAAACCTTCTTTAAATTTTCTAGTGCCTCATCGAAATCCCTACCATAGGGAGTGAAATCATCCATGAAGATTTCCATGCTATCATTGACTAATTCAGAGAATATGCCAATCACAGCTCTTTGGAACGTTGCTGGTGCATTGCACAATACAAATGGAAGTACTCTGTAAGCAAACGTTCCCCAGGGACAGGTGAAGGTGGTTTTATCCTGATCCTCAGGAGCAATTTGGATTTGGTTGTACCCACTGAAACCGTCTAGGAAGGAGAAGAACTTCTTCCCTGACAGGGTATCAAGTACCTGGTCGATCAAGGGTAAAGGGAAATGATCCTTTTGAGTTGCTTTGTTCAGTTCCCTATAATCAACATAGACCCTCCATTTCCCATTTTTCTTGGGTACAATCACGAGTGGGGAGGCCCACTCACTATCTGAAATAGGGTATATAAACCCTGCTTCCAAAAGTTTCTGGATTTCCTCCTTCACTATATCCCTTAGATTGGGGTTCATGCGTCGTTGGGGTTGACACACAGGCCGGGAGTCACTTTTGATATAAATGTGATGAGTGCACAAATTAGAGGGGATACCCCTCATATCTGTATACTCCCAGGCAAACCACCCCTTATGTTCCTTCAAGAGGCTGATCAGGCGTTTCTGTTCCTCTGAGGAGAGACTCGGATTGATATTCAAAGTCCTTCGAGGTTCTACCTCAATCGGAATTCTCTCTGAATTTTTCACAACCGGGATTATATTTGTGTCACCAACCAAGGCTTCCTCCATAAGGTTTTCTTGCTCTTCCTTGCCCAAGGTAGTGTTAAGAATTTGATAGACTTCTCTATTTACTGAAGTGGGTTCACTAATGAAATTGCTAATGGTATCATCTTCTGTCTCATTTTTGAAAGTTAAGGCCTTCCCTATAGTTAATAATGGCTGGACATCCTCCTCCTCCTCCTCCTGCTCTATCCAAAGGGATGTTTCAGCCTCTAGACTTGGCCGAGCTGGAGGATACAGGGTGAGGTTTTTAGTGTCCACACCATCAGATATATTCATGGACCCCGATCGACAGCTGATGCAAGCATCAGCTGTGGCCAACCACGGTCTCCCCAGGATCAATGGGTGTCCCCCCAGCTGCGATTTTGGTTGTAACACCAAAAAGTCAGCTGGGTACTCCCATGAATCTACTGATATAACAAGGTCATCCAAAATCCCTTCGGGTCTGATGGTGGATCTGTCTGCCAATTCCAAAATAGTAGGGGTCGGTCTAAACTTGGTGAGCCCAAGATTCTCTACAGTTTCCATAGTTATAACGTTGATTGCTGCTCCTAGATCCACTAGGACGTTGGGTATTTGTGTCTGTCCTATCTGTACAGTAACGGTAGGATTACCAAGGTCATCGTATTTAGTCACAGGGGCTTTTCCTGTTATCAAGGCCGATAAGTTTCCTATGACATGAACCGTGGGAGGATCCCTGAATTTCCTTTGTGTTCTTCTTATACACAGCTCTCGAACTGTTCTAGCGTAAATGGGCACATCTTGAAGCGCTTGAAGGAGGGGAATTTTAACATAAAGGTTTTTTAACTCTCCGAGGAGGTTAAACTGAGGTTGCCCCCCCATTTTTGGTAGTAGTAATATCTCGGGGTATGGTGGCTGATTTATCAGATGGGAAGGCTGTATCTCTTTAGGTTTATCGTTGGATGGTTCAGCCGTTCCTTCGAAGGGATGCCCAGCATCCTCAATAATGGGCCTTGAGTCAAATGGATGCTGTAAGCTCTCCTCTTCTTTATGCTCAGAGGATGAAACATCCTCTGTAATCACAGGTTCTACAATTTTCCCAGATCGTAAATGAATTTCATTACAGGGTACAGGGGAAAGAGAGTAAGCTGGCATGTTGACAGTCTCCAATTGGTGGACTGCTTTATTGTTTGGGTTAGGATTAGGTTGGGCAGGCAGCTGGGGTTGGATTGGTATATTAGGGACAGAATTGTTTTGCAGCTGCAGCTGTGACTGTGGAGGTAAGTATTGAGGATATGGAGGAATTTGAGGGAATTGGGGAAATTGAGGAGAATACGGTGCTTGTTGAGGTAGAGGTGGTTGAGGAAACTGGTTCCCCGGATGGAAATTCCTCCATCCAGGAGTCCATGACGTAGGTTGGGGTGGTGGATGTGTCCAGGGATTCCATGAATTATAGTTTTGCATCGCAGGTTGAGAGGAATTCCACTGAGTATAATTTGAAGGGAATTGTGTATTCAAATTTTGTGTATTATTCCAATTCCCCATATTATTCAAAAATGGGAGAGAGTCTGGAGACATACCTTGATTCCGAGGCTGCCATGGTTTCTTCTGTGCGATAAAGTAGGCTGCTTCCACATCCGGGTTTGATGCTTGGAGAACGGCCTTGACTTGAGGAAGTGACGGACATTCCTTCATATCATGGTTCAGCTCACACAGCTGACCTATGTTCACTTTGTCAAGCGGGCATTCTCTCAATGGATAATTCTTTCTACATCGGGGGCAGAACACACCTAATGTGAGATCCTCTACTGCTTGTTTTTGTTTCGCCTTCAGGACATCAATTTCAGAAGAGATGGAGCTCATCATTTCTGTTTTGAAATTCTCAAGTATATTGCCTATCTCTGCACGGGTAGCGCCTCCATTAGATGACTTCTAAGTTCGGTCGAAGACGTCACATTCCATCTTTTCTCGTTTATCCCACTTATTATTTCTGGAAGACCCTCTGGAGTATCTTTTGCACAGCTCCACAATCTTGTCGAAAGGTTCTTTGGAGATGTCTCCCTTACCAAGCAGGTTTAACATATCTAGACAATCATCCCTGATTCCCCGAAGCAAGATTATTTTGAGTACATCCAGTCCCATGTTTGTCTGCCCAGCTCTCTGCACATTGTACAGCAGTCTTTCCACGAAATCTTCCAAACTTTCGTCCTCCTTCTGCACCATTTTAAATAACTCCTCTCTCTTATCCTTGGTGTTACAGTATTCCTGGTATTTCTCTAGGAACACCTGCTTCATTGCTTCCCAATTAGTAACGGTCCCTCCCCCAAGGCTCATGAACCAACGTAATGCATTCTCCTTAAGGGTAGCAGGAAAAAGTTTTAGTTTTTGGGCATCGGTGATATAATCGTAACTGCGACAAAGAATATCGAATTCGAAAAGGAATTTGTCTGGGTCTTCTGCCGCCTTTCCATGGAAACGAGGTAACACCGATGGTGAGATATTATTCATAGGATCTGCCCCATCTGGTTGTTGAATAGGAAATTGCAATGTAGCCACTGTTCCCTCTGGCAGGGAGCGATTCTCATGATGATAGTTTTCTCCCATCACTTCCTCCTCGTCGGCTCCGTGTCTGTTACTCATCTCTTCTTCTGTTTTCTCCTCTTTGTCTCCTCCTATACTCTTTTCTTCGTTCTTCTCTTGTTCCTCGTTCTTTTCTTTGTTTTTTCCTTGTTCCTCGTTCTTTTCTTCGTTTTTCCACTGTCCCAGGAGCTTCTGGTGGTACTGATCCCACTTTTCCTTAGTTACACTCCTCCCGTTGATGTGATAATTCAGACCTCTACCAGCAGGTCCCGTTGTAACCGCTGTGTCTTTGTTTACAAGGATGGCTGAGGACGTCGCAGCTGCTCGTGTATTCTCCACTGTGGATCCTGACGCTAGCACCCCAGGATCAGCAGGGTTTCTTCTGTTAGGAGTTTCTTGAAGACGAGCTCCAGTGGATGAATCAATTTTGTCAACAAGGTCGTTAATGAACGTCCTTCTGCCCAATGGTGCTCCTCAACCTCGACCCGAGCCACCTGCACTGTTAGTATCTTGTGGGGTTTTGGGAGTTGGGAATTGATCGCGTTTTACCCTTCTAGTATTCATACAACCCAAATCATTTCATCACAAAAATAAAAAGAGACTAACTAAAAATAATTATCAAATGCAACTACTGATAGTGTTTAATTACCCTTCCCCGGAAACGGCGCCAAAATGTCGAGCACCCTAAATGCAGATAAGTTATTATCAACACACAGAGCTTACGAAATTCATTGTCAACCCGAGGAAGTTTTTTTTTGTTTCAAAGGGTAAGTGCACAATATATGCTAAACACCAAATCATTGTAGTGAATACTGTTCTTAAACAACTATGTTCATCCCTCAAACTTTGTGTGATCCCACCAATCTTCTAAATCTACAATTTCAACCTTGTCCTTCTATGCATCAACCAGAAATGAAATCAACAATTACTGACAGAAAGGAAATCCTATTCACATCCCAGATTAAAGGAATTGCCTATTGATCTAATCACACTCGAAATCTGTAACCATAAATTAATTGTAATCTAGAAATTCAATTGCGATAGATCAAGCTCGGCTATTCTAAGAATTGAATTGCAGAAATAAAGATCAACAATTATAACAATCCAAGAATTACACAGGGTTCGTGGGATGTCAACCTGAAACCATGAGATGAACATAGTTGTGTACAGCTATTGAATAAATTACATAAAGATTATCTACTCAGTCGACTGTTACAGTTATTGATCTTAGGAAAATGCAATGCTGTAAATCACACACACCACTGCTGCGCACACAGAAAATATGATTAACGAAACATCACACAACCACAAATTAAAAGATCCTACCTTAACTTAGTAATCTCTGCGGAAGGCGGGCCCAGCCTTCACACAGAGACGTTGGATGAACAATGTACAGCTCCCTTAAACCAGCAGTAACTCTTTGTATTAAAAAGGAAGGATTATTACAGATTGCTCCCGCTGTTAATACACCAAATGAATTAACTATTTTCCAACCCCCCTGGGTCGAGACAGCCTTCTGCATTTATACATACAAGCGATAACATCCAATCCTATTACAAAGGGCAGCCAAGAAGATCTCTGATCTTCAGGCGCCCTGAATAACACCGGTTGTTACAAGACGTGGCATGATACAATTATAGAAAGTGCGAGAAGACTGTTGACTGGCCCAGAAGTGGCGATCTTCTCAGATCGCCATAATATTCGAGCAGCTACACTGGAGATCCCTCGATCATAGCACATTCTGTTATGGATACTCTGACCGGCTCTTGTCTGGAATGTCACGTGCCTCAATCGATGATGGATAGGTTGAGGATCCCTTTTGTGTCACGACCATCCCTCGTCCCTGGAGTTGTTCAGCTTCATCCCCCTACATTCTGCTCATCTCATATTATCTTCATACATCACACATATTAGCACAATTTTGAGAGATAAATAGCCTTAATTGTCACAAGAATAAGCATTAATAAGTTAGAACAATAATCAGTCTTACCTTGACAATTTAGGGAATAAAGGTGAAGAAAGTCGGTCTGATTGGCATACTAAGCAGTGTAAAACAAGGGAAGAAAGGTGATTAAAGGTGGTTAAAAAGGGACCAAATTTGGACTCAACAAGTCCCCACAAGACAAGTTGTGGGGCACTAGGGTTATTAGACTCTCCTAGAGATGTCGGCTCTAGTAAGTAATTGTTAAGTGAGGTCGACATGTTGGAGTGGACATTAAGTGAACGTAAGAATATAAATAGAGAGTGAGCCTCTCTATTTATCACACACACACTCACTCATCGGGGCGCATGAATGAGAGAGAAGTTGCTGGGATAAGAGAGAGACTACTACTGTCGAGAGATCATCTTTATGTTTTTGGGTTTTACTTTTGGTGTTGATTCTATCTCTAAGGAAGTTGTGGGGTTTTCTCCTTTATGGTTTCCCCAATGAAAATTCTTTGTGTCTCTTGTCTCTTGTTTTTATTGCTGTGCATGTTATTCTCTCAGTTAAAGATCCTAAGATCATAATGCTAGCTTGAATGATAAAAATCTAACAATTCCTGGTCTTGATCCCTCCATCATTTAACATCATATTGACACATCTCTTAATGTTTCACATGTCCACAAAAAGAAAATACTAATTCACCCATATATAGCTTGATCTATAATGGATCAGTTAAAAAAATATTCTAGACAAGATTCAATAACCCAATCGTTTACACCACTTGGGTTTCCAAACTTGTCCTAGTGAACAAAAAATAGGGCACCATTTGTGTTTATAATGACTTTCATTATTTGAATTTGACCTGTCCAAAAGACAACTTTCCAACCCTAGTTATTGACTAGATTATCGATGCTTTTGTGGTACATAAGGTCCTTTCCTTCATGTATGGATTTTTTGGATACAACTAGATTTGGATCAACAAGGAGGATCATTACAAAACCTCCTTCACTACCCCTTAGGGAACATTCATTTACCAAGTCATGCCATTTGGTCTCAAAAATGTTAGTGCAACATTTCAACGGGATATGAATTTTTGATTCCATGACTTGGTCCACATAATACTATTTACTTGGATGACCTAAATTCTCGATCCAAAAAACACTCCCAACACCTGGAAGACCTCTAACAAGTCATCTCCACTACCATAAGTATAACATATGCTTGAACCCCCTCAAGTGTGTTTTATGTGTTCCTTCCAGCTAATTGATTCAATTCATTATTTATCAAAAGGGTATCATTGCCAACCCCTGGAAGTTCCAATCCATTCTTGACCTCCCATCTCATTGCACCCTAAACCAACTGCAAAACGTTCAAGGTAATTCCAATTCTAAACAACAGTTTATCCCAAATTATGCTACAAAAGTTCATGGATTTTTGCATCTGTTTTGAACTAACAACCTTTTTGTTTCGTATGAATAATCACAAAGCTACTTCGATGATTTGAAATAAGCTTTGACCTCTTCTCCCTTGATATTTCCACCCAATTTCACAAAGGATTTCATCTTTTACATTTTGGCATTCGAAGATGCCATCGAAAGAGTCCTAGTATAAGAAGACACCGCTTGTCAATATCATGTCATCTAATACATGAGTCATACCTTATGTAGTCCACCATTACATTTCCCCCTTAAGGAGAAAATGTCCTTAGTCGTTGTATTCTTAGTCTAGAAGTTGCACCATTACACTCTTATGAGTCAAACCACACTTGTAGAATATTCCAATCCAATGATCTATCTATTGAGCCACCACCTTGTTCAAGGTCATGTCTCCAAATGGATCATTATCCTTGAAAAGTATGATCTTGAATTCATCACACAAAAGTGCACCAAGGCATTGTCCTTATCCCAATGCATGACAATCCTACCTTCTTCATCTGTGTCACCTATGTTCACCATTACCTATCCCAACGAACATTTGTTCACCATATCCTTGGATGACCCTTGGTACATAGATATCTTAGTTTACTTGCACACCCAATAATTTCAGCCTCTGAACCTCTGTTACAATAATAAACGTTGCATTTGAAATCAAGCCTCCTTATATCTCCTCATCGGTGATGTCCTCTATTGACACTATGTTGACACAATTTTATGAATATTCCTAGCCTATAATGACTTTGAGAAGGTCCTAAACGACTACAATATAAGTAGATCATGCGGTAGCCACCTATTTAGTATGGCCACCACCCCAGTTGTCATCTACATCAGTTATTTTTGTCCAAACCTCTTTACTAATAGTATTACGATAGTCAAGCAATGTCACAATAGACAATTGTTTTCCCCAAAGGAAAGAACACACCCCCCCCCCCCCCCCACCTTATGCCACTCCATACCATTGTTACTATCATTCCTTTCTAGAAATGGGCCATTGACTTCATGGACTATAATCCTACCTCATCTAGTGGCCATAAATACATCATGATGTTTGTTGACTATTTCACCAAATGGGCCAAATCCATGACGACATTTAACTTCCAAGATGATACTTCAATACGTTTTTTCTTAAACAAAATTATTGCTTGTTTTGGTGTCCCTCTCTAGCTCATCTCTAATCATAGCAATCATTTTAAGGATGCCATCTGGAAATATCTCTCCATCATGGTAAAATTTGAACATCGATATCCTTCCTCTTTCTATCCATATGGCAATGGCCAAGTTGAGGCTTTCAAAAAGATCCTCAAACCCATGCTCTGATGGATGGTAAACAAGAACAAGTCCAACTAGAATCGCATGATCTTTCCAACCTTATGGCCCTACTGCACCACTTCCAAGACCTCAATGGATTTTAACATGTTCCATTTGTTCCACGATGTTGAGTCAATCCTCCTTATTAAGTGCTAGAGCCTATGCCTGCACATCATAGCCAAAATTTTACACAATACCTTTCCCTTATAGAAACACTTGTACACCTTTGAAAAGAAAATGAAGATCACCGTTCCCTATCCAAATGATCAAAGTTGCCAAGAATCAGTCTAAATTTCACTATGATGCAAATTTTTTTCCATGTACCTTGAAGGAGGGGGGCCTCTTCCTCATTTATGACATGACAAACACAAGAAGGGGAAGTTTGAGTCCATGTGGCAAGTACCATATGTTATGAATCACTACCTCAATAAGGAGGCATACCTTCTGGATGATTTTGAAGGCTCTCTTTAGAAACCCCCACAATGGGTTCTATCTGAAGATATTTTACCCTTAGCTTGGCCAAACCCATTGTTTGATGTGTGTATAGTTTTCCCCTTTGTTGTTTTGCGCCTTTTTTGCATATAATCCTTATGGTTTGTTTTCGTGATTGGTTTTTATTATATGGATCTTGTTCCATTTGTTCATGTTGGTTTTACTAATAGTGAAAGTAGGTGGTCATCGAATCTCTCCTCAATCATGTGGGTCATATACTCCCCCTCATATGAGTTGATTCTCCACAACAGAGTGTGTGTTGTCCAAACCACCAACAACCAAGATGAGTATGATGTTTTGATTTGTCTCTTGACTGTCACCTTTCATTTGGGTATTTGTCACATCAGTTTCTTCCTATACTCCCAGCTACCGGTCTCCTATTTAAATCACTTCTATCAAGTATGTGATCCTTGCCTCTTTAGAAACTTCATGCCCACTAGACAATTGGTTAGACATTTTGAGTCCATTTCATTCATCGTGTCCCAAGGTGTTTCAATAGTGTTGTAGACCAAATGGTTAATGTCGTTCAATAGTGGCATATTGATCATTATATCTAGGAATTAAACCATTGACATTCATTTTTCATATAATTTTCATCGACATGTACATTAATCATTACATACACATCACCACAACATATAAGGATCATCAATATAAAAAACATACAAATGCATTTACATGCATATGCATATAATTTCATGTCATAATATCCGAAAAAATTGTGTATCCATGTCTACATAAGAGAATCCCCAACAACTTTCTCAAAAAAATAAGCAAATACATCAATCAAAAATCCCATGCCCACAACATTGAGGGGAATTTACAATAGTTGTCGACTAGTCATCCAAACCATATGGCTTGTCATCCGCTGTACCCTCATCAATGTCCTCCTCCTCCTATATAGGTGAGTCTCCCTATGCCATAGCCCTCATAGACTCTACCATTACAACGATTTGTCTCATGATGGACTTCCACTTAGGAAGCGCTTGGTAGCAGATGTCGATCAGATCGTCAATCCAGGTACTTTCAGTTGTCATCAATGAATCCCTCTAGTGTTAGACATATCTCAAGTCGTAGAGAATCTAAAACCACCTTGATAATATGACACCGACACTACCCACAAGATGGGGGATTTATTCCCTCAACTCTCCCTCTATATCATTGGAATTACATTGAGGTCACTGTCCCATTATCTGTGCACACATCGCTAGTTAATAGTATCCACATCATGTACAAAACTCTAGCTACCATCTATGCTAACAATCTAAACATGACTATGCATAAAAAACAAATCCATACATACCGTTGGGTCCCCAAGATTGACCAAGAAGTAAATGGAGACCAAGGACTTGCTACTTTGAAAAACTACAAGGGTCTGTTGCATAAATTATTTCGAGATAACATCATGTCTTTTGTACACACAATTTTTTATGCAATAAAAAGAAACATGTTCTCTCCCCAACCCTCTATTTGTGAAAGAATGAAAAAATATTAGGTTAGAGTTTGTTCCCATGCGTTTTATTCAAATAGTTTAGATTTCATTTTACTATTATTTACTATTGTTTACTGAGTGTTTTCACCCCCATTTGAACTACTACTAAGATTTCCCTAAGTTTTAGTAGGTTTCCTTTGACACAAGCTAATGTGAAAACACTAGCTACAATCATAAAATTTTCTTCCTCTTCAGAAATGCTTTGTCCTCAAAGATTATTGAAGAAGAATCTTTATGACTTTTGTTAGTGATGATGTTTCATCATTCTATGTTCTTTTGTAGTGGACAAAATGAGATGGTATGAACCTTGTTATCAACCCAAATGGCACTTCTCTGTTTGAGTGCCGAATTTCCATATGTTGGTACACAAAAGGACACTATAGGATTGAAGTTTGCCTAAACAATATAGATGGGCATGACATGAGATGCATTTACCCTTTGACCAGCATGCCATTTTAATTTTCTATGTGTTGATTGTCGTATGCGAATATCTCCACTGGAACTCATGTACATACGTGACTATGTATGTTGACAACCCGCGTACTGTACGCGACTATTCTCATTGCAACCTGCGTACAGATCTGTATGCGGGTTTCCCTTAAAGAAACTCGCATGGCATACATGGGTTGCCTGTATCAATAGTCGCGTACACATCCATTCGACATTAAAAAATATAAAACACGATTAATGCAGATTAGTTGAGCCCTAATCATTAACTATCTCAACTGTCTCAACCTCCTCAACCTTCGAAACTACTCTATTTCCCAAAGTATAAATAGAGGCCTTGGGGAGGGCATTAATGGAATCAATATTGGAGAGCAAAGTTATGCTGGTGGTATATCTTCAAAAGTCTTTGGAGCAGCAGAACTCAAATTCCTTTGGTTACAGAGGAGTATTTGTTTCAGGCGTTGGGTTGTACACTTATCTCATTCACTGATTGTTAATAAAGAGAATTCTTCTTCCAACTTTGTGTTGAGTCTCTCTCATGTATCATGGTTGATGAATATATTTGATTAAGCACTTTATATATTGTTTGTCTAACCTGTCATATATGCATGTATAAGTTTGTACTTGGAGAATTTGCTCTTTGCAGGTGAAGGAGGTGCATTCTTGAAATCTTTGGAGAGAAACAGAGCGGGAGAAGACAAAGCTTGGACCAACTGTCGATAATCGGGTGAGTCCAACATATCTTCCTATTTCCTTTCTGTACTTTAAAGCTGATTGTCTGCAAGTTTTAGAAGTAAGTTGGTAACCCCAGACCCTAGGTTATAAGGGTGTTTATTCCTAAACAACGGAACGGGCGACTCCGCTAGGGAGCCCAGACTGCAGTAGGTTAATTCTGTAGATCAGTGGCCAGTCTTTGCCTTGATTTAGTGTGTGGTGTCTTGTCTTGGTTCATGCTTAGAGTGGTGTTTGAAGACCTTTAAAATTTTTATTTTTCTTTGAAACGTTTATACCTGTATGCGAGTTTCTTTTGCACACAGTCACGTATAGAGGTCTGCGTACGCAGGTTGCTCTATAGCACAGTCGCATACAATACATGGGTTTCCTTTTACACAGTCGCATACAAGCCTGAACACAAATTTTTTGGGTTAGAGTTTACTTGTCCCTATCCTTTTATAGATTTTGTCTTGCTGGGTTGCCTTCTTTACGAGCATTGCACTGTGAGTTTGATGACCTTGTTAGCCATACCTTGTCCTTTCTTGTAAATCTCTTGAGTTCTTATCTTTTGGATTGTCTATCTGTTAGCAACTTGAAGTGGATTTTCCTGTTGGGTAATAGGTTTAAGTGTTGGTTGTCTGAATCAGTGATCAGGGTTCTAAACACTATATATTCCATTCTATTTTCGAATAGTATTGGTTTGTCACTTGCCTTTGTTTGAATTCAGTGATTTCTATTCATTGTGCCTTCCCAAGCCAGGGTTCCAAGTCTTCCTTAGGCGGTTGATCTTTGGTTCTATGAGTCTGCTTTAATTCATTTTGCCTATTTTATACAGTTAGTTTATTCAAGCATCCTCAAGTATTGTGCATTTAGGTGCATAGTAGTCTTTGAGCAATTTGAAAAGTGAAAATAAAACATTAGAAACTTTTGCATTTGCTTTGCATACAGTAGTTTTGTTTTCAGTTTTTGAATATAATCTCAAAAATTACAAAAATGTAGTCTTAGTTTTCTCTTTATTCGTCACATTTTCATCAATTTACATTTACAAAAAAAAAAAAAAAAAAGCTTGTTTTCTAAGTGGTGATAATCTGCTTTGAAAGTATACACCAATTGTTTTTTTTACATTTCTTATCGAGTCAAAAACGTCATAGTCTTTCACTCCACTTGCCTTCTGAGTAAAAAATATCCCTTAAAATGAACGCAATAATTAAAATTTATTAGTAATTTTTGTTTTTTAGGGCCATACACCTACTAGCTTAGGCTAGACTTGTGGGATAGGAAGTGTAAACTCCCCATAAGTATTTAAATTCATACATGTTGGGCCAATCGATAGGAAAATCCTTCTCTTTAACAATAGTATCTGGGAAGCTACTCTCAAACGGGAGTCAAGCATGAGGCCGCGTGGAGGCATTGGACTGAGGAGATAACCCTCTGATTCCTTGTCGAAACATAAACCAGGATTTTTATGCATCTGGAGATTCTGTCCTAGATAGAGTTTTGGGCTCAACTACCCTGCCCATGCATATGAATCAGGCTTGCAACTGTCCCCCCATACTGTTGGTATAGTTAAGGTAGCCTCTAGTCTCTTGACATCTAGGGTTCATACATAGGTAAACCAGAAGGCTATTTATGGTTCTCCTTGGGTGGGCTTGGAAGGTAACCCTTGTTGAAAGTGTAGGAGGGAAGTTGGGATTCCTCCGCTTGTGCCTAAGAACCAAGGACGCCAAGCAACTATCTTTCAGCTTTCTTCAGGAAAGCATTTTTTTACGCTTGCTGACTATTGAGACTTTAGGATTTTTTGTAGTGATTGCTCTGTGGTTTGTCTGTGTTTAGCTGAACTTAGGGTTTGAATTGTCAAATTTACAATCATGGAGGACCATCCTATCAGAAGGTCATGAAGGTTGCAAAACCTTCCTCCTCTTATCACATTGGAACCCCCACCTCCCCTTCAAAGGTAGAGATTGGACACAGACAGTTCATTTGATCTGATAGGAGTCAGTGAAGTTTTGGGTGAACCAAAACTTAGGGAAACCGTCTTAATTTGAACACAGTTGAGATAGAAGACTTGCAGGCTGATGAGTTTGCAAGGAATTTTAACACACCTATGACTGATTTAAACGATCCTATGATCGTTCAAGTTCATCCTTTTGATCCACCTGTTATTGGTGTCCCTATGGGCAGAATAATGTCTAGTGCAGGAGAAAGTTCTTTCATTTTCACCTCAGCCATCCCGGCTGAAGGGGTGCTACCTCCCCCGGTAAGTACCCCTAGATCAAGCATACCTACTACGCTATTAAATCCAGCGAGATGAGTGGTCCAACCGCTAGTTCCCCCAAGCCTAGCAGGTGCTTCTGGTGGTATGGTCACTGGGATCCCTAGTGTACCTACAGTTCCAACCTCCTTTGAACACACTGCCCAGAGTGGTCCGACAGGATCCTCGGCTTTTGTCCAAGGATTTCCTTGGAATAGGGGTCACATACCCCCATCCAATCCATACGTAGGCCCACCACCCTCTTATATAGGGGTGCAGTTTGGATGCACTAACCCTTATGGTCAAGGTTTCCAAACCTTGGTCTTTGCTCTATTCACGAGCTCTCCCTTTTCACTTTTTAGCGGAGGGATACCTGCTCCTATATTTCAAACCCGAGTTTCAACTGGGGCAGCTAGAACCTCTTATACTTCACCTCATACCAACAATAATGTGGCTTACGGATGGAATCTATTTCAAAGTAATTCATCCACTTCGCAACCGGCGGTAGGGGGAAACCCCACCTTTACATGTGGGAATTTGGGGGCAAGTCCCTCTAATCCCCAAACTGGTACTTTTAGTGCTTCGGTTTGACCTAAGCTTCCTTTCTTGGCAACGTTAAACTTGCCAGATTTGTCTAAACTGATGATAGACCCAGTGAGGCATGATCCCTCCTGGCCACCTGTACCCACCAAGTTTCCCTCAGACATCCCAAAATTCGAAGCCAAAGTTGGTGAAGATCATGGGGCTCATGCCACCACTTTTCATTTATGGTGCTCTTCCAACTCACTGAATGAAGATTCAGTTAGGTTGAGGCTGTTCCAAAGAACATTGATGAGTACTACAGCAAAATGGTACATTGAGTTGCCTTCTACTGCGTTTAGTAGTTTTTGGGACTTGGCTAACGCATTCCTTAGCCACTTGCAGCTTCCTGTCTGATATGATTTTGGAATGGACTTATTGTCTACCTTTCAGCAGAACAAGGTTACCCATATCTCGGATCACATCCAAGAATGGAGGAGGTGAAAGAGCGTTATTAAAGCCACTATTCCTCCTGAGTTCTTACTAGAATGGTTCCTTAAATCACTATTGCCTTATATATCTAAGGACGTATCTACTTCAGGAGTGACGAGTGAGGAAGAAGCTATCCTCGAGGCCCAGCAACTTGAATTGATTTAATCTCAGTCTGGGATCTTGTATGAGATTGTCCCTGAGGCACCGAGGCTAACACACGATGCAGAGAAACCTAATACTGGACCTCATGCTGATGGTGTAGTTGGGTCCGTTAATTCTCCGACTGTAGAATCTTTGGCCAAACAGATCCATCAGCTATCCATTAAATATTCTACGGTAGAGGCAGCAAAGGCTGCCCCCTCACCCCAAAATGAAAATGTTTTTGCACAGACCTCTCAAAAGGGCAATCAGTAGCCGGGTGGGAAGAAGAAGAGAGGAAAGAAAGGGGAGGGAAATCAAAACAAGTAGAAACCAGCAAATAGTACTGATGGGGGCAAGAAAGAAAAGAAAAAGGTGAAATTCCCATGTAATTTGTGCCATGAGAATCACCTCACCCATCTTTGTCCCCTTATAGAACAAGCCCAAAAGTTGTTAAAATCTCAACAACCGACTATCCTGAAGGATCCGTTTCCCCAAAGGTAGAATTCTGCTTCAACTTCAAATGCAGCAGGGGGCACCCCAAATGCCCCTGACCCCAATTATATCAACATGGTTCGATATTTAACTTTGCTACAGACTAGGAATAAGAACTATGAAAAAGAGACCTGTGAGAAGGGTAAGTCTATAGGTGAAACTTCTAACCCTCTCACGATCGAGAAACCTGCTAAAACTATGCCCAAGATACTGAAAGGTGTCTTTAAGAAGACCTTGCATAATCCTACTTCTAGGGCTACATCCAACTACTCTGTGGTTGAAGAATTATCCCAGACACCTTGTGCAATGTTAGCTTTAGAGGTGTTACAAAGTTGTCCCGCCCAATGGGATGCACTCTTAGTAGCCTTAGGAAGTATGGACTCATCAAGTCTCATGGTGAAATTTCACTTGTCTGATGTTAAAATTCACCTACCTTACCTTGTAGCCTTATCAATAGATGTCATCCATGGTGGAAAGACCATTGGAAGGCCAGTTGTTGACGAGGGTGCTTCTACATGTGTTATGTCCTTGTCATGCTGGAAATCTCTTGGATCCTTAGAGTTGGTCCCGTTAAACACCATACTTACTACTTTCCACAGAAGGTCATTTCGTCCGCATGGTATCCTACCAGCTTTTGAAATTAATCTCGCAGGGAAAGCGGTGTCTATTGAGGTGGAGGTGATTGATGCACCTTTGGACTATAATTTGCTTTTGGGAAGAAGCTAGACTTATGCCATGTCTGCTATTGCATCGGTCGTCTTTCGGGTGGTAGTGTTTCCACACAAAGGGAAGTTGGTTACTGTTGACACTCTCGATTTTACTCAAAAAGGCCGCATGGAGTCTAATGAGTCTATTGTGCCATTGGTTGATCAGGTCAAACCTGCTACACAGAGCTTAGGGGTTGGAATGTACGCATCACTAATGGGCACATTCGATCTTCTAGCTCCTATTAATTATATAGGTTCTACTAGTGTGGGAAATTCCATTGCTACGGTTGTTGATAGGACTGATCCTTGGTTTCTCCCTACCCACCATGAACCTGAAGTGCCCCTATCGGCAGTGGAAGTAGCTTATCAAGCTATCACACAAACCACTGTTGATCCCATTCCGGTTCCACTCTTAGTCTCAGAGGAATTGGAATAAGTCTATCTTCCTGCTTCGACAAAAAACTCTTTGCATTCGATAGATTGTTTAGATATGGTTTTACCTTTTGATGAAGCCATTCTGGAATCCATGTGTTGACGAGATAAGATCTGTGAAGATCTTCATCATTTATCCTATTTTATTCCAAAGCTAAGTAGGATAGAGAATCAAGAGTTTCATGTGAGACTGACAGATGATGTTGATACGCATGTTAATCCCTTACCCAGGGAAGGAATGTTTGCTGAGGGGTATATGGCAAATATTTCTGCTACCATCCCTATCAACATCTTTATAAACCCTGACATTGTGGAAAATATACATATTGGTGCAAACTGCTCTCCTAGGGAGAGTGCAATTTATACTGCCTTGTTTAAGGAATTCTGCAACGTTTTTGCCTGGTCCTATGAGGAGATGCCAGGAATCGATCCATCTATAGTCAAGCATGAGATCCAAACATACCCTGACACTAAACCTATTCAAAAAAAGTTGAGACCTCTTAACCCGTGTAAAGCGGCGGCTGTAAAGGCTGAAGTGGAAAAACTGTTGAAATCCGGTTTTATTTATAACATAGCTTTGACGGAATGGGTATCCAACCCTGTTCCTATTGATAAGATGAAAAGGACCATACACGTCTATACTGATTTTAGAGATTTAAACAAAGCCTGTCCTAAGGACAACTATCCCACGCCATTTATAGATCAAATTATTGATGCTTGCTCGAGAAGTGAATTTTTTTCGTTTATGGATGGTTTCTCCAGATATAATCAAATTCAAATAAAATAGGAAGACCAACATAAAACTGCTTTCATTTTTCCTTAGGGTACCTTCACATACAAAAAATTCCCTTTGGATTGAAAAATGCTGGGGCAACCTTTCAGCGGGCAATGAATTTTTCCTTTCATGATATCAAAGCCATTGTCGAACCTTACTTTGGTGATCTACCTGCACATTCTCGTAAGAGGATTGACCATCCAGATCACCCATGTTTGATATTTGAACGATGCAGATACTATAAAATTTGCTTGAATCCCCACAATTTTGTGTTCTGTGTCGAATCAGGGAGACTGCTCAGATTCATTGTTTCTAATATAGGTGTTCAAGTGGATCTGTTAAAAGTTGAGGCCATTGTAAATATCCCTCCTCCTCGTTCTATCAAGCAACTTCAGAGCCTGCAAGGAAAGTCAAATTTTCTTCGATGTTTCATTGTAAACTATGCCAATATTACTAAGGGTTTCATGCACCTGCTAAAACATGACACCCCATTTTTATGGGATGAAACTGCACAACTCGTATTTGAGGCATTGAAAAAAGATTTTTTGTTGGCACCATTATTGCGTCCGCCAAATTACTCTAGGGATTTTATATTGTATCTGGTCGTGTATGAGTTGACCATAGGGGTGGTCCTAGTCCAGGAGGATGATAGGCTCCAAGAGCATGTTGTTTACTATCTTAGTCGTGCTTTAGCCAGACCTGAACTGAGGTACTCCCATGTTGAGAAATTGGCCTTAGCAGTTGTTTATGTTGTTCAGAGGTTACGTCACTACATCTTACTATGGACTACAACGCTAGTGGCAGATGTTAATCCTTTTCAATATGATTTTTCCCGATGGATAGTTGGAGGCAAATTCAACAAATGGATAGTCATTCTCCAAGAGTTTGAATTGGATATTCAGTCCGCCAAATCCAAAAAATCCTTAGTTTTTGCTAATCTTATTGCATAATTTCCAGTAGATGAAGATGTAGCTATTGAAGAAGACTCATTCCCAGATGAGCACATATTTTTTATTTCCACCTCTGATCCCTGGTATGGAGATATACTTATCTATCTCCAGACTTTGAAGTATCCTGCAGCTTTCTCATGGGAACAATGACGTAAACTACGCCTACATGCCAAGAACTACCTCATCATAGGAGATACTTTATACCGTAGGGGGGTAGATTATGTTTTGCGTCGATGTCTGACCCATGAGGAAGTGGAGATTGTCCTAAATGATGCCCATAGTGGAGCATGTGGGGGTCATTTATCTGGGTTAGCAATGGGCCAGAAAATATTATGTGTCAGTTATTTCTGGCCCACAATCTTTAAAGATTGTGTGGAAGCAGTGAAGCGTTGTCATCCTTATCAGCTTTATACCAAAAAAATGCGGTCACATCTTGGTCCGTTGGTTCCTGTTATCTTAGTGGGCCCCTTCATGAAGTGGGGGATTGATTACGTGATGTATAACCCAGCCTTAGCTAGGGGGCACAAATATATCATTGTCATTGTGGATTATTTTACAAAATGGGTAGAGGCAATTCCCACCTTTAGAGCTGACGGGGAAACTACAGCTTTTTTCATGTTCAATCAAATTATAGCATGATTGGTATACCCAAGGTGATTTTCACTAACCATGGTAGTCATTTTCAAAATAGCATGATGATGGAACTGACCACTATGCTAGGATTTAGACAGGAACATTCATCCTCGTTCTATCCTCAAGCCAATGGTCAGGTCGAGGTTGTCAATAAAAATTTGAAAACTAGCCTCAAACATACTATTAATGTAGCCTGTTCAAACTGGCATACCATGTTGTACCCTGCTTTTTGGGCGTATTGAACCAATGTAAAAACTGCTATGGGTTTCTCCCCCTTCCAACTCGTCCATGGAGTGGAAGTTGTTACCCCTATTGAATGTGAAATCTCGTCTTTGAAAATTGTATTCATGTGTTACCAAATACGACTGAGTTTGAAGAATGTCTATTACATTTAGGACACCTTGATGAACAGTGTAGAGATGCGCTGACAGCAAACCAAGATCATAAAAATAGGGTCAAAATCCAATATGATAAATCAGTCAAGCCTCGAATTTTCTCTGAGGGAGAACTTGTTTTACTCTGGGACCAAGATAAAGAACCCCTCGGGGTAGGAAAGTTCAGGTCTATGTGGTTATGACCTTATATCATGTCAAAAGTATTAAAGAAAGGCACATATGAATAGATAGATTTCAATGGGAATAAGCTAGCTGAACCTAGAAATGGGCTCTACCTAAAAAAGTACTATGCTTAGGCTTAACAGTTTTTCTTATATTTTATTGTATGTATTTTTATGTACATTAGTTTGTCAATTTGTGTTTTTTATACCATTTGCTGGTTGTTTCAGATGTCTTCCGAGAGGTTCGTAGGTTTCACTGATGGCGCCAGTCGCCACACTTGTAATTTAGCTTCAGCTGCATGGGTCATTTATTCGCCCTCAGGACAGTTAGTAGCCTCTGTAGGCGCTTGCTTAGGTCCTGCTTCCAATAATGTGGCTAAATATAGGGCCGTCATTGAGCTTCTATGGGATGCTTTTTCATGTGCTATCACCCAGCTGAAAGTCCAACTCGACTCTCAACTGGTTGTTTCCCACCTCAATCGGGCTTATCAAGTGCGGAACCCTATTGTATTGCGTTAGTTTATGCAAGTTAGGCTATNACATTCAATCATATTCCAAGGAATCAAAATTCATTAACTGATGCATACGCTAATTACATCTTGGATTGGCATTTAACACATTTTCCATAAAAGTATACAAAAAACACATAAAAAACATTTGAAAAGAAACCAGCAAAAAATATATATATGTGTGTGTGAATATCTATTCATATAGATAGGTCAAGTCTCTGATCCTCAGATCCAGTCATAACTGTATAATATACAAAAATATACAAAATATGGATCAAATTCCATCAAATGCCCTAGATCTAACTAGACCACCCTAGTCACTTGGACCAACCTAGTCCCCCTGGTCACCCTGTACTCTAGCTTCTTCAGCAGCCTCAATAGCATCTATGTATACTAATATTGCTCTGGCTACCCACCTCAAAAGGCGTATCTAGACAAGTGGTACACCAACCACGAACTCCTGCATGATAGCTGGGATGTGCTCAATCCGTAAGGTGGGTACTCTCTGGGTAAGCCTGGACAGCTTCCCCTTCAGAACCCTAATTAGCCCCTGGTCTTCTCCCAAGACAGGACACACATACATGCGTGGATGCCCTTTAGGAAGACTAGTCCAATATCTGCATTTGACATTTTAATAGGATTAGAACTCTTATACATATGTATGTATCTCTATATTTTAAAATTCATAAAAATTTGAAAATAAAAATTACCTAACTCTCCCCATGCTCCTCTTGGAGGGAGGACAAGGTCTACATCACCCCGAAAATCCATTCCAACATATGGAAACTGCTCCAGTGTTGGAAGTTGTCACTCCCACCAAAAGTAGAAGTCGTCATCATAGACACTCTGCACTGAGCCACCACCTCCCTGGAGGAGGAAGATATCTCCCCATCTACTTAGCCTAGGCTAACGAGGAGAATGAACTGGAAAGGGTACTACAGGGCTCAATCCCAGCACTCTCTCAAAGAAGAAGGCTACTAGTATGTTAGAATATCCAAAATTCTTCCTCCTACATCTCTTGCAGTCAGAGAGCTGTTTTCTCATAATTAGGATCACTCCCAAGCACCTATCATATAGGGCCCACTACATGCAATCCACCACTAGTCTCATCTAGTTCCGTGTTGCAAGGTGAAGTGAATATGACCCTACAACCCTCACTATTGTACTTGTCAATACCTATAGAGGAAGATCACGTATGTGCACAATAGGGATGCAGCTACCCCTCTTTTGTGTGCCTGGTGCATAGTATATATCAATGTAGTTTTGGACACTTAGAGGGTCACTGCCTCTGCCGGTGCCTTCCAAGTTTACTAGAGCTCCCCGTCATCATAGACTGGAAATAAAATAGATATCCTCTGAAGTAATCTCCAAGGACTCACCATTCCCAAGTCATGATCCCAGTAATTTATCAGGAACTCTAAGAGGCAAACATTGGCTCGCATAGGCGAGGTACAGAAAAACTTTAACAACCCACTTGAACGTAAACATTCATGGTGGGGGAATTTTGCAGTGCTTCTTGGTCCATATCTTCGTGTTCGCCCTCCCTCCACTCCAGCACCATATTTCAACCTAGTAAACAAGCAATTGCAAACATTTAGTTTCATATAAAATTTCAAAAATTTGACTCCATATGCTTCTTTTTCCCCTCACGCAGTGTACGTGACTGTCTATTAAGGCATGTCGCATACTGAATGTGACTGTCCTTCGGGAAACTTGTGTACAGAACGCGTGTACGCAACTTTCAATATAGCAAACCTGCGTACACAACGTTGCTTTGTTGAGGACGCTTAAAAACATGAAATTAGGGCCTAATTTTGATAATTTCTTGGATCAAATTGAAGAGCATGGAGTGTAGTATTACCTGACACTTGTGGATTTGTAAATGGTACACCGGATTGTCCACACTGAGCAATTGAAGGTAGAGGTGAAAACTTGTCTTTTATGGCTAAAAATCCAAATGGTGAGTTTTTATTTGAGTTTTGAACTATTTCTAGAAAATTTATTTTTCAAGTGGGTTTTTTCCCTATAGTTCATAATTTATAAAACTAATACCATATCTTTTTGCCTTGTAACAGCTTTGTCATCATTCTAAGGGGTTTTTTCTCATATAGGATGGTTTTTTTTATCGTTTCACATGCATTCTGCATTTATACCTATTCCATATTAAACCTAGCAATTAACATTCTGACCACGGACTATGGTATTTTTATCCATTAGCTCCTTGTCTTTACCATTGTTCTTTCGTGGATAGGGCCTTCTTCTCATGAGTATCCCCATTTAGAACCTATTTTGTCTTTCAATACTCATGCTGCAGCTGTCTTAGGTATAGGGAAATATTTTTAGCTATTTTTCACGCCAAATTGAGCCTCATTTTGGTCTCTTTTTACAAGCTATCCCTTTATAGGACTCCCCTCCCTTATGGAGTTTCTTTATGCCTAGGTATGACTCCTTAAAAACAAACTTGACTGCCGAGTTAATTTGTCCGTTCAAGCTCGTTAAGAATACGTGAATGGGCATCCACATTGGTAGTAGGTTATCTCTTTCTCGGACCATGTGGAATAATACAAGAAAGGATCACTCTCTTTTCTATGGAATTGAGAAGAGTATTCTCGGGTACAGGTTTACAATTTTCTGGACCTGAAGGACTAAATTTACGGAAAAGGAACACCCAGTTTGAGCTCATTTTTCTCTTTTTCATGCTCTGGACCTAAACATGAAAAATATTCCAAGTGTACTTTGTGTCTTTGTCATGCTCGTTAAACACTAAGAACAAAGAATCGAGTTTATTATTGTAAGCCCCATTTCTCGTACTCAAATGGATCTTTCCGAGTGATCTTGCTTTCCTTCAGTATCATAAAACTCAAGCTATATGTTGCTCTTGAAGGAGCGTTGGGTAGGTGGTAATTTAACCTTTTTCGGACCTCCCTGACTAAGTACGAAAAAGGTTCACCTTTTCTTCTACGGAAGTTAAGAGAGTTCTTCTGTGGTATGTTTTATACTTTTTCGGCCTCAAGAGACTAAATTGGACGAAAAAGGACCCCCCTGGAGTCTTCTTCAGATTTTTCAGACTCTCTAAACATGAAAACACCAAGTGAGCATGTACTAGTTCAGGCTCACAAAATCCATGAATCAGTGACACTATCAATTATTATTCCCTCTTCTCTTCAAGCTTGTCAAAAAATGAAGAGAGATATGAGTTGAATTTCCTGAACTCGTTAAAATTTAACAGGGAAGGTAAGGAAGAAGTTTTCTTTTAGTTCTCAGTTAGTGGCAGCATGTCATCCTTGAACAAAGCACTCTCTGTTTTTTCTAATACTCATGCCTCAATGTACACTTTCAGTTCAACTATTACTTCGAGTTTCTTACTCCTCTTTTCATTTCTACCTGGGGAATCTAATCATGTCTCCTACATGACAGATAAGTCTAGTTGTTCTATCTGTAAAGTTAAAAAGCTGCCTTGGGATATCTCTGTGTCGTGCTCACTATTCAAGGACTTAACCCTCTGTCTGATCTATATCTTGATTCCATCATTGCCATATCTATTCCTACTTGTGTCTCCCTTCCTTTACCCAATTCCTAGTCACTCTTATGATCCATTGGAGGATCTATTTCCTTCCTCATCATAGTATGGTTTCGCATCAGCACTTCCTGATGACGAAGACCTAGAGTTTTGACAATTGTACCTCAGGATTCAATCTCATTATTGGTGGATTCCTTTGCTTCAGTTGTCGATTATCACCTATTGATTGATAATCTGTTGAATCCACTTCATGTTTGACTTCAATAACATCTATTCGCATGGCTTGGATTGTACTGGTTCTTTGGGATTGTTTATGAAGACATTAGTTTCCTATCTATGGACTAAGTTGCGCAAGACTATGTTGTACCTATTTACACAACTTCCAGATCTTTAAAGACTCATCATTATTGTATATTGTGTCTTCAATCCACCTTTGTAATATACGTGGTCTTGTACCCGTACTATACGATGTACTCAAATATTGTAAAGGAGCTAGTGTTCCAATATATTGAACATAGCATCCTCAGATATGACTTTGTATATGACATTATTATGTATTTGTTTTAGGTACTACCTCTGCTCCATTGGACTTATGAGTTCTCCAAAGATAATGATTATAATGTATTTTGACCATTGCTTCCCTCTGACCTCACACATTAGGGGGCATCTGTTATCAACCCAAATGGCACTTCTCCATATGAGTGTCAACTTTCCATATGTTGGTACACAAAAGGACACTATAGGATTGAAGTTTTCCTAAACACTATAGATGGGCATGACATGAGATGCATTTACCCTTTGACCAACATGCCATTTAAATTTTATATGTGTTGATTGTCATACGCAACTATATCCACTGGACCTCGCGTACATACGTGACTATGTATGTTGACAACCCACGTACTGTATGCGACTATTCTCATTGCAACCCACGTACAAATATGTACATGGCTTTCCCTTAAAGCAACTCGCGTGTCATACACGGGTTTCCTATATCAATAGTTGTGTACACATCCATTCAACATTAAAAAATATAAAACATGATTAATGTAGATTAGTTTTGAGCCCTAATCATTAACTATGTCAACTGTCTCAACCTCCTCAGCCTTCGAAACTGCTCTATTTCCCAAAGTATAAATAGAGGCCTTGGGGAGGGAATTAATGGAATCAATCTTGGAGAGCAAAGTTATGATGGTGGTATATCTTCAGAATCCTTTGTAGCAGCAGAACTCATAGTCTTTTGGTTGCAGAGGAGTCCTTGTTTCAATTGTTGGGTTGTACACTTATCTCATTCACTGATTGTTAATAAAGATAATTCTTCTTCCAACTTTGTGTTGAGTCTCTTTCATGTATCATAGTTGATGAATATATTTGATTAAGCACTTTATATATTGTTTATCTAACCTGTCATATATTCATGTATAAGTTTGTACTTGGATAATTTTCTCTTTTCAGGTGAAGGAGGTGCATCCTTGAAAGCTTTGGAGAGAAACGGAGTGGGAGAAGACAAAGCTTGGATCAACCATCGATAATCGTGTGAGTCCAACATATCTTCATATTTCCTTTCTGTACTTTAAAGCTGATTGTCTGCAAGTTTTAGAAGTAAGTTGGTAACCCCAGACCCTAGGTTATAAGGGTGTTTATTCCTGAACAACAAACCTCTCAGTGTTGAAAAAAAAAAATTGAATCATAAAGCATTTGTCCATCTTGATTTAATTCTTTGTGGAATTTTGTACATCCATGATGAGCTATTATCATGAAGTTTATTTGTACTAGTAGAAATATATTTCGTTATTTTCTAATATTGATACTTCGATTGTTTAAAATATTTTCTTTTATGGTTTGGATGTCCATAAGGAATTCATATTGTTTGTATCCCAACATCCGTATATGTTTGTTCTTCAACTTAATTGGCATCTTCTTGACTTGTGATGTGGATTAAATCTGTGTTTGTTCTTTTTCCCACAACTTGGATTTTTACTTTTGATTCCACTTTCGAGATCTACTCAAACTTGTTTTTCAATAGCTTGTTATCATTCTCAATCTTCTTGAAATTTTTTTCCTGTGGCTTCTCGTCATTAATTAACTTCTAAATATGTTCCATCATATTTTGACTATTATTTCTAAGGTAGAAATTACCTTCTTCCTTTTATAACAATTTCCCTTTTATATCTTCATTAACTTGTTCTAACTTCATAATATTCTTTAACATCCTGATTTTTGTGACAAGAATTTTATTATAATTTCTCAACTGGAAGATCTCGTCATTGTTGTTCAAAATAATTTTATCGATATTTGTAATCTCTAATTTGTGAGCATTTTGAATGTCTCTATTATGTTGTTGCATCTCTTTAATTTTTTATGTTAATTTTTTACTAAGGTTGTGTAGGAGAATGATTTCTTCATCTTTCTCTGATAATTTTGTCTTGATATCTTGTTTTTCTTGTTCTAATGTTTCATTGCATGGATTTTCCTCCTTTGACTTCATGATCTGTGTAATAGTTTTTTATTGTTCTCTTTTAGGCGATATATGTTTTTGTATCTTTCTTCTATACTCTTGTCAAATTTCATCTTGATATCTTTATTTTGTAATTCTCAATTGATTTTCCTTTCATTCCTTAATTATTTAATTTGTGCAAACAAATATTCCATAAGTTTTTTTTGTTATATTTTAATGCTTATTCAATATCTTAAAACATTTAACATCATAACATCATAACCATATGCAATTGGATCACTGAAATATAGAAAAGCACAACACAAAAGAAACCCACAAGAATTTTATCCCAGGAAACCACAAGGGAGAAAACACAACAATTTATTATGTATATATTTGTCACTTAGTACAATGTCAAACGGAGATAGAAAGACCAAAATATAACTTTTTCATATTCTCCTTCTTCTATTCCGTGAAGAACTCATCTTTCTCTCTCTTGGACAAAACTTACATGATCTTGAAGTGTGTCCAAATGAGGGAGGGAGCATCCCTATTTATACCAATCATGTGTGTGACATTTTAGTCCAACAAGGCCGACTTCTAGACCCTACTAGGAAGACCTATCCTAGGGGTACTCAGAAAATACATTTTACAATATTCTTATGGGGACTATTTCCCTGAATTATAATGGAGGCTTTACCTTGACTCTTACATGACTAATTACATTCATGAAACCTTCTGATCGGAGGGAAAAAATACCCGAAAGGAGGTACAATAAGATTAAAATAAATATAATAATAATAATACAAATAATACAATTAAGACTATGATTTGAAAAAATCATCTTCTTGTATTATTTGTATTATAGTCCATATTCTACAAGAATATGATTAGTTCATGAAGACTATAATAATACAAAATATCCTAGGTACATGAAGACTATGGAATCAACTATATCTGAAGTAGGATCACACAACAACTTATAGTTCGATTCCATTGATGTAGCCTTGAAATCCAAAATCTCAACCATATATTTTCCTTAGCTAAGGAAAATATCCTCTGGACTCTACCACACCTCTAATCCCAAGAATCATGTCAATATTCTTAAACTCTGAGATATATTGTAGTTACTCCCTCTGAAGTGGAGCATCATCCTCCCTCTGCATCTTGTACTCTCTTCATTAGGTCATTTTGCATTGGAGTGACAGGTATCCTCCTCTATTGTATGCTTGATCTTTTAGATCCACATGGAAGACACTACAGAGCTCCCTTCAAGTCTCAGTGTCGCATCATGGACATCATTCTCCATGATCAACTAGTATTCTTCGATCATTGCCTCCTTGCATTCTTTCTTCTCAGTTTCTTATTCGTAACTAGAAGTATCTGCATCCGATAATGTCACACAACAATGCCACATAGCTAGAGTGTGTTCGAGGACTCTTACTTTCTTTGGAAGTATCATATAGAGCACAATATTTTTCTTCATCTTGGATTATCTCTCATGCCCAAGTTGGTCTTCTCTTATCGGTGTTCACCTCTTGAGGTGGATCTACAAGTCTCTGTGGCTTGGTCATATCAGGTTCCTCTTCATGTACTTTTTGTAGTGAATATTATTCAAGTGTTATGGTTGAACCATCATCATTATTATCTTGTAGGTAATTGCATACAATCCTTCCTACAAGTCAAGTTCAGTTGCATGATTAGAAACGTTTCATATTTTCAAAGCATATTAATAATGACAATTTCTTATGCACAAAGACATATGTCACATAGTCATGTAACTATCTTAGCAAATACAACATTTATCCATATCTTGTATACATACAGTAACTTTCTAGATGCCTTCCATCTCTACCATAACATTATTAAGAGTGTGCATTACTCCCAATATGTCAGCAAAGAGGTTTCATTCTAGATAAGTAGCAATGTAATGTTGTACAACACCATAGGATACTTATCCATCACATGCAAGTTAGCACTACATTGTTCATAAATACAGACACTCAAACATACCTAATACATCAACTGAACATAAATATGTACACCACTAAACAATATTATTTAAGTAAATAGATATATAGGACATGAAAATTTAAGCACTTATTTTTGTTTGTTTGGTGGGTGGTGTTAAAATTGTTTTTGTTAACAGGTGAGAAGTGAATATTAAGGTGAGATAAGGTGCTTATACATTTATATTTTAGTAATATGACCGAGGGGGCGATAAGATGGCTGCTACAGTGGAGGCCAATATTTTCATTTTTCCCGTAGGACTATAACCTAGAGCTTGAAAGTGGTTAAAAGAATAAGAAAAAGGTTCTTGTGGTATACAATGAAAAGATCAACGGTCAAGATTGGAGCAGCAGATAGATCAACAGTGAATGTTGGATCCACTAAAAGAAGATTCTCGAGGAGAAAAAAAGTAAAAATATTGCAAAATAATCGGTGGAGAGGGTTAATGATAAGGTTTGATCAACAATGAATATAAGAAGGAAAAGAGATCAACCGTAGGTGTTGAATCCAGTGGGAAAAGATGTGCATCAGGAGAAAGGGTAAGTGATCAACGAAATGAAAATCGCGTAAGGATAAATGGTATACATGATTGATGGTTCAAGATGAAGGGACAAATACATCTACGATGGAGATGAATTCCACACCCGCAACATTCATAGGAGGTGGATGGAGATTTTTCCAGCAGAATTTTTATCGCTTTTCACATGGAGGGCAGAGGATCATTCTGTTGGGTGGAAGGTGGCAACATAAAACCACTCCTCCTGATACCAAAACCACCCATAAGAGAAAATTATAAAAGAGGAAAAGGGAATGTGCTTTGTTTACTTATATTTTGTGCATTGGAGGAAAACATGTATGCGCCTGTGGAAGCCAAATCGAACAGTAACCTTTCCATCCGCCATAATCCAAGTAGGCCACGTAACTAACCCACCTGAATTATTTAAAAATGGAGGGTAGAGGGGAAATTGAAGCACAGGGTCATGAATTCAAAAAACTTGAAGAAATATTTGAAGACATAGATGGGGATCTTTTTTATACTGTGCTATATTGCGTCCCAATCCATGAATTAAAAAGTAAAATTAAAACATTTAAAGAGAAAGGGTGTCTACTGGTTACAATTTCACCATTTTTTTCCTAACCAAACCCTAAAATTCCCATATTTTGTGGTATGTGTGCATTGAATTATTCTCCATTTGAAAGAGTTATAATTGACTCTATTAGGTCTAGGATTCTTTTCCCCATTAATTACCTATTTTTCATAGATTCACTTGAAGTTTCACTGTTGTTTACCTTGAACCAAGAAGATTTTTTTAAGAAAAACCTAATTTAACAGTTCAGCCATGATTCTGCAGAAGAAAAACAAATATTTTTTTCTAACAGTCCTAAATCTGATGTGTCTATTACAGATGAATCTTTTCCTCTTGATATTAATCTGTTTAATGAAAAGTCTCAGTTAGTCATTTCCTTATTGAGTCAGTTTTGGGTCTAGACACTAAAATATTTGTTCAGGAACTATTATTGAGTTTGTTGTTTAAGATGAGTGTGTGTCAGCCAGAGTCACAGTGAATTCAGTTTTATTATCCTAAATTTGATGAATTCCTAGCTGGGAAAATTTATTCTCAGCTGGTGAATTTCCACACAGGAAAACATTTCAGATTCCAATCCTACTTGGTTAGGATGTTCTTGTTTTTCAATTAAGAAAACTTGCAATTTCCAAGAATATTGTTTACCTTAAAAATCGGGAATAACACCTCCAACTACATGAACCTTATAATGGAATAAATATACAGAGTGATGTTTTAGAGTAGGTTTCCCAAATTTTTGACATAAATGGAGGAAATGTTGAAGTTTTCTTTAGACATAAGGGTTGGAGATTGGTTTTTGCTAAAGGAACACACAATCATCAGATTCTATGGCTTTTTTCATGAACCATATATTCTACCAACATTCTCAACACCCAAGATATCTTCCCTCGAGTTCATGAGATAGAAGTTGATTTTGGAAAATGAACATTTCATAAATTTTAGAAAAGATTTTGAAATTAAGTTTCCTTTAAAGGTGGGTCCATTCATCATTAAAATAAATTTGCTCTTCCTGTGATTGAGGGTATTTTACAAGATATGAATTTTATGAAGGACTCTAAGGTTAACTATGATCCACATCATATCATCTCTCAGAGGAGGAAACATAATAAGATGAAGAATTTCAATGTCGGGAAGTAGAAGGATTAGCTGAAAGGGATAATTTGATGTATTATCAGTCAGATGTGGAGGATGCAAAAAATATACATGTGAATCCATCTGCTTTAGTGAAAAAATAGCAATGATAGTGCCAACTCCAAGCAAAATTGAAATAACAAGTCAAAGAAGCCACTCAGAGGCTATGGAGTTTGAATAAGAAGACTCAAAAACATCAAAGAAGAAGAAAACTGAGTCAAAGAAAGAGTTAGTTGAAGTGGGAAGTAAGAAAATGAAGGAAAAAGCGCAAGGTCTTTCCTTTAAAGTTCAAGAATACAAATTTTTAGAGACACTTGAGGGATCAAGTGATAATTTTAAGTACATGAGTGACTTATATGCAACATATGGTCAAGATAAGAATGTTTCCTCTAGAAAGGATTTGAAGTTGTATTCTAAAGTGAGAAAAATTTATGATAATGAGGTTTCATTAGTTACTGTAAAATATCATTCAAAAAATACTTTGAATCTAGTAGTATCTACCCAAAATAGAGTTGTAGAAATGAGGCTTAATCTACAAAAGATCCTAGTACTAGCTAAAATTCATCTACACAAACAGACTAGGGAATTTATCTATACTAACCTCATGAAAGCTACTTTGAAGGTTTCAAAGTTACAGTCTACACTGTCTTGAATTGAGAATCAATTGAGATGGTAAAATGTGGAGAATAAAGTGCATAAAAAAATAAAAAATATTTAAGGTGATCTGTTAATCATGGATAGTGAAGTATACAAAGGACATGAAACTAAGAAAATTTTGGTTGAAAAGAAGAACACTATCCATTTCTTGAAGAAGAAATTGAAGATTACATCAAATCAGTTAATTCATGTTTCTGAATTGAGAGCGTTAGAGAAGGAGAAAGATTCATTATCTCGGGAGCTAAATGATTGCAAGGCTAATTTGTTGAAGCTTATTGTAGAACAAAGTCAATGGGAAAAGAAAAAATGTTTCCTTATTTCTAAAATAGATTTTCTAAATGAAATCCACTTGGTTTTGGAGAAATAAAGAGAAGAGATGAATAAATAGGAACCAATACAGACAAAACATCCAACTACAGAAACAAACACTGAATCCATTGTTCAAACTATGTCATAGGTTAGCTTGAGATATAAATACATAATGAGCTTGAAAAAAGAAAATCATAACTTGGATAAAATAGTTAAAAAGAAGGAAGAAGAAAGAAAACTATTTGAAAAATAAAAATAAGGAGTTGATGGACAGAAATAATAAATTGGAAAAACAACTAACATGACAGCGGCCAGTACAAGGTGCCAAGCATGTCCTTTGGGAAATCAGTATTGCTGAAACAACCAACATAAGACCTTATCTAAATTTTCTCAAAGATAAGGAAAGGGTAATTAATGCAGTAAGACAGAGTTGTATAGTTGTAAAAGAGGCTTTAGAGAGAAAACCAGAAGATATAGCTAAAAATACAATAAAATTCCCCAACACTTTGTCTGAAGAGGAACTTAGAACAATCGGCATCAACGAAAAAATTATAGTGATAACTTGGGCCACAAAAGTTGTGGGGAAGCATTAGAATATTGAGATGGTCCAATTAAAGGAAAATATAATCTTGCACCAAGTGAAATATCTTAAAGGCATGTTTGTAGAATTATTTCAGAAAGGCTTGCCTCATTTTTGGGATGAAGATGGAAAGCTAATTTCTTAGTCATAATATCAATTCTTTCTAGTTAGATCAAAACTAGATCATAAGAATTTTGAAGACATGACTCATTCCTTGTCTGGAAAGCTTATAATTGATAATTTAGCAGTGGATTTTGAGTTTGTAAATGCATTCAGAGCAATTAGTGCTCAGCTTCCATCTATTTATTACATAGATCATGTGGAGTTTAGAGTATTGGCAAAAGAGATGGAAAGTCTACACCATCCACCTAGAGATCCGTGGAAGACTATAGAAAAATTCGTCAAAATGAAATACAAATTGCATCAATGAAGAATTTCATTTCAAGTCTCAAGCTACAAGGATAACAAGAATCGGTTTATATTAAAGTTAAATATTTTCTAAGTAGTTAATAAGATTAGTTTGTTAAGTTATGGGATAGAGGTAATCAGGCAGTTACAAATGCATATTTTTAGAATTTAGGTAGTTATCAGCTGGAGAAGCAATATTCATGTATAAAAGAATGATTTTGTAATATAATGAGGTTTAGAACCCATGAGAAAAACTCATTTTTTGTAAGAGATCGTTCAAGATTAAGAAAAATTGCTGAGCCAAGCAAGTTTTTCTACCAGAGATTCTTGTGTTGTTCTTTTTAAATTCTATACTATATTTTATTTATGTGAATGTGTTTCTTGTAATTCATTTCCATTGTGTTGTATTTAATTCTTGAATAAGTGTATATTGAATCACAATTCATAATCATATGCTCAGGTTCTTTAATTTAAAGCATCCACAAAAAAATTTCCTCTAAAGTTAATATTGGATTCATCTTTTTAATACCCATGTTAATTGAGTCTTCATTTTTCCTCTCTACCATCAGACAATCAAGAAATTGACTATAAAAGAGTAACTATCCTACCTCTGTAAAGAATTCCATTGCAAAGCATTGCCATTTATTGTAACTCATTTTTTGACTCCATGCCCAATGATATCCACTTGTTTCATCCATCAAAATTATTAAACTTGTTTCTTTAAAGATATTTCTGGACTTTGTATTTATTTATTGAGAGATCCCTCTCGGGTAGGAAAAAAGACAAATTTCCTCCTAAAAATTGGTTTGTAAAATTACCTTGGAACTATCCTTCCACAACTAGAGGATAAAAGTTCAAGTGTTAACAGGTGGACTCCCTCTTGATCCTTGTCTCCTTGGAAGAATAGTTGGAGTCTCAATCAATGTGCTTTTCTTCATAATCTAATTCTAAGGACCTATCTTTTTATTTCTCATGATTGGTAGTGTTGAGCAAGTATTCTATATCAGAGATATGGGTGTCCCTTATTATTCATAAATCACAACTACATCCCTTCTTACTCAATGATGAGATGGATAAGAATTTCTTCTTAATAATGGGTTGAATTCTTATGGATCAAAGTACATATTCTCCACCACTTGAGGAATCCTCCCTTGTCAACTTCTTAGTTGGTTCATCATCTTCAGTAGTGTGAGCATGATCCCTTTTCTTTTTGTTTTCCTTGCAGGATCCTTTGTTTCTTGGACAATCTCTTGATAAGTGTCATTTCTCATCACATGTGTAGCATCTAAGATTTGTGTAGTCTCTTCTGATATATGATTCTTTTGTAATTTCTTGGGTCTTTTGTGAGAATGATCCTCCCTCTTTCATTTATTCTTATTTTCTTAATATGTTAGACCGTGATCATCACTTGCTCCCATATTATCTTCTCTTGATACTAATTGAGCTTCTTCTTGAGTGTATTCCTCCCATAGTCTTTTGAACTTGATTAGTTTCTTTATCGTGTATATGATTTAAATGAATGAGACTCGTGACCTTGGAAGTCCATTCAAGATGGTCATCATGATCTCTCCTTCTTCAACATTTTATTCAATGGCCTCTAGTTGTTCCTTGATCTAAGAAACCTTTGTGAAGTAAGACTAAATGGTTTCTGAATGTTGGATCTCCACATTCTTGAGTTGATTCCTCAAGGTCATCTTCTGGTTGTTGCTATTTCCTTCAAATAGCTTGGTCAAAGAATTGAACATATTATTAGGAGTCTTCAATGATGATACCTGAGGTATGAGGTATCCTTGATGGAGTCTACAATAATCCTTTTATCTCTTATCATGTTCTTCTCTTGGTTTTCCTTTTCCTCTTACCCCTCTGGTTTCTGGGCATCCTCATTGATGTATTTGTCCATGTCATTCTATTCTAGAATGAGAGAGGTTATATGCTTCCATGTTAGGATTTTATCTTCTCCTATAATATTATCATCAACCTTGGTGTGATTCATCATCTTGATATGAGAACCTTAAATGGAAATAGCAAGGAAATAAATCTTACCAATTTGAGATGCCCAAGTTGATTCTAGGTCTAGCTGACCTAGGGTTCCATAGAGAAAATCTAATTTTCCAAACATGGAATCTTGAAATTATTTCTAGATAGAAATATGTGCCTCCTTGAGGAGAGTTTTCCAGTGAGGTCCTTTTCCAAATTTTGTGGAGGGAAACTCCAAAAACTTGATGCCCTAGTTCATTTCTGCGGCGTCCCATCGTAATTCTAATGTATCTCCAAATTTATGCTCCTAAATATCTAAAACTTCATTTTGATGTATCATAATTTGTCTTCTTTCCAACCCCATAGGTTAGAGAAATATTGGATACACCAAGTGAAATTTACTCTAAGTTTCCCAAGGTGACATGTTTATGGACTGGTTCAGTATAGCAAACTTGTATGGACTTCCACGTGTCACTGTTGTAACTTCTGGGTCTGAAACTCACACCATAGAAATTAAATTTCATTCCCTATCTGTATAATCTTACTAATTTTGATTTGAATATTCCTATCCATATATATAGAAATTCTCCCTAGGTCACTTATTTAAGAATGAATTCTGGAAGAGGCGAAAACCCTATTTTGGATGGATCATATCTCCTAAAGTATATTGCATTTGAGGATGAAACTTGCACACAAGGTACATTGAGATTTCATCTTTGGCATGTCCAAGTTTCATCTCCTTGTCCTTCTCCAAACTCAAGTTATAGCGAAAATTCCAATATAACTAGATTTTTCCTTCTAGGGTTTTTCAAGCATGAAACCCTAATCTCCATTAGCTACAATTATAGCAATATTTTGGTTGCATAGTTCCTTCTTTAAAGGTGGATCTGATACCATGTTATATTTTAATGGTTATTCAATATCTAAAAACATGTATCGACATAACATCATAACCATATGCAATAAGATCACTAAAATATGGACAAGCACAACACAAAAGAAAGGAACAAAAATTTTATCATGGGAAACCACAAGGGCTAAAACCAAACAAATTATTCTATATAGATTCATCTCTTAGTACAATGTTATATGGAGATAGAAAGACCAAAATATAACTTCTTCATCTTCTTCTTCTTTTATTCTATAGAGAAATCGTCTTTCTCTCTTTTCGAGTGAACTTACTTGAGCTTGCAATGTGTCCAAATGAGGGAGGGTGCCTCCCTATTTATATTGATCATGTGTGTGACCTTTTGGTCCAACAGGGCTGACCTTTGGACCCTACTGAGCTTACCTATCCTATGGTTACTCAAAAAATACATTTTACAATATTCTTCTGGGGACTATATCCTCAACTTACAACAGAGGTTTTACCTCGACTCTTACATGACTAATTACATTAATTACACCTTTTGGTTGGAAGGAAAACATCCCAAAAAAAGTACAATAAAAATACAACAAAATATAATAATAATAATAATACAATTAATACAATGAAGAATATATTCCAAAATTAAATTTAAAATAACATTTTTTTTATGAAAATAATACGTTTCCTTGAATCATATTTGAAATTTATATAAATCAATCATCATTTGTAATTTTTTGTTTTCCTTTTGATACAGAACTAATTCATCTTCTAAATTTATAAACTCCATGGTTCACGCTTTGACTTAACCTAATTAAACGCAAAAAGTGTAAGAATACCTAATGTAGTCCTTATGTAAGGAAACTAAATCTTCCTCTCACAAGTTTTAATAACCTTTTCTTTTTATGTAAGCATAACCTTGAAATTCAATATATTATAATATCTATTAATAAGTAATATTATTATAATATATATATATATTAAAATGGATTGAATTTGGGTTTAAAAAATATAATAATAAGTATTAATAATAATAATATTTTACTATTGTATGTTAGAAGTTAAGATTAAATTGGCAATAATCTTTTGCGAGCCATCTTAAGTTTCCTTGTCCAAAGTAATCCACATGGATAATCTCATTAACAATGGCCCCTCAATCTTGTAGTTATTTCAGAACATTTTTAAACATTTGTAAGTCTATCAAATCAGGTTATCAATCCCCAAATTCTCACACTAACTAGGAAAGATGATTATGATTTTCGGGCCATTAAAATGAGAACTCATTTGCATTTTCAGGGAATATGGAATTATGTAATAGAAAGGTATTTTGATCATGTTGATTTAACAACTGAAGTGGCACTAATCGTTGTTGAGAAGGAAAAAATAGAAGAAAATAGAAGGAAATATGCCAATGCCCTTTCATTAATTCAACAGGATGTACAAATAATAATATTTGCAAAATATTCCATTGCCAAAACCTTAAAGGAATCTTGGGAAACATTGGAATCAACTATCAAGTAATGGCTAAGGTCAAGACAATAAAATTACAGAATTTAAGAAGAGATTTTGATGGTTTAAGGATGAAAGAATCTAATAAAGTGGAGCAGTTTATGAGTTTGGTGTTAGTTTCTCTAATCTAATTATCTTGATTAGGATATTTATCTGAAAGAATAACGAGTAAAGCAAGATACACAAGATAGAGCATATACACAAGACACAAATATTTTCACTGCGGAAATCATAAAGGAGGAAACGCCGCAAACTTCCTCGAAACAGTTCCGTCACAAAGACTGTATCGCAAGATCATAAAAAAAAATAAGAAGAAGTATTATGCATATATCTATCTCTACTCCTCCTCCTCTCTCTCTCTCTCCTCATGCGAACTTGAGTGAGTAAATGTGTGTATAAACTAGGGAGGGTGCCTCCCTATTTATACCTTTCAAGTGACTGAACTAATACAAGACTAGGGCATACCTCTTACCCTAACATCATCGAATTCTCCTAGAGAGACTCCAAAAATACATTACATGATGTTACACTAGGGACTATTACCCTGACTTACAACGAAGGTTGTACCTCAAGGTCCATACACAATAATGACATCCCAAAAGAAGGAAAACACGTCTCTGATGGGAGTACAAAAGCAAACAATGATAATATACATCAGAATATATTTCGAAGTTACAAATACATCAACACACCCTCTTAACTAGGAAGGTATTCCCTCTCTCTCCACAGTCATCAACACATCTGGTCTAGTCATCATCATAGAGTTGTCATTATATCTGCTTCCATATTCATCTTCTAGTTGATCATCGAATGGTACTATCTGTCATCAAAAGTTTCTACACAGACAACCCTTTTCATGTTGGGTGTAGGACTAGTCCTCATCCAGGTATTCATCATATCTTCGAGCAATCCATCGCATAAGTATATCCCAGGACCTTATTTACATTTCCACGTAAATAACCTACGTATCATACTGTCATCTCATCGTATCCAAATCATCTCTTTTTCTTATGCAAAACAAAACAAAACACACAGAACATACAGAGCACATCCCATATGCAGACCACCTACATTCTACCAACATAGGAACATGCTAGGATCTAACCTGCATCTACCACTATGCAAGAATCACTAAGGTGAACACCAATTGCTTTGTGTCTCTCTACGGTCAACTTGTGTTCTACCAACATAGGAGAACTGCCTAGGTGCACACCAATTACCTTGTGACCTCATCATCTCCAACATGGGAACACCTACATACAAGGAATGATTACGACCAAACAACTTGTGTACCACTCTAGGATAGTTTCCATTCAGGTCAACCTCAAGGACTTATTACATCCAAACAACCTACTACACTAGGATCCTTTTTACGTTCGGAAAAAATTCAGGACTTATTACATCGAGGTAACCTGATACACCAAGACCTCTTTTACACTATGGATAACCCACATGACTTATTACATCTGAGTAACCTGCTACACCAGGATCCTTTTTACACTCGGATAACATGTCTTAGGACTAATTACATCCAAGGATAACCTATGAGATTCACTAAGACTAATTACATCTGAGGACAATCTATAGTACTTATTACGTCTAACCAAACTGCTACACCAGGATCCTTTTTACACTCGGAAAACCTGTCCTCCTTTCCCATGTGAGATTTCATGCATATGCATCTTATGGTATTTGGTCATCTTCTAGCATACAAACATATCGGGACTGATTATGTCCAAGGATAACCTACGAGCTTCACCAGGACTGATTACATCCAAGGACAACCTATAGTATTGATTACATTTGAGTAACCTACAATCTTCACCATAAATTTTATGCTCGAACAACCTATATATCCATCGATGTTATAACTCATCACTTCCTCTTTCGAGGGGTCTCGTTCTGGATCACACCAAGTCTTTCTCTGAAGAACTAAAACTTCACTCTGGCTAGAGGCTTGGTCAATACATCGACTATCTTCTCATCCATTGACATGTACTAGAGATTTACTGCTCCTCTCTTATCTATATCCCTGAGATAGTGGAACTTGATCTCTATGTAATTCAACTTGTAATGGAACACTAGGTTCTACGATAGCTTCACACAACTCTAATTGTCGTGAGAGATACAAGTTGCTTCTAACTGGAGATCAAACAAATCATACAGTATCTTACACAACCATACTGCATCACAACTAGCCGAGCAAGCGGCAAAATAATTTGCCTCAGCTGTACTCAGCACCACATAGAACTCCTTCATGCTAAACCAAGAGATCATACCAGATCCCAAACTGAAGCAACAACCTGAGGTGTTCTTCCTATCAGTGGCGCTACCTTCCCAAACCGAATCAACTTAACCGTGTAGGTTAATCTTCTAATTTGCAACATACTTGAGCCCATAATCCATTGTACCCTTCAGGTACCTCAATACATGCTTTGCATCAATCAGGTGAACATGTTTCATATTCGTAAGGAACTGGCTCAATGTGTTCACATCAAAGCATATGTCTAGTCTCGTATTCATTAGATACATCAGTGAGCCAATCATTAGACGACACATCATGGCATCAACCAAATATGATGAAGCATCACACAGAAGCTTTAAGTTCAATGCCAATTGTGTGGTTATTGCCATTTTGAATCTCTTCATAATTTCCATTGTATACTTTCCTTGACCAAGGAAAATCCCATCTCCAATTTACCACACCTCTGTGCCTAAGAAGTAGTGCATCATACCTAGGTATTTCATTTCGAACTCAGTAGAAAGTCTCCTCTTTGCATATTCAATGAATTCATCCTCTCCCATCATGAACAGGTCATTGACATACAACATGAGCATCATTGGTCTTCTATCTTCAACCTTGAAGTAAAGGCTGGAATTCACTTTACTATTAGTAAATCCTAAGCTCATTGGGAAGCTATCCATCCTGTCCTACCATGTCCTCAGTTCATGTTTCAATCGATACAGGGCCTTCTTCAATTTGCACATATGATTATACATGTCATGTGTCTCAAATCCAAGTGGTTGTTCTAAGTATGCTTCATCCTTGACTACACCATTTAACAATGTTTTCTTGACACCCATATGGTGTATCTTCCATATAATAACTACAACCAATGCAAGTATAGATCTAATGGAATTGTACCTTGCTACTGGTGAAAATGTCTCCTCATAGTCTATGCCTTCTTTTTGTGATAAGCCTCGTGCTACAAATATTTCCTTGTATTTATTGATGCTGCCATCTGCAGCATGCTCTATCTTGTAGATCCACATTGAAGTCATGACATACTTTCTTTCCGGACTTGGGACTTTCTCCCAGACATCATTATTCATAATCGATTGATACTCCTCGATCATGGAATCCTTCCATTCTTTCTTTCCTGTAGCCTCTTCAAAGGTGGAAGGTTCCTTGTCAATGATGTCACACAACAGGGACACATAGTTGTTGTAATGATTTGTCCTATTCCTTTCTTTATGTTGTGAAATTATTGTGCCATTGATCTTCAAGAAATGAGTGCAATTGAACTATATTAGTAGGCAGTGTAATGGAATGAAAAATACACATTGAACAAGACAAATTTCACTGAAAATGGATAACTATTACTCAGTATAATTACAATATAAAATTCATTAATTCCATCAGTATAGATGAATGTTACATAAACGATAATTCAAATCATGTGGATAGGATTCAAATCTACCAACTCAATATTGGCTAACTGGCTAACTAGAAGTGTCTATATCACTATCAAAACTCACTAGTCTAACTCCAGATGTCTAATTCAGTCTCTCAATCATTTATAATCAGTTAAACTAGTTAAAATGATGTGGTAGGTGAGAAGTAGGTTAGAATAAGTGCCTACCCACATGCATCCATGCAAGACTGGCACTAACTGAACCGAAGGAAATCTAACTAAATGTAACCAGAGCATAACTTAGCCTGACTAGTTATCAAATACCAACAACTGAAGGAGGTTGGTGGTGGCACTCCCAGTGGTAGGGATTGGTCTCAGAGGCACATAAACTGATGCATGAACATGTAGTCAGTTGTATTTAACCTCTATATGTGTTCCCCACACTCTAGTGACTGGTACTAGTGGCCCCATTATCCCAAGTGGACCCAATGGTACTAGTGGATCCAATATTAATTAATGACACCTAAGTTAGGAAAATATAATCTAATAGACTAAGTATGGACAAGGGGGGATTATAAATCCTAACACCCCCCATTAATCCTAACTTGGACAACTATGGGCCCTAGAAACAAGGCCAAAATTCACACATTACAATCTAAAAGAATTAAAAAATGTTTCTTAATAAACCGAGGAAATAGGGGAAAAACTCATGGGAAAAAAAACCCTCAATATAAGCAGGAACATGAACTATGAACAAGCCTTAACACCTAAAAGAGATCTGAGAAAGAAAAATCTATTTTCTATGAAGGACTTGGTGAATATGTTTGCAATCTGATCCTTTGTAGGACAGTAGTGCAGTGTGATGGTTTTGTCATGCACTAGTTCCTGAATATAATGAATGTGAACCTCAATGTGCTTCGTCCTTTGCTTCTGAACTAGATCACTGGAAATTTTTATGGTGCTCTGGTTGTCGCAATAAATTTCCATTGAAGGTGAAGTGAGAATCTCAAATTTTGTTAAAATTCCATGTATCCAACTTACCTAAATATGTGCATTCACATCTCTTCGATACTCTGGTTTTGCTGAAGCAACACTCATAGCATAGGATATGTTTGGTCTGGAATGTGTGAGATATAGAAGGCTCCCAATGAGCTATCTGTAAAGAGTGATGTCTACAAATGGTGTGGAGCCACCTTCCTCTAGCCTGATGCTAGATAGAAAGGGAAAAGGGGTTGCCTTGTAGTCTTCCATGTGGAATCTTCTCAGCATGTCTAATGAGTATCTGTACTATGATATCATGATTCCCGAAGTCTTTTGACTTACTTTGAGACCAATGAATTGTCTTAATGGTCCTAGATCAGTCATAGTGAATGATTTGTTCAGAGCATACTTGACACTTTTCCATCCAGCAACAGATCTGCTAGTAATGATCAAGTCATCCACATACAACACAATCAATAGCAAGGATCCCTCGTTCTTCTACATGTAAGCATTGCAATCTAATTTGCATCTTTCAAATTTCTGTGACATAAGGAAGGAATCCATTTTGGAATACCATTCCCTTGGGGTTTGTTTGATCCCATAGAGTGATTTCCTCAGTTTGTAAACTAAGGAAGGATCCTTAATGTACCCCTCAGGTTTTTTCATGTAAATCTCTTCCTTCAGATCACCATGGAGGAAGGCACTTTTCAAATCCATGTGATGTACATCCAATCTCTTGGAAGTTGCAACTTCCAAGACAAGTCTAATGGAATACATTCTTTCTATTGGAGTGAATCTCTCATTATAGTCCAAACCTTGAACCTATGAGTATCCTTTGGCCACCAGTAGAGCCTTGTACTTGGTTGTGGTTCCATCAAATGCTATCTTGGTCTTGTAGACCCATTTGCACTAAACAAGTTTCCTCCCTGTAGGTAAGGAGACAAGTTCCCAAGTTTTATTTTCATGTAGCGAATCAAATTCCTCATCCATATCTTCTTTCCTTCTAGGATCATGGAAATCTTCCGTGAATGTTTGAGAATTTGACCACAACATCATGAAGCACCTCTCAGGGATAACTGGATCTATGTGGGATAGTGCAACATTCTCTTTGTGATATTGGGACCTCGTTCTTCTCTTATCATATGGATTCCCAACACCATCCCCAACTGCTTTAATGAGTTGTTGATCATATTTAGGTTGTTGAGATGAAGTGGATGTAGGATCTAGATCTAGATCTCTTTAAGGTGTAAACTCAATATCAAAATCATGATGGTATTCCTCTTCTTCTAAATCTGAATCTGAATCTAAAATGTTAGGCAATAGATATGTATCTACAATAGGAAGTAAAGGAGTTTTTATACCTTTATCTGCTTCGAATAGTTTATGTGGTTGTACTAGATCTGAGTATGGCATGAAATGACAGAAAGAATATGCCTTGGAGGCATGATCTGTAATTCCTTTCTCTATAGTCTTCGCAGTTGATATTTCTATGATCTCTACAGATTCAAGTCCAAATACCACTTGCTTTGGTGAGCTAGTGTGAGTCATTTGATGTACAGACAACAAATTTGCTACAAGAGAGGGCACATAGAGAACATTCTTGAACTCACCATACTAGATTTTAATGGAACCTCTTCCTGTTGCTAGGATTTGAGAGTCATCACCCATATGAATAATAGTCCCTCATGTGAGGTTGAGAGTGGTGAAGGAATCCTTGGAGGAAACCATCTCCTTGGATGCTCCAGAATCTATCAAGTAAGATTTCGACCGATTGAGGCTAGCCTTCAAGGCATGGTACCTACCATGATCTTATGTTGGTTTTCCAACATCAGACTTCTTTTCTCTTTTCGGAAGATCAATATGGTTATGTTTAAGGAGGGAGTATAGCTGATTGATCTACTTCTTCATGCACTTGATTTCAAGATGGAAGACACTCATACAATAAGGACACTTTGTCTTTTCCAACTTTTTCTTCTTCTTGGAGCCCGAAGTTCCTTCGGAATACTTCTAACTCTATTTTGGATTTGAATCATATTCTTTAGGATCCTTTCCCTGGTGCTTCCCTTTATCTTGTGCATTTATTGAGTCTAAAATCAGAAGAGCTTGGTTCTTGGAAGTTTGGAGAACTCCCATTTGGACCAACTTATCCTACTCCTGCATTAAAGACTCTGCAAAGCCATCAAGTGAAGGCATATTCCAATTCGGGATGGAAGATCTTCTGAAATGGAAGGTAGAGAAGAAGACAGAGTACTCAGAACCAAGTTTGCTGAGCATGGAGAGCACAAGCTACTCATCCTTCCTCTCTATTATGCATTGCTTACATTGTAGTGCCAGAGACTTGAATTTTGTGAAAAACTATTGGATAGTCTCAAAAATCCTAGGCTACAATTTTATTAGCTCCTTCTCCAAGATGTGCCCCCAAAGCTGATATTTTTTTCCAAACAATAATTCAAGCTTCTCCCAAGCTTCTTTAGGAGTCTTCAATCCCCCAAGATGAAAGAGGAGATCCCTGGAGATGTGAGAACAAAGGAATCCAAAATCTTCATCCAACCAGTTCAAGAACTTGTTTTTCTTAGTAGGATGATGAGATTATGTCTCTCTACCCATAGTCATCCTATACAGGCCAAGCTTGTGCAAGGATACCTACATATCTACCCTCCAATAAACATAGTTGAAGGGTGTAAGGATCTAGTGTAAGAAAGCAGTAGAATCCATCAATTCTTCCTTCTGGATAGTCAATTCTTTAATCAAGCTAGGTAGTACCTATAAGAAACAATGCAAAATCAAAACCAATTTGTAATCATGTTAGAAATCAAGCCTTCCATCTCAACATGTACACTTTCTCAGGGTACATCACGTCCACAGAGACTTCTCTGAACAAATCCAGAGTTAGCAATGCACACTTTGCAGGACTTATGTGGAAACCCAACTACTTCTAGTGTACAAAGGAGATTGGATAGACTTGTTGTATGCCTGAGTAGGCTCATATACCTTGTGAAATTATTGTTCCGTTGATCTTTAAGAAATGAGTGCAATTGAATTTTATTATTATTCAGTGTAATGGAATGAAAAATACACACTGAAGAAGACAAATTTCACTGAAAACAGATAAGTATTGCTCAGTATAATTACGTTATAAACTTCATTAATTCTAGCAGTATGCATGAATGTTACATAAAGAAGAATTTGAATCATGTGGATAGGATTCAAATCTACCAACTCAAGACTGGCTGGCTGGCTAACTAGAAGTGTCTAAATCACTATCGGAGCTCATTAGTGTAACTCCAGATTTCTAATTCAATCTATCAAATAGTTATAATAAGTTAAAATGATGTTGTAGGTGAGAAGTAGGTGAGAATAGGTGCCTACCCACATGCATCCATGCAAGACTGGCACTAACTGAACTGGAGGACATCTAACTGAATGTAACTTGAGCATAACTTAGCTTGAATAGTTACCAACTACCAACAACTGAAGGATGTTGGTGGTGGAAATTTGAGTGGCTCCTAAATTGTAGGGATTGGTCTCAGAGGCACATAAAATAATGCATGAACATGCAGTCAGTTGTAGTTAACCTCTATATGTGTTCCCCACACTCTAGTGACTAGTAATAGTAGCCCCATTAACCCAAGTTGACACAATGGTACTAGTGGACCCAATATTAATTAATGACTCCTAAGTTAGAAGAATATAATCTAATAGACTAAGTATGGACAAGGGAGGATTATAAATCCTAACATATGCATCCCTTCTAGAGTGCCATACCTTTATGCTTCTTGTATGATTTCTTGTTCCCATGTTCATTTCCTCGTACGGGAGTCCTTCTCGTGAAGTGTCACTATAGGCTCTTGTGGTTCTATCATGTCATGATATTCATGGTCTTCCGGAATAGCTTCTACAATTTACATCCCTTGGACTCTCATTCCTTCAGGTTTCTCGACCTATTCAATAGGTGTCCTCCTGGGATCTAGAGAATTTTGATTTCTCGTCAAAGGTTACATCTCTGTTGATCTCGATCTTCTTGAATCTTGGGAAATATATTCGATAGGCCTTTTATGTATCATTGTATCCTACGAATATACCCTTCCTCCTAGAAGGATCGAGCTTGGTCCTCTTCTCCTTTGGGATATGTATGTACACCAGGAATCCAAATATTCTAAGATGGATGAATTTTGGTTTCTCTCCTGAGAAAGCCTCTTCAGGATTCTTGTTTTCAAGTACTCAATGAGGAGTACAGTTTTGTACATACACAGTTTTCCTTGCTAATTCTACCCAAAGGTGCATTGGAAGATCCTAGTCATGTAGTGTTTCCTTCATTGCTTCCGTGATGGTTTGGTTATTTTGTTCTACAACATCATTCTACTGAGGATTATATGAAGTGATTAACTCCCTCTTAAATCCAAACTCTCTACATAGTTCCATGAATTCTTTTGAGGTGAACTCTCCACCATTCTTTGACCGTAGAGTCTTGATCTTCGTTTTAGTGTGGTTCTCAGCCAAGGCTTTGTAATCCTTGAACTTACTAAATACTTCATTCTTCCCTTTCAATAAATATATCCAAGTCTTACGTGATAAATCATCTATAAAGGAAGCATAGTACAAATATCCGCTTAGTGAGTTGGAAGACATGGGACCACATAAATCTGAGTGCACTATCTCTAGTATTACTTTAGCTTTACTTTCACTACTGGAAAATGTCTTCTTTGCATTATTTCATTGTGAACATCCTTTGCAAATGCCTTCATGATTTTCCTAGATTTCTGGAAGCCCTGAGACTACTTTGCTTGCAATTGTTAGTGCTCTGTAATGCACATGGAAAGCCTTTGATGACATAGTTCACTTGGTTCTATTGACTCATGAACCAATGCTTGTTTAGTTTGTCCTTTTATTTTTTGCAAGCCTCCATCTAGTTCTCCAATCATTATTGCATCATCTATTGACTTTCCTTTAGGCCACATTAGAAATTGGCCATCAACAAATGTAACTCTCATTCCCTTTGCATCTAGTGCAGAGATGGAAAGAATATTCTTCTTTAATCCTGGAACATATAGCACATCCTTCATCTTTAAATGTTTTTCAGATTCTAGCTTGTATGAAGCTTCTCCACTCCCTTTTATGGGTTATTGATAATCATCCCCAAGTTTCACCTTGTGAGGTGACTCATGCTCAAAAATATTGATCAATGATTCTTTGTATCCTGTCATGTGTTTAGATGCCCCACTATCCACCATCCAATCATTGCTTCCATGTGAGACAGATCCTGTAACTGCTGAGGTTAGCACATACTCTTCATCTGAACCATCCTTCTATATTCTCAATCTTTTGTTTGTTGGTTCATCATCTTTGGTGGTATGAGCATGATGTCTCTTCTTCTTGTTGAAGGAGTCCTTGTTCTCGGGATAGTATCTTGCAAAGTGTCCCTTTTCATCACAAGTATAGCATCGAACATTGGAAGGATCTCTTCTGAACTTCTTTTGTTTCTTATCCTTCTTCTTCTTATGATGATGGTTCTCCTTCTTATTATAGTTCTTCCTAGTGTGAACAGTGAGATCTTGATCTTCAATTGATTCCATATTTTCTTCTCTTGTTATGAGTTAAGCTTCTTCTTGTGTGCATTCTTCTTAGAATCAGCTGAAAGAGATCAACTTCCTTCTCGCATCAATTCCTTTAATTAATGAATCCCATGATCTTGGGAGTCCATTTAAGGTAGTCATAACAATCTCTCCTTATACATTTTCTTCAAGTGCTTCAAGTTGTTCCTTTATCTAAGAAACCCTTATGATGTAGGACTGTATAGTCTCTGAGTTATGTACCTTCACAATCTTTAGTTGGTTCCTCAATGTCATTTTCTGATTGATGTTCTTTCCTTCAAACATCTTTGTCAAAGCATCATATACTTCCTTCGGTGTCTCTAAGGAATACATGGAGGGATGAGGTGATCCTTAATAGAATCTTCAATGATTATCTTAGCCTTAACTAAGTTCTTCTTATGAGTAGCCTTAGCCTCATCTTCCTCTGGATCTGGAACTTCTCCATTGATATACTGATCCAAAACATTCTCTTCAAGGATCAGGGATATTTTGTACTTCAATGTTTGAAAGTTATAATCCCCTCTGAGCTTGTCCTCAAGCTAAGTATGGTGAGTCATATTTTCAAATGATAACCTCAAATGGAAATAGAAAAGACTTAGATCTTACTGATTTTAGGTGTCCAACCTGGTTCTAGAGCAAACTAACCTAGGGTTTGTTATAGAAACCCTAATTTTCCAAACTGGGAGTTTAGGAAATCTGTTTGGATAGAAAGATGTTCCTCCTTGAGGAAAGTTGTTCAGCAAGGTCCTTTTATGAAGACTCGGGTGGGAAGCCTCCGAAACTTGATGCCCTAGTTTCTCCCGACACCAGTGACAGGGTCAAAAATGAAACTTCTTCAAATATGATTATTCTTCCACCAAAAGATGTGCCCTACTGAGGAGAGTTATCCTAGCCCTATTTTCTTGATTATCTATGGAGAGAAGACCTTGAAATAGGAATCCCTAGTTTTCACTGCTACATAGTGCCTTCTTTCAGAGAGGTTCTGATACCATGTTAGTTTTTCTAATCTAATTATGATTAGGATATTTATCTAAAAGAATAACAAGTACAACAAGATACACAATATAGAGCAGATACACAATACACAAATATTTTCACTGAGGAAACCATAAAGGATAAAAACACATAAAGTTCCTCATAATAGTTCCGTCACAAAGACTATATCACAAGATGATCAAATCCAATAAGAATAAGTCTTCAACAACTATATATATCTCCTCCTTATCTCCTCTCTCTACTCATGCAAACTTGAGTGACTGAGTGTGTATGATAAATTAGGGAGGGTGCCTCCCTATTTATATCTTTCAAGTGACTGACCTAATACAATATTGGGGCCAAACTCTTACCCTAACAGGGCCGACTTCTCCTAGAGAGACTCAAAAATACATTTCATGATGTTACACTAGGGAATATTTCCCTGACTTACAATGGAGGTTGTACCTCAAGGTCCATACACAATAATGACATCCCAAAAGGAGGAAAACACATCTCCAATGGGGGTACAACAACATACAATGATAATATACATCAGAATATATTTTGAAGTTACAAATACATCAACATTTGGTAAACATTGTTGTTAGTAAGCTAAGATTGTTGGGTGAAAATCTCTCTAACCAGAAGGTTGTAGAAAACGTTTTGAGAAGTAGGCCCAAAACATTTGAAGCTGTTGTAGAATCTATTGAAGAGAAAAAAATATATCATCCAAATGTCAATAGAAGAATTGTGAGGGTTGTTAGTAGTCATGAGTCAAGGATGAGCCAGTATGAAGAAAAATCACTTGAAAATTCTTTTAAATATCAAATTTATTTGTCAAGTACCAAAGGTAAAAGGAAATCAAGAGGTAGAGATGACAGATTCTCAAATTAAGGAGAACATACGATGGAATTTGAGATCAAGAAAATAATTCAAAAAAACCCTCATAATTTAAGGGGGGGGGTAGTAGCACAACAATCAAAGGTATTATAGGTCTAGGATAAATTGCTTTTATTGTAAAAAAACTGGTCATTATGCAAGAAAGTGCAAAAAGAAGCAAGCAGATGCTGTAAGGTAGTCTCCAAATTTGAGAAAAGAGCCCTAGAATGAAAATAAACTTGTTTTGCTGATGTGCAAGGTTGAAAAAGAAAATTCAAATGACACTTGGTTTGTTAACAGTGGTTGCAGTAACCACATGACTGGAAATTTGAGGTGGTTTTCTAATTTAGACAATTCATTCCAGTCAAAAGTAAAGCTTGGTAATGATACCAAAGTCATGGTAAGTGGAAAAGGGAATATCACTATTTTTATAGATATGATAAATGTCGAGTTGTAGAAGATATTTTTTATGTTTTTGGTCTGAAATGTAATTTATTAAGTGTGGGTCAGCTTGATGATAAAAATTATGAATAGAAATTTAAGAATAAAATTTGTACAATTTATGATAATTCACCTCATAGACAGTTGACTACTAGGGTTGAAAGAACAAAGAACATGATGTATCATCTTACACTAAGGTGTAATTTTTCAATATCAATAGTTTCTTATGTAATTAAGAGTCAAGATCAATATTGGGTGTGGAATCTCAGGTATGGTCATTTGTATTTTGGTGGATTGGATTTTTTGCAAAAGCAGTAGTTGGTGATAGGTCTTCCATGTATTTATCATCCTCTATGCTCTTGTGAGAGTTGTATCATTGCAAAACATCACAGGGGAAGTTTCCCTACATGAGTTTCTCATATATCTAAAGCCCCTTTGAAAATTGTTCATTCAGGGTTATGTGGACCCATGAAGACACCTTCATTAGGTGGAAGTTTGTATTTATTGACATTCATAGATGATTATAGCATATTTATATGGGTGTACTTGTTGAAGAAAAAATCTAAAAATTTTGGTATTTTTAATAAATTCAAAGCTATGGTTGAAAAACAAAGTGGAACTCAGATCAAAGTTGTGAGGTCTAATATAGGCTATGATTTCAATTCCAATGAATTCTTGTATTTTTTCAGACAACGTAAGATTAGAAGACAAATCATGTCCTAGTATACACTACAACAAAATGGTGTAGCTGAGAGAAAGAACAGAACCATCATGAATATGGTTCGGAGGAACTAGTTATATTGTTTGTACTTAAGGTGAGGAAGTTGTTAAAAAGAGATAACTATGATAGGCTTCTTTTTTATTTACATCGAATACTTAGTTACATTGGTTTAAGTAGCTTTGAAAAATTACAACAATACAATGTAATGGTTTCCATCATCATTTGTTTTAAATTATTATGTTTCACTTTTCTAGTATCAATATATTTAGCAATGTATTTCATAGTCATATTATGTGTTCATATACAGAAATAAAATGTTGGGTATATTCACACTTTCATAATCAAATTGATAGTTTCTTAGTTAAAGAACAAAAGCTTGAGGGTTTACACAACTAAATTAGGATCAGCATAATAAGTGAAAGAGGAAGAAGTGGGGGATAACAAATGGTGTTGTAGAAAAATCTAAAAGTTAGAATGTCCTTTTAGATGCTAGGATTATAATAAAACACTATTTATTTGTATATTATCCATACACAAACGTTTATGGGATGAAAGAATAAAATTCAGGTTTGCGATCAAAATTTTCAACTTTAGAATTGAAATGGACAATATTGGAATCAAAATTTACATTTTTGGAATCAAAGTTTATAATTCTATAATCAAAATTGACACTTTTGAAATCAAAACTCAACTTTTGAATTAGAATTTGCACTTTTGAAATCAAAATTTGCACTTTTGGAGTTCAAAATGATCCAAAATTCACATTTTTGGAATCGAAATTCGCACTTTTGGAATTAAAACTCACACTTTTAGAACCACGATTTGCACTTTTGGAATAACAAGTCGCAATTTTGGAATCAAAATTCATACTTCTAGAGTTAAAAATTATTTGAAATTCACTATTGTAATTGAAAACCACACATTTGAAACCCAATATTGACACTTTCATAATCCAAATTTGCTTTGTAGAAAGGTTGATATTGACACTTTCTAAATAAAAATTCATCATTTTTAGTCTAATTTATCTAATTGTTTCAAATTTTATGAAATTGAAGTTATGTATTTGCATTATTTGGACAAGGTTCTCCTATTATATAAGTTTTTATTGTGTAACTAATTAAGTCATATATATTGCCACCTTGGGAGTTGTTTCCTCTATTTTAAATTATAAATTAGAGAGTATGTAAAAAGACAAATTACAAACATAATCAAATTACATAAATTGGTGTTGTATATGTATCTATCAAGTTCTATCATTTCCATTAGGATATACTCACCTAATTTCATAAATGCATTAAAATAAGTGCCATTTATAACGTATGACTTATTTCCACTTTAAGACATTATAACCTCAAATTTAGTATTCCTTGGATAAAATAACATTATAATATCTAATACCCCTTTTAAATTTTGATTAATTTTCCATAACTTCCTCTCAAAACTTGTTAATTTATTCACATTGAGTTCTCTTTAACATGTTTTCCACTTGATCTTAAAACCTGTGATAAATTTGTTCTATCTCTTTGTTCTAAAATTATTCCCCATTATAATGATGATGATTTTCAATATGTTTTGTTTTTTACTGATCAATTCGATTATTCTTCCTCTTCATGGAACATGGGTTGTCATAATGCAAAGTTGTTGGTTGGCATTTGTGTAAGCTTCAAATCACATAAAACTATATGTATCCAAATTAATTCACATGGTTCTCCAACTGTTATTTCGTATTTCGCTTTTGTTATCAAAAGAGATATGAAAGGTTTCTAATTAATTCCCATGAAATCACCCCACTACCAAGGGTAAAATCATAACTTGTAGATTTTGTTTTTATTTGTCACACTTGCTTAATATGCATATAAAAACCCATTCAACAAGAAGTTATCATCCAGGGGTGGCAGGCGCGGGTGGGATACTAGTGGATCCCGGAGGACAAGTGGAACATAGATTTGCCTGGGGACTTGGCCCTAGAACCAACAATGAAGCAGAATGGATGGCTCTTCTCCAGGGTCTACACCTTATTCGGGACAAAAACATCCGGAAAGTTATGGTGTTCGGCGACTCTAGGCATGTCATCTACAAGATGATCAATGGGTATCCCTCAGGAGATATCAAATACCGTAGACTATATAAAAAGGCTAAGCTTCTTCTGCCTCAATCCATCGAGATCTATCACATTCTTCGCCAAAATAATAAGGAAGCAGACATCATGGCTAATGTTGGAGCCAGTCTCTCCCAAGGCCAATTCATCCAGGATGGCGACCCTCCCTTCTTTAAAGTCATTCCATGATGAGAGGATCTAGAATTCAGTCTCGCAATCTCACCAGGAAAGTCTATGAAGTGAAGTTCATATCTCTCGGTGAATTCAATAGGTTTTATGTTGTTCATATTTCATCCCTCTCCTTTGGTTTCTTATCCCCCCTCCTTCTTTTCATTCTTCCCCCCTCTCCCTTTCTTTTTCTCCTTATTGCCCCTTCCCTTCTCCTTTTCCCTCCCATCGACCGCCTTTCCTCCCCTCGCCTCCTCCTTCCAGCTGGCCCTCACCTCCTCCTTCTCCTCAGCGACTCTTGGCATTTATGGATACGTCCTATCTGCTCTCTTGTGGTGGCCGCGTGGATCCCTCTTCCCTCCTCAGCAGCAGTGGTATTAATTTCCCTCAGGCTCCAAATTTATGGACATACCTTCTCGCACGGTCGGGGGTCTCCTTTCTCCGTCTTCATGTCGAAGCCTTGTCTTGGCTCGTCTCTTAGTATCTCTCCGGATTCGGGTTTTGGCTCTCCCAGCTCTGCAATTTTCTTACTGCATGTAGTTGACGGTGTTGGAGGTGGGAGATTGTAGGGGATACCTTGGCATGGGCTCCCCCTCATTCGAGCCTTTATAAAAGAACGCCTCGCTCTGTCCGTTATCTCCTCCTGTCAATGTTGTTACCCTTCTGCATCCTGGGACGATAATCAGGAAGATACTTCTTCTCTCCGTCTCGACAGGCGGGAAAGGGTTCTGGGATGCCCATGCTCCGGATGGAGGAAAGACGCCCTGGGGACTTTGACTTGCACAGATAAAACTTGGGGCTTCGATCTGCAGAAAGAAATAATCAACCTCGGGAGTGAAATAGCTCTGCAACAAGAAATTGCAGACACTGCAGTTTCTTCTTTGCATATTCAGTTCTCCCGAATAGCAATCTCGTCTGACTTTGGCAGAATGGCACACACTGGCAACAATCCTGGGCTGTAGGACATTATGAAGAATTTACGCAGGCTATACGAGATGACAGCCATAGGGGTAATGGACAATAAGGAAATGGCTAAGGAAATTAAGAGTATGAGTGAGACTGTGAGTAGAACATCTCTGGAGGTCAGCAATAATGGTGCCCGCACAGACGACCTTGAAAGCAACCTGCTCGAGCTGTTGGGAAGAGTAGAACGCATAGAAGAAGACCTGAAAAAGCTTGTTTCTATGAATGAGGAAAGCAGGGTTAATGGCGTCAATGAAGCTGCAGACCAGCCTATGGAAGAAGAATCTGTTTTACAGCCTGCAGACCAGAAAGGCACCTGACTTCTATCTTTTTCTTTTATGTTACAGTTTAGTATGGGTCATTATGTTACGGTTTAGTATGGGTTATGTATCTCTGCATTTTTCTTTGTAGTCAGTTTGTGAGGGTATATACTACCCGCATAGTATGTAGTTCTGAAACAATCATATGCTCTCTCTTTTGGGAAACAGAACATGTCTGGAGTGTCGCATTTTTGCCATGCCGGCCTTATATTTTCTTCCTCAGATGTAATGAATGGCTGTGCACAACCTGTTAATATAATCCCTCTTTCTGTTTCTGTTAAAAAAAAAAACAAGAAGTTATCATTTTTATACAATGTAATTATACCAAACTATTGTTCAATATACAGCATAACGAGGAATTATCTAAACCAATCTTGTGTTGGATTGGGCCTCATGTGTTGAGGTAGGGAGCCTGAGTTGGACTCGGGAACTTGGAGTAAATTCTTGGTTTGGACTCAATAATGACTAATCCTTTAGTGTAGAAGGTTATTCCTCATGTGTTGAGGTTAATACTTTGATATGTCAAAGTGATTATGTTGCACAGTCTTGTTGGACAAGGATAAGGACTTGTGTTTCAAGTTGGATCCTCATGTGCTGAGGTGGACCTCTAGTGTCTATGTGTTTCTTTGCATGTCGAAGCATTAATGGTGTGTGATGTATTACTAACCATGTTCACTCATCTATTAAGTATCCTCTAGATACTATCCACCTCTAGAGTGAATTACTTTAGCATGTGATCACTCGGTCTGGGAGTAATATAATATGATCACAACATCTGAAAAAACCTCTTAGTATAATCCGATATGATAGATAAATTAAAGATGGTACATATTGACCATGAAAAAAAGATAAGAGATAAGACAAAATGCTTAGATAAATAAGAATTTGAAATTGTTCATGATAAGACTTTAATTGATTAAAGTGAGCTCAAATTAGTAAGCTTCAGTTAAATTAACAATGCATTCCTCAGTTAATTAAAAGAGAACTCACAGTGGTCACTTCAGTAAATCAATCAGCATGATTTTATTCAAGAATAGTTAATTAAAGTGTTAATAAAAAATAACTAGTTATCTAAAGTGTTTTGCATGATTACACATTAGTACACTAAAAGATGGCACTTTAGTTAAACTAAAAGATGACATTTAAGTTAAAAGACAACACTTGAGTTACAACTATTGCATAATGAAACTTGAGTTAGGATCCTAACTAAGTGATCATACATCCAGTTAGAATGAGAGTTCATCCTAAAGTCAGTAGAGCATGATTTAATGTCAAAGATGAAAGGAATTTTGTATTTTTGTGTGCAGGATTAAAGAAACCGAGGTGCGAAGAAATTCTCCAAGAAGAGAATTCATTATAGTTTGCATGGGAGCCTAATTCCCCATGTAGTGATTCACTACTTCTTGCATGAGACTGATTTTGGCAAGTTATTAATGTGTTGAACACATTGCAAAGTTCATCCAGTTGATATCACTTCTCTATTGCTCATTATTTACACCTAGGGTGTTTATTCTCTCTTATCTTGCACCTAGGGTGTTGAAAGCAATATACTATTGTAAAAGGCATTCTCTGTTATCTATCATAATTATACTTTGATGATTTATTGGGATTTTCATCCTCATTGTTTTGAGGGTTTTCCTCGGGGTACATCCTAAGTTATGGTTGAATGTTTATATGTATGAATGGTTCATTGTTTTCAAGTATTCAATATTTCTACACTTAAAGAATTAAAGATCAAATCTCAACCAAAATTCAACAACTATTAGGTATATTTTATATACTTAAGTACTCTCTTTGTTGCATTTCAATATGTCTCCTTGGGACAAATTAAAAAACTTGATAACATTCCAATACAAAGTTATGTATAATCTAGTTGTGGTCATATATGGAAATCCTCTAACAACTTGATGATAAAGTATTTTATTAACAACCTTAGATTTATCTTCATTTGAAATATTTTAGTTTACCTCCATTGGTGTTTTGTTGGGATTGTAATCATCCATTCTAAACTTGTTCAACAATTTTGAATCATACTTATGTATGAGATGAAAATTTTATTTGGTTGTTTCCAAATTTCAATGCCCAAATAATAATGTAATAATCCCAAGCCATTCATATCAAATTATTTGAAAATATTATATTTCTCTTCACATATTTGTTCATCATATTACATATAATGATTATATCATTAACATATACAAGTATAATAATAAGGTATTCACAATTTTCTTTGATATAAAATACACAGTCAATATCACTTCTTTTGAAGCCTCTTGATCTGAGATACTTTTTAATCTTTTCATACCATGGTCATGGGGATTGTTTTAATATATGAGAGGCCTTCACCATCTTACATTGCATTTTTTCTTATCCTTCAATTGAAAATCTGTTAGGCTACTCCATACACACTTCTTATTGTAGATCGTGATTTAAGAATGCATTTGTTATGTCTATATGGTGTACATGGGGACTTCACTTAGTGAACCTCTTACATAGCACGTACGATCGTGGGATATTAAAGAATACCCTTAATTTCCAGAGATATTGACCCAAACTCTTTTTGTTGAAACCCCCTCCCAATACTTAAAACCTCCTACCCACCCCTTTTTATACCTCAATCCTTATAAACCACCCTACCCACCCCCACCTTAAACCCCTCAGCACCCCCAATACCTGCAATATATAGGTTCAATATTTGATAATTTTAAAACCCACAATATGAACTAATGTGATAGGATATTGGTCAACAAGTGAAGATTCTGTGATGGTGTACCTACCATGAAAACTATGTTGTAAGGGGTAGAAACATTATAATTATGATCAATTTTGCAATTGGATCAATTTTTCCCTCATAGTTTATACTTTAATTTTTTGTAATTCCTTTTACAACTAACTTGGATTTATATTTATCAATATAATCATTGAATTTGAACTTAGTTTGATATACCCATTTATATCTTATTAGTTTCTTATTTGGAGGTAATTAAACTAACTTCCAATTGTTATTTTTTTCATTAAAGAATCATATTCTACTTGCATTGCATCTCTCCATTCTTGCTTCTAATTTTATTAATTAAAATAAACCAAATTATAATATTTCTCAACTTCCCTTATGAAGTAAATATTTAACTTTTGTGGTGATTTTGACCTTGATCTTTCTCATCTTGTTGTATCTCATCTTGCTTTTCACCTTGAAGAGTCTAATTGAACATGTTTGTCTTTTTTCTTAGACTAACTTCCATCTTATAGAACCTCAGTTCCATTTTTCCCTCTAAGTACTTCAACTCTACTTTTTCCTCCTCTTCGTTGTCTTCATCTCTTGTATGTGACAAGATGTTAACAACCAAAATTTGATCACCCAATTTTTCACAAGTTTCATCACCATTATGCATCATAATTGACAATATCAACACAATTTCCCATCCCATCTCATCCATATGACCTGAAGAAATGACCAAATGACCAAAAAACAAAAATGGATCATAGCTAAAAGCCATGCTTAGTCCTTTGAAAATCATGATCTTGGCTGCACCTTTTTCCCAAAAACTCGTGACCTCATCACAAAAAGTATATTTTTTTTCAACATTCATCATTTTCAATTTCCTGAAGGGAAGTAGTGGCTAAAAGTGGACACATATATTGGCATGGTTGAAATTAACAACGAATCTAACTGCCAAAACCCTAACCTCTCAACTAAAAAATAAATCAAATGGAAAGAATACACATTGGATCTAGATATTATTGTTGACCACTCTTGTGCCTATAAAATAATCACTCATGGTCACCGTTTGACATACATTCCTCCATTTTGCAATAGTGTTGTCATGTTGTCAAATTCTCCCCATAAAGAGAAAGACACCATACTCTCCTTTTATCTTTCACCACATAGAGGATTCTCACTTGACACTTGGATGGATATTAGGGCTACAAGTATACAAATAAACGTCCACTTAGATTAGCTACGGAGGGCCACTAATATCAACAGACAATACCAAGGTGTGTATGTATCAATTTATTCTTTATATAATAACAAAACCATATTAGTTTACATGATGCACATTTGTTCTTATGGTTCTTTTATGATCTATGTTTGCATGCATTTTTAAGAAATAATATTGCTAGTTTATACTAAATTCATTTAATTTCCCATTATGACATGCAACCAAGGATTGTACAACCCCTTAGTTGGTATTTTTTACACTTGTGTATGAGAAATCATACACTGCAAATCATGTGACCATATTTTGGATGGATCCATTGTCCATACTTGGTTGTGTTTATTCCACTATCTCCAACATCATTCCTAGGTGTCTAGGGTAGTATTTGACTACATTTTCTTGTTGTCTGCTATCCTCTATTCTCTTGTGATCATGTTGGCTGAAATCCCTTATCTTTTTCTGCAATATGAGCACTTATCTTATTATTTCCCTATTTTCAGTCTCATTCACCACGTTATTAGTGAATTGTGTGACTAGTGTCGAGTCTTTTCCCTTGAAAAGAGAGACTCAATTGTAAAACCTAGTTTTGTAGTAAAATGTTTCCAATATTAGTTTCATCTTTTTCCTATGTGTTTCAATTTTATATTTCAGGCTAGCATTCAGTTTCAATTTTCCTATTTGTAGCTTCTTGTTTGTTGTATTAGTTGATTTGTGTTTCCTTGTAGATTATATAGGTGGAGATCAAAGGATTGGAAAATCCAAGTATCTATTACCTTTACAAATATACTTAGGATTTGTTTTCGTCTTTCATTTTCAGTTTTTGCAAGTTGATTTCTAACTCAAGTTTTAGTTGAATTACTTAATTTTCTTAAAACAGTCTACTTTGTTGGTTGAGAACCATTTTTCTCTTCTTTTCAAGTTCATTGTTAGTTAGCTACCCCTTGTTAAAGTATTGTAACTTCAGAATATATTTTATTGTAACTTCAGAATATATTTCAAATGTATTGATTGTGTTCCTCCTTCAGGAGATGAGTTGGGCCTTGTAAGAGTCATTGAAATAATCAATGTAAACCTCCGGATGTAAGTCGGGTCAATAGTACCCAAGTGTCAATATGATAAAAATTATTTTTGGTGTCTTGCTAGACAAGTCATCCCAATCATTTAGACAAGTCGGCCATGTTAGGTTATAAGTCAAGTCAACTTAAGAATATAAATAGGGAGGCACTCCCCTTCATTTGTATCAAATCTTACACTAAAGTATTGTGTTGGAGAGAGAGAGAGAGAGAGAAAGTCTACTATGGAAGATATGCAACTATTCTTGTTGCTGAGGTTTTACACTGTCCTTGGTTGAATTCTATACTGCGGAAGTTTTGAGGGGTTTTCTCCCTTGTGGTTTCCCCAAGGGAAATATTTGTGTTCTATTGTGTTGATGTACTTGTCTTTCTTTCAGTGATCATTTGCTTATGGTTATGATGTTATGATGTTAAATATTTTATATCTTGTATAACCATTAAAAATCTAACACCCCTTTTGCATGTATTCTTCGTATTTTTGTTGGTTTGTTGGTAGTGGTCCATTAATTCCTATAGAAAGCATGGATTTTGTTTAAAGAAATACCTTAATTAGTTTCTATTTTTGGATATTGTCTTATATGTATTTACACTATATTTATTTACAAGCTTTTACAATTCTTTGCAATTTCCTTGTTTTACACACCTTTTGTGCACACACTCTTACAACCTAAATAAAAAATATATTATTTCATGACCCCAAGTAGAGCCTTAAAATTAACCCCTAATATAACACATTAGTATCCCTCACTTGAGGGTGGAAACAATATTGTAGTCAGGTTAGGACTTTGGGGATAGGAATACAAATAATTCCCCCAAGCCACTATACATATGAGACATAGTGATCGTATTTTAGGGAACTGAAATCCTTGTGTAATTGACATGGTTTAGGATGGTGTATTATAATTCCATCCTTTTTGGGTGGTATGTGTCAAGACCAAAACCAAAGAGATGATTGTGGCATATTTCCCTTTCAATACCAAATATCATATGGATCATGGATTTTGGACCTTTTGGGAATGTATATGAATGAGGTATCTTGCTATCCATTCTATTAGGAATATTACCTAGAGGCGGCTCTTGTAGGTCAAAGAGAACTTGAGATAGAATTAGGATAACTAGAGATGCTCCAAGTGACCTTCTCTATAATTGTCTCATTCATAAATTCACTCACTTACTTGGTGGGATTAAGAATCCATTAAATTTTATGTTTTGAAGTCCTTTGTTTGGATTTATACTTCTTTCTTAGCATGGAATTTTGTCTTTATTTGTTCAAGGAAGATTTGAGAAAAAAAAAATTTTCACATCATTTTTCTTTTTGGTAGTTCTCCTCTTAGGGATAGTGAGTATTTTATTTTATAAGGTGTTCATTTCATTTGTAGTCACTCGTTTCCTATATTAGATCACTTGTTTCACCCACATTGCACTTGTTGTTTGAGTTAGAATCATATATAGAGTTGGTATTGTTAATTTGAGGATTATTTCATTAGACTAATTTTAAATCTATATTGTTGGATTAGTGGTATTATATGTGTCACAATTTCTCCTAAAGGTACTCTCATAGAATTCAAGGACATCCCGCCCTTTATGGGATTTATGATTGGATCATTATTCCACCTCAATGCTTAGTAACAGGAAATTTTTCATCCCCTTCAGGATCCTCGGATTCAAGATCCTTATAGATTGAATATCCATCCTCTTCTAAGACCATTAGTCCACTTTATATCCTAGGATCCAACATGTTTTCTTATATTCCCATTCCTAGTGAAGATCCCACCAGTGAGGTTAACCCCAAACATTCGTTGGAGGGAACGCCAATAAAATGTTGGTGAAATGACCTCCTGTAATGTTATGCCTATTGTAAGACTCTCATTCATAGGTAGTATTAACCTCCTATATTTGTAAATAATAACCAATGATCCCATTAGGAAATGGTCTCAAATACTAACCAACATACCTTGAGACATCCCAAATTTTGAGGGAACAGAAGGTGAGGAAAACCATAACCACATCATGGCATTTAATCTATGGTGGTCCTCTAATAACATTGTTGACGATTCCTTTCATTTGCATTTTTTATAGAGGAATATGGGTGGAGTGGTCGTTAAGTGGTATACCAAGTCGCCACCCAGGATACATTCCAATTTTGTGTCCCTCACTTCTAGGTAACTTTTTCTAGTTACTTATCAAATATAGTGAGGTAGTAAATATATTTGTATCGTATTGCCAAAACTAATACATACATATTATAGGAAACATCTATGAGTGGTGACAATAAAGGATTCTTTGTAAGATCAAGCTACATGACTAGATCTTCCTAGCTTGGTTTTTGGAACCTTTTTTCCCTACTATAGATAAGGACATGGATTCAAAACATCTAAAAACTGAACATGAATCAATCCTAAAAACTTATAAATACAAATGCATTTATGTCAACTCCAGATACCTTTATGCAATCATCCTTGATGCTCCTAGTAGTGAATCCATGCATCATGATCTACCAAGAAAATCCCATATTGTGGATGGTGTGATTTGTGCCATGGAATCCCATCTAAACACATGTCCTCAATTTCCTCCCATGTTGATCATTTATTCATATTTTAATCCTCTAAGTGATGATTTCAATAATGAAATACATTCGTCCACACCTTATTATCCCCCCTACCCTTCATGTTCATCCTCACATGTAAAAATAAGTACCTCCTATTCATATCCTCCTTTGGGCCCCCATGTCCATGTTCCCTGGTGTAGTGGTACTATGAGTGGTAGTGCCTCTAACATATATCAAGCCTCCCTTTCCTATCCCCCCTCCATCCCCTCCAATGTAAGGACACCATGAAAATCCCCATTTCCTCATGGGAAATTCCATGTCCAACAAAATATGCCTACCAAACTTGATCCCAATAAACAACAAGCACAACCCAATCCTAATAAGAATAATAATAATGGGAAAATCAAAGGAAACAACCAACAATATGAAGGTGGAGGCCATAACTTCGAATATCTTGTGAACACTAGAGATAACCTAAACCCCACAAATCAAGAGCTAAATAAATCCTCCAATATGGGTAAGAAACCCTACTTACAAACTAACCATCCATGTTCCTTTTGCAGTGTTTATGGAAATTACAATTATCATTTTCCACACCTTCTCAAGCATCACCAACTATGGGGTGAGGCTGAAAAAAGTGAAGTTGGAATGCTACCCAAGGGTAAATCAACACTCCACCCCTCATATAGCCACACCTCAACCAATTCTTTTCAAAACCCCTTCACGTCACAATAGGTGGTCACATCACAACCTGCAATCCATTACCCCTCTCATCTATCTATGTTAGGTCATCCCAATGACACTTATTTTTAGAACACCTACATGACCTATGTTGACATCAATCTATAGACATGATGTAATAAATATGGCCCATTATGAAAACAACCTAATTTATATAAGTAAGAGGGTCCTCCCTTGATAGAGGTACCATTACACCTACCATTTCCTAACATGGAACTCCTTCCAATTATCCTTAAGATCCTTTTGTACTATAATACACATAACTCCAAATTTATACTTGATACTAACTATAGTGATGTGGATTTCTTGTCACAATCCATAACTTCCCTGTATACATTGGAGGTTATCAAAAACTTCCCCATACAATAAAAATCTCTCATATCCACCTTAGATGTGATTGACCCCTCTAACGCTCATCTAATGACATTCCATTTAAATCAAATCAAGCTCTACATTCATTATTCGATCACATTTCATATCTTGGTTAGTGTTAAGGATTTTGTTATTCATTGATGCATCTTAATGAGGGTGCCCCCACTTGCATCATGCCTACTTATGTTTGTAGGAAGCTCATCTCACCTGAATTCACACTATCACTCATCAAATTACACACCTATGATGGTCATGTTTCTCAACCATAAGGTCCCCCTTAGAACGTCCCCATCCAACTACTTACAAAGACATTCTTGATGAATATTGAGGTTGTCAACTCATAATTAGATTGCATCCTCCTCCTTGGTCATAGATACATGTATGATATGATCGGAAATGCCTCAATTATGTTTAGACATATGATGTTCCCCCATGAAGATAATATCTATGATAATTTCTTCACAATGAGATCTAGGAGCTAGAGCAATATTCACAATCTAAGTACTTGGAAAAATATGCAAGAGAACACCAAAAGAGAATGAAATAAAACATATGAATGGTGTGAATAACTGATCTTCCTATTAGTGTACATATTGTATATGTGTGTGGTACATTGGGGAAAAATTGTGAGCCCTTAGAGGCCATGTGAATGCATACAAGTGTCAGGCTAGGATTTGACCCCTAAACCCCCATAGGTTAACCAATAGGGGCCCAAACCTAAACAAACAGTCACGAATACATGTAAGGAGGCATAAATGAAAGCATGCAAGGAATGCGTGTACACATGCATGAGTGGGAGAGTCTATAGGAGCCACTCAATGACCAAGAAGACCACAAAACAACCACATTCACACACTAGCGCCCCTAGTCAATGGAAAGTGGATTGTAATCAATACAAGCTCCTAGAATTTCAGGATGATCAAACTAAAGTGCATCAAATATTAGGATGATCAAAGTGGAATGCATCAACTGTGAGTTAATGATCCAAAAACACCTATTTGACCAATATTGATCAGTATAACCTAAGTAGGATCATATAACATAAGTACAAGACAAATGAAAATGTTTCCTAGGTGTAAGATTATGGTACTAAGGTAGATTAATGCTCTAAAACCCCCCCTTAATATTAAATTACTACATATTGTACCAAATTATTTATTAAGGCCTTGGCAACTAAGGCACAAGTCACCTTTTACAACAAAATCTTATTAGTCCATGTAACCGAGGTAAGGAGGAAAACCTCATGGGACAAAACCTCCCCTCAAAAATGGACATGATAGAGATGATCAAAAATTTATTCGACGGGTCCTCTTCTTCACTTGAATTAGCTGAAAGAACAACTTCTTGGTGATGAAATTAGTGAAGATATTGTGGATGCCAAGATCATGCATCAATGCATCAAAGTGTTGTAGAGAAAGATCATGTGGAGAGGCCCTTTGATGGTCATCATTTGATGATGGAGGAGCATCATAAGAATTTATTTTTTTGAAATAATAATCTTATATATAATCATAACCAATCAGGGAAAATATATCTCTAAAAACTCTTTCCCAAATAACATCAAAAGATTCAACAGAATCTGCCTCATGTGTAGCTGCCATATCGTGAATAAAATCATGAATCTTCTTCCCAATTTGATGAATTGTTTTCATAAATCTATAAAAAATCTCATGAGGCTATGAAACATCAGAATATATGTCATATACAGAATAAAATATCATAGTTATGGTGTCTCCATGAGTGAATGGGTCCATAGTGAGAGAAGAGTGAGCAACTAGATCACATTGATAGTTGAGCGAACCTGGAGGGTCTGGAGAATTGATATTTGAGCCATGGGTGGTAAAATAAAGTCCATAAATATGAAAAATAAGTCCCATTAAGTTAAATTACATGGATATCCAACCAATGAAATACATACAAGACATAAAATAAACATACACAAGTGACATAGCATTGGAAACTAGACAATTTTGAGATTTTCAAACAAGTGAACTTGAGGGTTGTCAGGCCTTTGGTCATGAAATGGTTGGGGAAATTAGTCTATGATTTCCATAGGATTTATATCATAATGTATATCACCTTCATAATCATAATGCTAAATACCTTATTGTATTGGGAAATAGCTTTCAGAAGACACATCAAAAACTAGTGAAAAATGACTAGTTTCTGGAGGAAGCTTTGGTGAATTAGTTGGGGTTTATTCCCAAGAATGGATGGAGGCTTCATATTCTGATATATTAGAAGTTAAATCATAAATATATCCATCATAGACAAATATATCAGAAATTTTTTTCTCCCATGTACACAAATCATGCGCAGGCTTACCATCTCCTTAACTGCACTCCCATCTTCTTGCAAATTCTAGAAGATAAATATTGTTCTCCTCAAAAATGGTGGTCATTATGTCCATATTATTTCTGAAGAAAGATATTTCAATATTTGAACCTCTGCAATAACCACATGTGGGTCTTTCTCTCTCGTTCTTCCTCCTCCTATATCTCGAACTCCCATCAATAGAACCAGAGCTTTTTGTATCTGAATGCTTCTTTTATTTCTCTCTTTGCTTCAAATATGTCTTCTTTCCTTTGGATTGATTTGATACACCAGAAGAAAGGGCTTGATCCTTGGTGGATTTTATGGTACCCATTTGTACTATATTTTCTTTCTCTTGATCCAATGACTACATGAAGTACGCTAGCGCATGCATCCTCCAATTTTTAGATGTAAGCTTGCTTGAGTGGACTACTGAAACAAACACATAATACTCAGGCCCTAGCTTAGAAAGGATGGGCAAGATCATTTGATCATATTTATTCTCTATGCCACACTATTTTAGCTGAAGCACTAGCACTTTGAACTTGGTAAATAATTCTTGGATGGTCTCATAGTGAGTTGGACTCAGTGAGATTAGCTCATTTTCGAGTTGATGGCCTCTCATCTCATCAGTCTTCCCAAATAGTGACTCAAGATTGGGCCAAACTTCATTGTGTGTGCCAATAATTTCTACATGAAAGCGGATATCCCTCAAAGTACTGAGACAAAGCATACCAAATGCTTCATCAATTCTATTGATGTACTTATCTTTCTCCATAGCAGAGTTGGGCTCGGTTTCAGTCCCCATGGTGACTCTATATAGGCCTTTCGACCTCAGTTGGATCACCATTTTGGCCTTCCATTGAAAATAGTTGAATGGGGTCAGCAATACTTGAGTCTGCTCCATTATTCTTATGCAATGCGTGATTAAAATGTTGTATAACCTGCAATGAAAACACTCATATTTTCTGGAAATATGCCCTAAACAGCAACTCAAACCTCTCTATAGTTGTTTTGTAGCTCCACAAAGCTCCGATACCACATGATAATTGATTCATAGTGAGATCTAGGAGCAAGAGCAATATTCACAATCTAAGTATTTGACAAAATATGCAAGAGAACAACAAAAGAGAATGAAATAACACATATAAATGGTGCCAATGACTGATCTTTCTATTAGTGTAAATATTGTGGATGTGTATGGTACATATTTATAATATGTTGGGGAAAATTTGTGAGCCATTAGAGACCATGAGAATGCATACAAGTGTCAAGCTAGGATTTAACCCCTAAACCCCCATAGGTTGACCAATAGGCTCCCAAACCTAACCAAACAATCACAAACACATGTGTGAACACGTAAGGAGGCATAAATGCAGGCATGCAAGGAATGGTTGTACACATGTGTGAGTGGGAGAGTCTTTAGGAGCCAATAAATGACCAAGAAGACCACAAAACAACCACATTCACACACTAGCGCCCCTAGTCAAATAGAAAGTGGTTTATAATCAATGCAGGATCCTGGAATTTTAGGATGATCAAACTAGAGTGCATAAACTATCAAGATGATCAAATTGAAGCACCTCAACTATGAGTTAATGAGCCAGAAACACCTATTTGACCAATATTGATCTGTATAACATAAGTAGGATCATATAGCATAAGTACAAGACAAATTAAAATGCCGCCTAGGTGTAAGACCATGGTACTAAGGTATATTAATCCTTTAACAATATTATCACGCTTGATTAAATCACCTATTATGATCCTAAGGGGAAAAATTGTGTAGATCATGTCTTAACTACAGTTAAAGGTATCCTTGGTAGTTATTTTATCCCCTCATTCATGAGTGTCTTTCCTAGATTTTTCAAGGATTCCTCCATTGTCAGAACATCCCCCCCTATTTACCTCCAAAGTTTATATCTCGTATTTATGCACTATCACTACTCAAAACACCCCATCTCAATTGCAATTAGCTCCTGGTTCTACACCTCCAATGTGATAACCATGGGAGGGAGTGCCCATATAGAAATTATTTTTCTTCTTTCCTCCTCTTCAAATCATCGGAACCCCTATGATATCTACCATTAACCTTCCAGGCATGACTTTAGGTCCCTATTTGGTATCTAACCCCGCCAAACCCCCACCCACCCCTAGGTCACCTTAACACTTTTCCAATCGGTTGATACTTCCAATGCATCACCACCCATGGTTACAAATAAGGCCACCCCCTCCACTAAACCCTCCTCAAAAAATAAGGCTATGGACAAGACAAAGATGTGGAAACACAACCTACTCTAGACATGGATGTGAACACTTGCACCTTATATATCCCTTACACACTATATTGTGTGTGATACTGATATCCTAGTTCATGCCACCCATCAGTGTCCAAAGTTTCCAATTTTGCATACTCATATCCATTATCTACGGGAAATTGATGAAACTACCCTAATGGTTCACACCATTCTTCCTAATTATATCAAGAAACACAATAACCCTTCGTGTGAAATTTATAGTAATTAGTCACACCATAGTACAAACCTACAAACTTTTTTTGCGACTTTGTCTAACCTCCTATGTAGCTCCCATGAATCTCAAGTTTCCATTATTGAGGAGGTACCTCCCCCCACTTCATCACATGAAGGTATAATTTCCATTTATTACATTTCTTTTTCTAGAAAGGCTTCCTCTTCTACACCTTCTTCATCCAAATCCATCCCCTAAAACATGGATTCTGTAGTTTAACTACAACTATGTTTTGAAGAGATACAGAAATCCTTGAGGCCATTACTAGCCTTGAGTTCCCATGGGATGATATGTGTCACCATTCATTTTTCATCACTCAAGAGTCCATATTGGAATGCCTATCTTCGGATCAATTTTCCATTGAGTCGAAATATTTCATCCTCTCATGGCATGTTGATTGGTTCAAGAACCTTATCCCTGCTCTAGATGCTTTTGAAGAATGTCAAATGGCCAATATATCTCCCACCATCCAAGTGGATATTTTGGTTAATCTTGGTGTCAGGAATGACATATTGTTGGGTGCATCTAGTACTTTGGATGTGGTTTCCTCCTGTCAAGCTCCTTTAAACGAAACATGAGATGTATTTTCTTAGTCTTAGGAAAACATTCCAAGAATAGACCTCGCTATTTTTAACACCACATTGATACTTGGACTGATGTTGAGCATATGCACCAGAAGTAGAGACCCATACACCTATCCAAATATCTGGCTATGAAAACCAAAATTGATAAGTTATGGAATGTACGATTCATGTATCTAAACCATATGGGTTTCCAATATAGTTTCGGTCAACAAGAATTAAGGCATCATTCTTATTTGGATTGATTACAAATCTTGTCCCAAAAAATATTTCCCTACCCCCTTCATTGATCAAATTATCGATGTATGTTTTGGGCATTATATTCTATCCTCTATGCATGGTTTATCGATGTACAATCATATCCAAATCCACCAACAAGCTCGGTATAACACTGCCTGCACCACACCTTGGGGAATGTTTTCTTATCAAGTCATGCCTTTTTGAATCAATAATGTCGAAGCCACTAAGTATTTCATGTAATATTTCTTTCATGATATTGCCATTATTATCTTAGCATAATGATATGACCTCAAATATTATTCCAAGTAGCACTCGGAGCATATAGAATGTCTTCATAAGTTTTTACTTAGGTGTCATAAGTACAATGTCCACTTAGATCCACTCAAATGAATGTTTTGAATTCCTACCTTATGTATTGTTAGGATTTATCATTTCCAATAAAGGGATTAGTATTGATCCTCTAATAGTTTAAGCAATTCTTGAACTATGTCGTCTTAATATTTTGCACCAATCACAAAGCTTTCAAGGAAGAGAAAAAATCTTACATCAATTTATTCCATATTATGGCACGATCATTCATGGATTTATTTTTTTCTTTATTCTAGCATTCCCTTTATATGGGACAGGAAAACTCACCCTTCTTTTGATGACCTTAAACGTGCTCTTACTTTGACTCCCTTGATTATCCCACCAAATTTTACCAGGGATTTCATCATTTACCTCTTAGTGTCCACTTATGTTTTTTTTGAAGTGTGTGTTGAATAATACAACAATAGCTAGGAACATTTAATTTACTATGTTAGTAATAGCCTATGTGTGCCCTTTGTATTGTATAAACATGGGGAGAAGTGAGCCACAATCATCTTTTTTTAGTTCATAAACTTCACTGTGACGTCCTTATGAGGAAAACCAAAGTAGTCATGAATTTGAATTCCATGTTGTATCCCTTGATCCAATTCCTTATTCAAGACAAGGTTGCTAAGTGGATTGTTATCCTTCAATAATATGAATTCCACTTCCCGAAGAGTAAAAAGGAGTTTTCCTTAGCAGAGTTCATTTAAAATTTACCATTCAATACCAATCATCCTCCTATCAATCATGATATTTAGGATTAACACCAGCATTTGTCCATCATATCTTTAAATGGCCCTTGGTACCATTTACCTCCACACTAAGAAGTTTATACCTTATATATCCCATGATGATCATCACCAAATCCATCGCCAAGCCCATTGATACCTCCTTATTACTGATGTTTTATATCGAAGAGGATTCGACTTTATCTTATGTCAATGCCTCAATTTGATGATTCCAAGGAGGTATTGAATAATTTCCATAGTGGTGTGTGTGGTGGTCTCCTCTATAGAATGTCCACTTCCAAAAATATCATCCACACCAGTTATTTATGGCCTACCTTTTTTTCTAATTGCATATAAGCAGTGGGGCATTGCCAAAACTACCAAGTCTTTTCTCCAAAAGAAATAACGAATCCTTCTCCCCTGCATCTCATTTTTGTCATTGGTACATTTTGTAACTTGGCCCTTGACTCCATGGAATGTAAAATCATGTATGTCGATGGATATGAATACAACGTAGTGGTTGCCAATTATTTAACTAAATGGAATGACTCCATGCTAACATAAAACAACATCTCCACTATTGACGCATGCTTCTTCTTTAACCACATCATCACTCAATTCAAAATCCCATAACAATTAGTGTCTACTCATGGTACTCACTTTGAATATTCCATGCAGAAGGACTTATATTACCATTTGTAATTTGAGCACCAAGTTTCCTCTTACTATTACCCTAAGGGAAATGGACAAGTTGAGGCCATCCAAAAGGTCCTTAAAACAATGCTTCAACTCATGGTGGATAAGCACAATTCCAACAAGCATAGTATTATATTTCCTATGTTTTGGCCATATCAGTCATCTACAAAAGCTATGACCATGTTTATGCCATTCCACCTTGTTCACGGAGTGGATTCCATCTTACCCATTGAGTATTGAACTCACCCTTTTCACCTGGTCATCAAACGTTTTTACGTACCTCATATTTGGAACAATTCTTGATCATCCTATAGAAAGTTGAAGATAACCATCGTGTTATTTTATAGAACATCAATGCCATTAAACATTGTTCAAAATCCTATTACAACAATCACGTCTACCCATGCTAGTTTTTGGAAGGTGATTTCATCCTGGTTTAGGAATAAGGACATGATAAAATTGGTCAAGAAAATTTTGATTCTTTGTGGCATGGACCCTATTAGAGTATTAATAAATATGCATACACATACAACAATAAATTACTAATATGTAAATCAATAACCAAAATCTATCTAGTCCAATATCCTATCAACAAAAGCATCAATAAATATTAACAAGTGCAAGAGAGTAAAGGAAAGACAAAAGGGAGTACAACAATTTTATGTGGTAAGGAAAGAGAAAAGGGAGTACAAAAATTTTATGTGGTAAAACCTCAAAACAAGAAACATCCATAGCAAGGTTTGATCTTCTTATTCTTCAAGAAATATCCATTCTTACAATCTTGAGCACCCACGCATCACATTCTATCTTCACTTCATGCCATGATGACACACAATAACATGCATACCCAAAAGGGTCTCCTTCACCTCTATTATATAGCTAGAGATAAGGATATATCACATCCCCACTATAAAAAGAATACCCTTTTAGGGGTGGTTTTTCTACCCTCCCCCCCGCCAAAAAAAAAGAAGTTTTTTTAGGTCTTTGGGGGCATTTATTAAAAACTCCCCACAATTTTTATGTTTAAAAACAATCAAAGTCAAGCTTGAACCCTAGTTGTCATTGTGTCACCATTGCTTATAGTTTTCAGCTGCCCAGCCATGGATCCACCCAATCTTGATCTAGACGATCGTCGAGCTTGTTTGGATGCAGACTTTATACGGGTGGTAGCTTCGTAGCCTTCTTGCAACCCCCCTCTGACCGACTCAAGATTCGTGAAACGTGTTGAAGCTCCTAAGGTTAAACTATCCTCAGCCTCCAAATTCAAATCATTCTCCCTATATGAAAGAGGCCTGGTAGGGCACTTCACTGGACTCTGGCCCTCTCCATGCTCCATCAAGATTTGGCTAAACAAGAACTGGAGACCCCTCATTCAAGGTGAAGTACAAGAAAACTTTTGTGGTAGAGGTTTTTTGTTGTTTCTATTTGAAAAGAAAGAAGATAGGGATCTCATATTTAGGAATGGATCATACTTCATGGGACCAAGGGGCATGTATCTAAAAAATTGGGATCTATCCTTTGATATAGAAAAGGAAATCCCTTCTTCAGTACCTGTTTGGGTTAAACTTCCCCATCTCCCATTGCATTGTTGGAATGATGAATATCTCAAAACCATTGGAAACTCTTTAGGGAAATACATTGCCAAATTGGAGCCCAAGCCTCTCATGTTTTCTTGCGCAAAAATATGTGTTGAGGTAGATATGGAGAAAGGTCTCCCAGAGGAAATAAAATTCACAATGGAAGGATGGAGTCAACTAAAAACTGTAGACTATGAACATATACCTTTAAGTGTAAGATGTGTCATGAATACGGGCATTTTGCAAAATCCCGTAAAAAAAAAGTCAACCAGCAGAAGGGGAAAATCAAAAAGAAGAATGGAACGAAATTCATAAAAGAAAGGGAAATAGAGAAGTTCAAATTCAGGTAAATACCCTTGCGAAAAAAATCCCTCAGAAAACATATTACAAGCCCGAGCATCAGTAGAGGATGAACAAATGGTTATACCAATCACTAAGAAGGAATCAAGCCCCAGGAATAGTAAAGAAGATGAACCAATCTTGGTGGAGAGAGGACAAGATGCTATTTTTGAACCCACTCTCCCACAACAATCCTATATTGAAATACACCTCAAGTCCTCCCAAATATCTGGAGGCTCAGTGATAAGATCCAGAGCCAAGGCTCACCTTGAAGACACATCAGAGAGAAAAGAGGAAGAAATATAAATGATAAGGAAAAAAGGGAGAAAGCCCAATAAATTCCTAAGAGAGTTGGAAACAACAAGAGAAAAGGAATCAGGGAAGAACTCCAATTTAGATCACTTGGTTAAATCTCACCCAATCAAAAAACAAGTAGGAGAAGTAGCTAAAAACAAAAAGGAGAGAGTACTACCCCAATCATATAAGAAATAATGAATCTTGTCTCCTAGAATTGTAGAGGATTGGGAGGAAATCAGAATATAGAAGAGTTAAAAATATTAAAGCAAAGAGAATCAATTTCCATCCTCGTAATCTAGGAGAAAAAAAAGCAAAAAGAGGAATGTATAATATTCATGAAAAAAGTATGGAAAACAAGTGAAGGCATAGCAGCAAGCTCCCAAGGAGCCTTGAGAGGAATAGTAACTTGGTGGGATTCAAACACTTACAAAATCAACTCTAAGACATATATTCATCACTCGTTGTTTGCAGAGATCAAAGATCTTAACTCTTAGGATATCTTTTGGATAGGAAATTTTTATGGACCAACAATCCATGGGCAGAAGGATGATTTCTGGACACAACTAGATAATAAAAAATACGGGAAGATGCAGATTCTTTGTATTAAAGTCGGAGACTTCAACACTACCATCTCTCTTGAAGAGAAAAAGGGAGGATCCAAATTTCATGATCCCTTTGGATAAAGGCTTGAAGATTTTATGAATTCCTAGAGAGTTACTGATATCAAGCCCAAAAAAGGAAAATTCACATGGAGTAACAAGCATCTAGGCCCGGGTCACATTCCTGACAGACTGAATAGAGTCCTTATAAGATCTTCCTTTCTCATTATACCTCTCCTACCTATTTCAAACATTTTGGCTTCTGCTATTTCTTATCATTGCCCTATCTCTCTGAATCTTTCCCCAATTGGAGACCTCAAACCACTTCCTTTCATATTCTCTTCCACTTGGATCAATGATATAGGATTCTTTGATGTCATTTAGAAATCCTAGAACATCTTCATCTAGGGATCTCCAAGTTACATCTAGGAGCAAAAACTTAAAAAATACAAAGAAGGGCTTAAAAATTGGATAGAAACCCATAAATACAATCCTAGGAAAGAGAAAGCGGTTCTCTTCATAACTCTTGAACGCATTCAAGACAAAATGGAAATATCAGACATCACCAAAGAGATGTTTTTTGCAAGAAAAAGAAGCTAGCAGGAAAATCCAGAACTTGCTTCGCAAAGAAGAAGAATAATGGCGCCTAAGATCCAGAATCCTCTGGTTAAAAGCAGGAGATCAGAATACAAAAAAAATCACTCCCAATGTAAGGAGAAAAATAGAAAGAACACCATAAAGGAGATCACATCTGAGAATGGGGAGAAGCTAACATACACAGAGGAAATAAAAGCAGATATCAAAATCTTCTTTAAGGATATTTACACCAATGAAGATGATGCCACAAATGAGGATTTGAAGGCACTTAGTGCATAAATACCTAGCATTGTAAAAGAATATAATGAGTTCTTAACTCATCCAGTCTCAATGGAGGAGGTATGTAATGCAGTTTGGTCTCTACACCCAGACAAGGCTCTTGGATGATATGGATTTACAATCAGTTTTTATAGAAGCTATTGGCATCTTATCAAAAGGGATCTTCATGGAACGTTAATTACAAATTACACCTTCCTTGCGCTCATACCTAAAGATAAAAATCCATCCTCCATAAAGCGCTATAGACCAATATCCCTCTCCAACTCCTCTTACAAAATCCTTTCCAAGATCATCTCAAACAGGCTCAAAAAATTAATTATGTGTCTCATATCAGAAAATCAAGGCAGATTTACAGTTTTCAGGAATATTTATGACAATGTCCTCCTATTTCAGGAGGAAATCCATTCCAATCAAGCTCGAAAGGAAGCAGGCTTGGCTATCAATCTTGATCTTGCAAATGCCTTTGACAGATTAAGGAACGTATTCATTTATCAAGTCTTGGAAAGGTTTAAATTCCCTCCTAATTGTATAACATGGATTAAATCTTGCATTAGTAGCCCTTGGATCGCTCCTCTATTTAACGGTCAACCTACCACCTTTTTCCAAGATCGGAGAGGAATTCATCAAGGCTTCCCTATGTCTCCATTTCTTTACATTCTAGTAGCAGATTCACTCGGTGGAATTTTAAATAGATTGAAAACAAAAGGAAGCCTACATGGCATCTCCTTTGTTAGGGAAGTCCAATATATTAACCATGATCAATTTATTGATAACACCATTTTTCTTGGAAGCTCTTCCACCCAAATCGCCAGGAGGATTAAACTTTCTCTTGATATTTTCCTTAAAGTCTCAGGCGGCTGAATCAACTCTACAAAATCTTGGATCTATTTCTAGAATAGTAATCCCCGTAATTTAAGAGAGATAGCACACATATTGGGCATCAAAGTAAACATCAAATGGACTTCTTTTATATACTTAGGGATTACAATCACCAAGCATGTGAATAATTCTATGGCCTGGAGATCTATTATTCAAAAGTTGAAAACTAAACTGCAAGCTTGGGGCTTGAGATGCCTCAATATAGCCGGTAAGATAATATTAATCAAATCCATTATGGATTCTTATCCCACTTTCACATGCACCATTCTCTTTGCGCCCAAGTACATAATCAATAACATCAACAAAGAATTAAGAAATTTTCTCTGGAAATGAGGGAAAACGCAGGAAAAAAGTTCAATTTGGTCAACTAGGATAAAGTTATGGAAGATAAAACAAAAGGTGGGTTGGGAATCAGGGACCCCAGCATGATGAATCTATTTATGGGTGCCAAGTTGTTCTGGATATTTATTGCTAGAGAAAAAGAGTGTTGGAAAAATGTGCTCAGGAAAAAATATATAAAAATCCAAGATCAAAAGGTATAGACTCGGCATGGAACGACAACGGTACTTCCATATGGAGTCTATGCAAACTCTCTGTTGGTTTAATTAAAGACAATCTATATTTGATTCCTGGTAATGACAGGAAAATAAATATATGGATCGATAAAATTCTAGGACATCCACCTATTGCTTCTAACTCAAGTTTAGTCAATCTTCAAAGATGGATGCAAGGACAGGATTTGATAAAGCTCAAAGATATTTAAAATTGGCATAGAAATGGGGAATGGGAAGGATGGAATGTCTTGAAAACACCCCCAAACCTCAACAATAGTTATTCTCTCTTTTCTTCTCTCCTTTATGGTATTTCTCATTCCAATATCAGGACTCGAGACACCAAAGGATGGGGCATTCATGGATTCTACACCGTCAACAAAGGTTATAAGATCCTAAAAAGAAATTATAACAACACCCAAGCTAGCTTTTGGAAAAAGGTATGGAACATTGACTACATTCCTAAAGTTATTATCACTACAGAATTTGAACCCAAAATCCAATGACAGAATCGGACGTCATGCGACATTTCGCACGGATGTGTCGGACAGCAATCAATCTATAGAATGCTGACAACAAAATATTTCTAGCTCTGTCGATTATACGACACTCTGGAGTCGGAATTCCGACACTTGTAGTGGCAGTTACCCTAAAATTCCGTGCCGAATAGGTGTCAGAAGTTCGACTCCCGTAGTGGCAGTTATTCGGCACCGAAATGTCCGATCTTCGACGTCCGTGAACCCCAAAAAAAAAATTTGTAAAAAAAAAATTAAGGTTTACATGATTTTAAATTTTATGGTCCCATACTTTTAACGGTAACTATGTTCAAGGGGTCGAATATCCGACGCATGTCCATTATAAATATAAATTGTTTTAAACATTTCTACATGTTTGTTGTAGAAGTGACGGACGATTGGAAAATTATTTGTTCCTCTACGAACGTTTTCAGGAATAGTTTTATTCTTCAACAAGCGGTTGTGGGAATTTTTTTTTCATCGATAGATAGTTTGCCGAGAATTTTTTATTCTTCGATTTCTCTCCGTTTGACAAAACCTTGATGCGTGGTTGATGTGTGGAACTTGATTTTTTAAGACAACAGGTTATATTCATTAACAAAGTTTATGACAAAATGTCAAATAGATTAAATATTCCGGATCCAAACGAAGACAACCGATAATTGGTTGCTAGACTATGGGATGCAGCGAAACGAAGGGGTGATGGCAAATGTTATTGTCTGTGTACTCAATGCAGGGGATTTAAGAGGAGAAGAATATTGATCTCAACAGCCACAAAACATTGCAAGGAACATGGACAAGCTGAGGGGGGGAACGAATATCGTCCATTTGTAGGTTTAGCATCATAAACATTATTATATTCGTTTTTTTTTGTAATTGTATGTATTATTTTTTTTCATATATTAATGTATATCTATTGATGTTTCCATGTATTTATATTAAAGGAAATACACCCTATAGCATGTCGTCCAAAGGAAGTGCTTTCAAAACAAGTTCAGGATCAGGATCATGGAGCGTGAATGTTAAATGGAGAACAAGTGAATGATCATATTGAACAAGATGATCATGCCAATGATGTAATTGAAGATGATGGTACAAATACATTGATCCATGATTCATTTAACGTTAGAATGGATGACGATGATGTTGATAATGAAAATGATGATGACTTTGATGATGTTCACGATATACCTCTTCTCGATAAGGCATATGAACCCCTTTATGAAGGCTCCAAAACAAATCTTCTCTCTATTATATTGTTGATAATGAACTTGAAGGTTATGAATGGTCTTTCAAACATTGCAATCACACGTATACTAAGGTATCTAAAATAATCCATCACATATATAGGATCATGATAAACTTTATTTGCATTCCTCTAATAATTGTATTGTTAACTCATTATTGATCATCGTATGAATGAAGTGTGTTTCGTTAATATTATTTATTTATTACATTAACAATTTTTTTTTTGTAGCTTGATAGCTGATTTTTTGTTACCACCATCAAATATTTTACCTCGCACATTTCGAGATTTATCTTCCATCATGAAAGAGATTGGAATGCATTATGAAGCAATTCATGCATGCCCTGATGACATTGTTATATATTATAATCAGCATAAATTTGCAACAGAATGTCTGGAATGTCATGTAAGTAGATATTGTATAGATAAAGTAACAAAAAAGGTGCCTCGGAAGGTTCTTCGTTATATTCCCATTATTCCACATTTGCAATGACTGTTCAGGTGCAAAAACATAGCGCAATTTATGGATTACCATGCCAGGAACAGAAGTCAAGATGATGTTATCAGAATGCCTGCAAATGGTACTGCTTTTAGAGATATTGAGGAAAAGTGGCCTCACTTTAAAGAAGAACCACGTAATCTTAGGATTTCTTTGGTAGCAGATGGTGTTAATCCATTTGCATAGATGAAATCCATTTACACGGTGTGGCCTATTTTTGTTATCAACAATAACATTCCTCCATGGTTGTCAATAAAGAGGGAGCACATAATGTTGTCGATGATTATTCCAGGTTTTATTGACGAAAACTGTTTCATTTATAATGTAGTTGTGGCATCTCATTTGTCGTAATATGTATCTTAATTTCATATATATATCTATTATTTTACTCTTCTGCATGGTTTATATATCTTAATGGTTCTCATAATGTTATATTTTATATGTTCTTCAAATTATGAATCGGGTAAGTTCCAAGTCAAAGATACGAATGTATACATCGAACCTCTTATAGATGAGCTACTGAAGTTATGGAATGGCATTACTATGTATGACGTATCTAGACCAATACGACAAAGGCAATTTCAATTCCATGCAATGGTTGTATGGACAATACACGATGCCCCTGGGTTAACTTCATTTTGTGGTTTGTAATTTTAAGTTCCACTTTAATTGCATTTAATGATATGGAGTAGTTAGAATATTTTATAAATGATTATATTTGACATAGATATTCCATATGTAAATATTGTAGGTCTTCAAACAAAGGGTAAATTTGGATGTCCAGTTTGTGGTCCTAAGATAAAATCTCGATGTTCAAAAAGCTTAAGAAAGGAGGTGTTTGATGATTATAGGCATTTCCTCTCTAAGAATCATAGGTATAGAACAACTGAAATAAATCTTTTCAATGGGAAGCAGGAGACTGCATTAAAACCATGGAGAATGACACCTCACCTTTGGAATATGCAATACAATACAAATCGTCATCATGGTACGTATGGATCATCTTATATGAATTTTTATGTATTTTAATTTTTATTGTGAGTTGTTTGTTGTAGTGGCCATATTTGATTTATGATATAATTTATTAATTATAAAATAATATTCATGATGTCCATCATGATAATGAAGGCATTAATGATCTTCCACGAGGAATGAAAAGTTATCCTATTCAATTCAACAGGTTGCCCTACTATGAGCACCTACAAATTGCTCATTTGTTTGATACAATGCATATTGGAAAGAATGTTACTGAAACCTTATGGAGACTACTAGAGCTAAGGAGGGAGAAAGATAAAGTTGTGAAAGTGTGCAAAGACATTCAAGAAAGCAACCATGCAATGAAAGACATCATCCAATTTCATACCAATAAAGAACAAGTTAATATAAACTCAATTCCATGGATGTTTATGGAGCAACAAAGCAATGTTGTCAAAGAAGCAATGCGGAAAATTAAATTTCCCTCCGGTTTTTGTGCAAACTTGAAGAATATCATAACTAAAAAAGGTGATTTTGCGGGGGTCAAAACACATGATTGGCATGTCTTCATCAAGGTAATTATTATTGTTATGTCCATATAATTTTTTCTTGTTTGTATACTCTTTTTTTAATAAATGGCGTGGTTTGTATATTGATACAGTATGTTCTACCTCTCTCTCTCTCCCGGACAACTTCGACAACAATGTCAAACAAGTTATATATAATTTTGGTAAATACATGAGGTAACTAGCGATTACTTGCATGTGATTAGTGTTTCTTTAATTCTCCGTATAATAATTTATATTTTTTTTTTGTGCACTATTTCAGCATATATTGTAATTTAATGTTTATTTTTGTTAAATATCGTTATTGGTTTGCATCACTTGTAGATGGTTGATATCTAAAGAAATCCATAAAGAATATATAAAGTATTGGAGGAGAGAAATTCCGCGTCTCATGTGTGAAATGTAGAAGCATCTACCATCGGCATTTTTCAATGCACATGAACACTACCTCATACACCAAGTTGAGGATATTGAGTTGTGTGGACCTGTGCACTCAAGGTCCATGTGGATGGTTGAGAGGCACTTGAAATTTATGAACGGTTTGGTGAGACATGAACTAGCACATCTGGAGGGTTCTATGATGGAAGGATATATGGTATACCAAAACATGTTGTATGTTGGTGAATATCTTCCTATTTTAGCATCAAAGCTCAATTTACGTCGCATTTGTGATTTAGACTCCAATAACAAATTTGAAGGGGAGCAACTGAAGGGGAAAGGTATATTGAGGAAGCTGAAAGGTAATTGTTAGCTACTGGATTTTTATTATATCCTTCATATTCTAATTGTATTTTCTAGTCATAATTGCTTCAATTAAGAGCATATACGTCTTTCTTCAGGAGATTTACACATTTCTTTGATTTTAATGGTTATTGTCATTAAACAGTTGGTCGAGAATGGGATGCAATTCATTTATACATCGCAAACAATCTTGACTAGATGAAGGTATGGATTGAACGATGCACACAATTGAGTCATGGAATATCATGGATGTTAACACCTCTACCTAGCAGAGGGTCGAAGAGACCATGGTAAAGAGAAATAAGGATTGCTTGAAAAGTTTGGTTAAATATAATGGTGTGAAAGTATGATAAAAGGTGCGTAAGCAATGAAATTATAACATGATCCAATGGTGTAAAGCAAGGAAATGGAGATCGATGGCTTATGATATACTCGCTCTATGAAGATGCGTAGAGGATAAGGACATATGGAGATAGTTAACAAGATACGAAGATCAACGGTCACAAATCTGGCTCGACGAAATCTATGATCAATGTGAAGTCCGCTCTGTAAACTTGCACGTTCATTAAAATGAAGGAGCTCAGCGGAATGGGTACATGTAGGCTTATCCAACGGCTAGAAAATAAAGGGGAAAATGCATCGATGGTCATCAACAGATCTAGAGGATGGAGTTGCACAATGGTTGGAGAAGAAAAGTGGTAGCAGAATGGAAACCACGGTACATGCAGCAGTTTGTGGTGCATTCCACGGGGAAAAGTAGTTTGAGGGAAACCGCTAAAGGGGGGCCTCTAGAGTGGGATTCTATATAAGTGGAGTTGACTTGTTCGAAGAATTATTTTTTATTATGTCGGATGAATGAAAAGGACTGCTTGCTCGCCACCCTTTAACAGTCAACCTCGAGTATATGCGGTTACAGTAGCAGGTAAGTCCCGAATACTCGAACTTCATCCGCAGAATTACCGTTGTTTTTCCTGTATTATGGATAAAGGTAAAGGTTTATAAGGGTTTAGCCAAGTTCTGGACGAGAGAGAAGAATACCTGGTTGACAAGGATAGAGGAGTATATGATCCTTTCTTGTCTGTGGGAAGTGTATCTGGTATCAAAGAAAGATTATGGTGATACAATTCGCAGGGAAATAACGTTTTAAATGTTTGTAAATCGTTTCTGCATCATTTTTCCATTGAGCAGACCCTACATTTTCCCAAGTTTGTTGAGTGGTGTGTAGCTAACTATTATTCTTCTGAGAGAGTTATTGTAACTCATTCTACATCTAGGATACTGTGTAAAATTGATGCAAAGGCCATCCATGAAAACCTAAATCTGCCCGACAATTACCCCAATAGTCGTGAGTCTGTAAATGAGTTTGTTTTAGCTGAAGTGTACGAAAATTGTGAAACTGAGGTTCGTTGTAAATTCTTGTCTAGCATTCTTAACGAGGGTCAGTCACTGGATGGTCTCTTTCTACCATATCATGTTCACATTTTCAGGGATGAAGTTCAATTGGTTGTGTCTTTAGTCTGTCAAGTCTTGGGTCTAGATGATGACTGTCATGTCAATGAAGTCATCTTGGGCTTCCTATTAAAAATGAGTTCGATTAGTTCTGGATCTCAGTCAGTTCATGTCTTCAGTTTAGACAAATATCTAGCAGAAGTTATACATCTCCAATTGAGTGAGTTTCCAAAAGTCAGGTTTTTCAAGTTTCAAACTTATTTGTTGAACATGTTACTATGTTCAAATGTCACTGAATTGCAGTTCTTGAGTACTATATTCTCTTCCAATTTTCCTAAGCAAATCAATATGTTTGAATTTGCAAATTCTATCATGTCAGAAATATATAATATGTTGTTTGATGAAGTGTTGCCCTGAGTATTGGAAGAAATGAAAAGCATGATGCAATCCTCACCTGAGGATAAGATTGGAGATTGGTTCTTGTATAAGGACTTCACCGTTTTGAGAATATATGGTTTTACTGGAGAGCCTTATAGGCTTCCTGCTTTCCTTACTCCCAGGATTTTTGCATTGGAATATATGAGACAGAGATTGCATGCAAAAGAAGAACACTTTGGGGCTTTCAAGAAATCTTCCAATATCAAGTTCCCTCTTAAAGTTGGTTCTTTTATTTTAAAAGTAAGGGTACTCTAGTGTTTGTAGAGAAATTGTTGGAAAGCATGGATTTTCAAAGAGAGCAAAGGGTCAATTATGATCCCTATCATATAGTTTCCCTGAGAAAACAAGCAAATAAAAATAAGCCATTTAACCATCAAGTTGTTGAAGGTCTGAATGAAATAGCCAATTTGTTTTACTTTGTGGAAATTCCAGGATCTGATGAAAATACAAGCAGTAGATCAATTGCAGTATCTCAAATGACAGATGGTTCTAATATTTTGATTAAAAGAAGTCTTTCAGAAGTTGAAAGTATGGAAATAGATGAGGACGGTTCACATAAAAGGCCAAATTGTTTCAAGATGATAAAATTTTAAGTGAAGTTATTTCAGATGATTTAAACAGAGTTGCTTTGGTTCCTAGAAAATCTGTACGGGTGAGTCAATTTTATTTTGAAAGTGTAGATAATACAGAATCAGGTCCAGTTTTTAAATCTAAAGAAGAGCTCATGACTAGTTATGCGGAGAAGCAAAAGCAGTCCCTAGAAGAAACAAGGAATCTACTCCCGCGGGTGAGAAGTCTAATTAATCCAAATACTTCCTTGATTTCTACCCAGGACGCAGAAAGAAATACTTTTAAATTGGCTATGGTGAGTGATAAGAAAATGTCAGAAATGGAAGTGAAATTAGACAAAATCAGTGTACCAGATAAAATAAAATATAGTTACATAAACAAACGGGAGACATTATTTATTCATATTTATTGCATGCTATGGTAAGAATTAATAAGTTACAAGTTTTGGTTGACAAATTGGAAGTCCAATTAAAACATGAGAAGGTTTAAAACAAGGCTAATTCCATTCAAATAAAAAAGCTGCAAGCAGACATCATAAGCTCAGGAAATGAAACAGGTAGCACCCAGGCAATCAAAAGACTTCTAGAAGAAAAAGACAACGCCCTCCAAGTACTAAAGAAGAGATTGAAAATCCTGAGTACAGAACATGTTCAATCATCAGAATTATTAACATTACAGGAAGAGAAAGACAGGATTCATCAGGATATGATGGAGTATAAAGGTAAGACCGTGAAATTGCAAGAAGAAAGAGACAAATGGGAAACGGAGTGGAATGAGTTAATATCACAAATTTCACGGCTGAAAAAAGACCAAAATGATGAAAAAGAAATCATGGAGGAACTAATGAGCTAGACTCCCACTGATGAAGACTTGACTATTGTGAATATTGAAAAACCTTTAAATGATTTTTCTGCAGATGACTTACTAGTGCCCATGTCCCAAGTCAGCTTGAAAGATGAAGAGATAAGAGAGTTAAAAGAGGAAAATGAAAAAATCAAATATGAGCTAGCCAAAGTGACTGAAAATAAGAATAAGATATTACAAGATAAACGCCAATTACAGAAGAAATTTAATGAATTGAAAGAAAGGAACATAGGAAAGGGTCCTCTCCAGGGAGCTAAACACATAATATGGGATACATTATCCATGGAAATTACTAAATTCGGGCATTATTTGAACTTCATTGATGACCAAAGTACATTGGTCAATTTATCCAATCAAAGACTGAAGTTAGTAAATGAAACTATGGAGAGGAAACCCCTTGGCATAGCTCAAAATGCATTGAATTTCTTAAATTCATTAACATACCAAAAATTACAAGATATAGGAGTCAAAGACAGAGTGGAAATGGTACTGTGGTCGAAAAGGTTTATTCATAAACATCATTTAATGAATATAGTACAAGACAAGGCTAATGAAATGATCTCACATATTAATGATTTCAGGAAGGCTTTTAAAGAATTATTTGAAGATGGCCTGCCTTCCTTTTGGGACGAGGAGGGACGACTGTTTTCTCAAGAACATTATCACAGCCTATTGGTACAAAACCGTATGGATCATTCTAAATTTGATGAATTCGTAAAAGGGCTGACGGGAAAGGTCATCGTAGATAAGCTGACAGAAGATTTTGAGATATTACAGAAATTCATGATCATCAGGGGAGGGTTGCCTACTGTGTCTTATGAAGCCTACATGGAGCTGGAGGTGTCTATTCGGGAAATGATTGAGTATGATATTCCAAACGCGGAGCAATGGAGAGCCATAGAAAGATTTGGAAAAACAAAGTATATCCTTCATTCATGAAAACAGGTGTTGCGCACTGAGGAGCTGCTTGGACGGGCCTTGTTACCGAGTTGATTTTAATTAAATGATCTGTTAGGATCGAAGCAAGTAGTTTATTCCTAGTAGTTAGGAATATAGTTACAAGACTTTGATTAAGCAGGTTATTCAGTTATAAATCTTCTTGGAAGAAGAAATCATTTTATGTATATAATTGCATTTATTTTATGTGATGGAGGTTGGAACCCATCTTGTTAATGAAAGTTTTTGAAGACATATATTTTTGAATAACAAAGTGGAATGTGTGTGAGTTATCAGAGATTCCTATGCTATTTACATTACAGTCTGTATTTCTCTTCCTCTTTGATTGTTTCTTCCAGTGTTACACTCCATTTTTTTTTCTTCATATCTAAAACATAGTGTTGAATGGTTAGAATTCATATTGGTTATGCTATGATCATTGTTCCAGATATTTTATAAATGTTTCTACTCAAGTTAATATAGAACTCATCTTTTGATGCTCTGTATTGATGGACTGTTCGTTATCTCTTCTATCCCACATGAACTAAATGAACGACTGTGATTGAATGGTTATGTTTCCTTTGATAAAATCTCGCGCATATGATTTTGTGATATTTTTTATGTATATGTGACTCCATTTCCCAATGGTTATGTGTATTGTTTCAACCACCTGTATAATTTTCGAGTGTTGATTTATATTTGGCCTTGTTAAATCTATATTTGAGAGATCCCTCTCTAGAAAGAAAAGCCAGTTTCTTTCTAAAGTGGTCTTTTGCTGTTACCTTTGGGATTTACCTTTGCAACCTGGGTACATTCTGAGTGTTAACAATGGGAAGGTGTGGCTTCATTTGTAAAAGAAGAACAACGCAATGGATATAACAATATAACAGAAAGGGAAATCAATTTGGCATATGGTGTAAAAGATAAAATGGCAAGTATATAATTAATCAAATATCCCTCTAAATCTTTTATTTTGTTTGATAATTATTGACATACATGTTCTTTTTTTCCATGTATTTTTGCATAAGGACTGATTGGTTGTGTAATTTTTTCATGTATTGCTTATTGTAGGTAAAACACCATAAGTCTATGGTCTGCAATGGAGATAGATATCGAATCAAAAAACTAGATGAAACAAATAAAACATCAGATTCAGGGGTTTCAGTGGTCTTTGAGGTTACCAATGTTTCATCTAGAACTGACAGACATCCAGAAGTCTCAGAAAATCGATACTATGGGTATTTGGAAGATATTATATAGTGTGACTTTAAATCCTTAAAGGAAGTTCTATTCGTTGTCAAATGGTACAGGTTACGATTGAATCAATGTGATCCCGATAGAACTATTATTGAACATGATAATGCATTTACCATGGTAAACACAAGGTTGTTTGAGCCAGGAACAGAGCCCTATGTTCTTCCAAGCCAATGTGAACAAGTATTTTACTCAGAGGTTCCAGGTAAAGCGGGCTGGTCGTTTGTTGTGAGACACGATCCAAGGGGAAGGCCGGTAAAGTATAACCTAGATGATGGTAATGAAGAGGGTTCTCTGGAAGAAGAATATGATGACGAAGAGCATGATCAACTTGAGTTAGCTGATGATGATGATCCAACAGAAGATGTCCAATGAATAGTTGAATCAGATGATGTAGTAGACAATGCCGTTGAATATTATTCTAACGATGACACGATGAGCATAACTGATGATGATGACGATGATGATATGGCCAATCCTTACAATGTTGACATAGATGATGATACAAATGGTGCATCATATTCATCATCATCATCATCTTCCTCATGATGATGATACTCATCATCAACATCATCGTCATCCTCAAGATGATGATAATCATCATCATCATCATCAAGATCATCATCATCATCATAATCATGATCATCATCATAATCATAATCATCGTCTTCATCAACATCATAATCATCGTCGTCATCATCATCATCATTGTCATCGTCGACATCATTATTTTCATCATCATCATCATTGTCATTATATTCATCATCATCATAATCATTGTCATCATCTTCATCATCATCATTGTCATCGTCGACATCAACATTGTCATCGTTTTCATCATCACCACCATCATCATCTTCATCATCATCGTCATCATCATCATCGTTGTCACAATCAACATCATCATTGTCATCGTTGACATCAACATCATAATCTTCATCATCATCATCATCGTCGTCGTCATCATCATCATCATCATCATCATTTTCATCATCATCCTCATGATGATGATAATCATCGTCATCCTCATGATGATGATAATCATCGTCATCCTCATGATGATGATAATCATCATCATCATCATCAAGATCATCATCATCATCATCATCACAATCATTATCATCATCATCAGGATCATCATCATCATCATTGTCATCGTCGTCATCAACATCATCATCATCATCAACAACATCATCAACATCATCATCAACAACATCGTCATCATCGACATGAACATCATAATCATAATCATCATCATCAACATCATCATCATCATCACCACCACCATGCTCACAAGCTCACATGCTCAACTTTTCAATCATCCTTCAAAGATATATTTTCATTTATCCAAGATAGGGATGTGTCGTTATGTAGATGGTTCTTCCCTCATTAATGTGAAGGTTCTTTATTCAAGTTAGGATATAATAAAAATATCCTAATACTATTATGGCAATTTATATAATATAAAATAACATATCATAAAAATAAAATACATATAATATAAAATAATATATAATAAAAATAAAAAACATATAATATATAATCTTGGGAGACTATGGTATAAATACCATGTCCTAAGTACTAAGTCTGCGCTGATATTTAAAGGGTGGTGAAACCATAGGATAGAGGGTTTAACATATGACTTGGTTGGTATATGGTATAATGTTGATTCCATAAAATATGGTGAGGGTTTGTGCATGCATTAATGGTCACCAGCTGAGGGTTTGTGCATGCGTTAATGGTCACCATTTTCTTGTGCAATATGGTTTTTGGCATTTTGGTTTAGAGTGGCCTCTGCGCATTTGGAGAAGGGAGACGACCCGATCAATTCACAGGTAAGCTAGATCGACTCTGTGTAAAAATGCATTGCTTCATTGTATTCTCCATGGCATGGTCATGCTTTTCATGCCATCATTGGTTTGTCTGCAAGTGAACATGAAGGCGCTCCGGGGTTTGCACAGGCTACACTATTGATTTGGGATTTCTTCTTCACGGCCATGGTGTTGAAATATTGTAACTTCGAAGAATATTCTATATGTATATTTTTGTGGTCCCCAATGGTCCTACCAGGAGAACCACTTGTATTAATTTGTACCCTGATGCTTCTAATCAGAAGAACTAATAAGAGTCATGAGGTAGTCCCCTCTAATTGTAAAGGTGGGTCATTATCACCCCAGTGTGGTTACTTAAGCCTACATGTGTAACTCGAGCCTACATGATTAACTCGAGCCTACATGTCGGATGAGTTAATTAAAGTGAATGGATGAATATAAATAGAGGTGTAGCTATCCTCATTTGGAGCACACACACACTTGTGTAGTGCATTAGTGGAGAAGAGAAGAGTTGCAGGAGAAGGAGGAGGATCAGGCTTTGATCTCCTTGTTGGTTTTACCTTTTATCTTTTTGGGGCATCTATATTGAGGAATATTTTGCTGGGTTTTTCCCTTTAGGGTTTTCCCAGGATAAATCTTTGTGTTCGTTTTGTATGGTTGTGCTTGTCTATCTTTCAGTGATCCTGTTCATATGCTTTTGTTATGAAAATGAAATGAAATACTGATGATCTAGCTTAGCATAAGAAAATTCAACATGGTATCAGAGCCACCCTGAAAAGAAGACAATGTACATATACAGAAGCTAGGTCTTCTTAATTTTTTGTTCTCTCTCCGCAATCGATCATCAAAAGAAGGCTAGGCTGACTCTCCATTGAAGGGTGCATCTCTCTGTCGAAGCGGAATTCGATTCCGAGCATTTTCAGTTTTTGGTGCGGGAAATTAGGGCTTCTTGTAGAAGAAGAATTTTTTATTGAGCCCGGCATAGGATTTATATCCTCATCAAAATAGAATTTTAGAGACCTGGATCAAGATTTTTGGTTGGGTGAAACTCCAGGAAAGTCAAACCCTAGTTTGGCCCCGAGCTAGGAAAACCCTAAATACTAAAACTACTAAGTTTTGGTACATTTGCTACATCCCAAGATGGGAAATGTTTCAAGAGCTAAAAATTTCAGACACCAAATATAAAATACTGATGTACACTGTATCCAAAATTCAGCCTCATATTCACTATATTTTGGGAGATATGATCTCTCCAAGTTAGGGTTCCAGCCTCCTCCAGAATTCATCCCTAAACACGACACCAGGGGAAAATTGCTATAGCTTGGGCTACAGAGGTCCAAATTGAATTTATGAAAATGTTACAGAAATAGAACGGAATTTAATTTCTATGGTCTGAATATTAGACTCAGAAGATGAACCAATGACACGTGGCATGTCGTACAACTTCACTATTCTGAACAGTTCTGTAACAAATCACCTTGGGAAAAGGATCATAAATCCCAATTGGTGAAACTAATTATAATTAAAAATATGGTTTTGGATCAAGGACATGCTAGGCTACCTCAGTGAAACATTTCAGACATAGAGAAGTAGTAATTTCAGAGATATCATAGAAACAGTGACAGGCATTTCTGCAGAAGAAATTGGAAAACTAGGGCTTCCTGTTCCAGGAGCTTCCCTCCACTGTTTTCAGAAAAGGAGTACATTGGAAAGCTCCATTTGAAGAGATATATATTTATATCCAATAAGATCTAAAATATTCCAATTTTTTAAAATTAGGGTTTCTCTAACAAACCCTAGATCAGCTAGCTCCAGAAGCAGGACAGAGACCTCAAATCGGTAAGATCTAATCTTTTGCTATTTGCATTTGAGGTTCTCATGTCAAAGTGATCTATCACATCAGCTTGATGATAATATTGGTGAAGTTAACAAATTCCAAGCATGGAATTATTTGATCTCTCTGAAGAGAATGAATTCGACACCTACATGAGTAGAGAGGTTCGAGTTCTAGAGGGAGATGAGCCTCAAAGCCTTACACCAGAATAACTTGGTCAAGGCCAAGAAGGTCATTGTTGATTCAGTCACGGATCAACTTGTACCACAAGTGTCTTCCCTAAAGACACCAAAAGAGATGTTTGATTCCTTGACCAAGCTATTTGAAGGAAAGAACATACAGCAGAAGATGACCTTAAGAAACAAGTAAAAGAAGAAGTGAAGAATGCAGAAGTGGTGATAGCCACCTTGAATGACCTCCCAGGATCATGGGATTCATTCATGCGCAGAATGTGTTCCAGAAGGAAGTGATTACTTTCAGTTGACTCTGGGAAGAAGAAGAAGCTCGACTCATAAGAAGAGAAGAAGAATATGGGAGCAATTGAAGATCAAGCTCTCACCATTCAAAGAAGATCCCTCAAGCGATGAGGAATGTGAAGAACTAAAATCTTGAAGAACCTCTTATCCATCTTATCATTTGGATAAGAAATTATTATGTCATGAATGAAGAAGATGATGAAGTAGAAGGATCAAGAAGGAGTCTACCCACGAAACGAATAAAAGATAAGTATTCAATTGTAATTGCATGATATTGTTTTGTTATACATTTGATTATATTTAGTTGATGTGTTATGCATGATAGATTGTTTGTATTAATGACAGTATACTACTAATATGCATGAGATGGGTAAGTAGCTCATGGTGCTATACATCTCTCCATTTATACTTATCTAGAATGAACCTCTTTGCTGACATATTGGATTAGTCCACAATCTCAATGATGTCATGGTAGAGATGGAAGGCATCTAGAAAGTTTCCGTGAGATATGGATGAATGTTGTATTGGCTAAACAGTTGCATGATGCATAAGAATTTGTCACTATGCATATGTTTTATGGAATATTTCTAACCATGCAACTGGTGCATTTGAATTGTAGGAAATGTCCTGTACAACCTCCTACAAGAAAATAAGGATGAAACTTGTTCTGAAGAACAAGTGATGACAATTCCAGATTCACTCCAATAAACATGAATCTGAAGCTCCCAGGGTCAGAGACACCAGGACGAAAGAAAGAGCTTCAGAGAGCGGTAGCTCCACCTCAAAGGATGAAGACCACCATGGGTACAAGAGATAACTCAAGATGAAGAAAAGAATTCTATGAAAGAAGCTATGATCAAAGAATAACAGTTGATCATGGGGAATGATGTATACGATATGATTTCGAGACATAAAGGGAAGTACGTAGTATCTTCCATATGGATCTACAAGAACAAGTGTACAAAGCAAGGTTCGTGATTTTCCTCAGAAAGAATAGACTATGACATGACATACTCTATTGACCAGTATATATCAAGCATAGAAACACCTGTACAGAATGAAGAAGGAAGATGATACTCCACTTCAGGGGGAGTGACTACAGAAGATTATATCTGAGTTTGACATGGTACGACATAATGGATAGCTTCGTGATGGATCAAGACTTTACTAAGAGTAAAGTGGGTTCCAACCTTCAAGCTTGAATGCAGAAGACTAGGATATGTTGATGACCTGACAAGGCGAACTCATGGAAGATGTTATGATGAAAGAATACTAGAATGATGTTTGGGATATAGTACTCAAACCAGAAAGAAAGAATGTGGTATCTTACAAATGGATTTGTAATATAAAATATGTTGTTGATAGAAGTAAGGAAACACTTGTGGCTAGAGGTTTCTATAAGAAAGAGGGAATTAATTATGAAGAGACACTTACTCCAGGAAGTAAGGTACATGATGAAGTAAAGACAAGTCTTCCTTAATGGTGTGATCGAGGAAGATTTTTTCACCGAATAGTCACAAGGATTTGAAGTTGAAGATAGATGGACTCATGTATGCAAGTTGAAGAAGGCCCTCTATGGCCTGAAGCAAGCTCCCAGAGCTTGTTATGGAAGAATAGATAGTTTCCTGTCGAGCATGGGCTTTACCAAGAGTAAAGCTGATCCTAACCTTTATCTCAAGATGAACCTGTCATCCTGTTATTATATGTGGATGACTTATTCTTGAGAGGGAATGAGAAACAGATCATGGAAAGCAAGAAGAAACTAGTAGAAGAATTTGAGATGAAATACCTTGGGTTAATGCATTATCTCCTAGGTTTGAAAGTATGGCAAAGTTCAGAAGGAATCTTTCTCAACTAGGGAAAGTATGCAGTAGAGATATTTAAAAGATTCGATATGTTGGAATACAAAGCCATGGCCACACCCATGGATTCCAACTTGAAGTTGTTAGCTGATGACTCATAAGAGTTAGTGAATGTGACTCAATACAGACATATTATTGGGTCGTTGATGTATCTAACAAATACTAGACCAGACATTTGTTTTGTTGTGAACCCCTTGAGTCAATATCTAGTTCAACCTAAACGGGTTCACCTGATAGCCGCAAAACATGTGATGAGATATCTGAAAGGGACTATAGACTTTGGTTTATACTATGATGGTAGCCACGAGTATAGATTGTATGGCTATACAGATGTAGATTGGGATGGAAGTATCTTATACAGGAAAAGCACATCAAGTAGATGCTTTTGTTTGGGGTCTGCTATGAGTTCATGGTTTAGAAGGAAACAGTCCAGTGTTTCTCTTAGCACAGTTGAAGCAGAATACATAGATAATTGCTCTGCTAAGTTGTGAATCCATATGGCTTTGGAAGATGATATTAGGTCTCTTTGACCTGAAGATGGATACTACAATGATTCTATGTGATAACCAGATTTGTGATGACAGAGAACCCTGTGTTCCATTGTAACACATAGAAATCCAGTATTTATACATACGAGATAAGATGCAGATGATGATGTTTCAGTATTTCTATACTGAAGATATAGATGATGTTTCAGTATTTACATACCCTAGATGCAGATGATGGTGATTTAGTATTTCTATACTAAAGATATAGATGGCGATGCTTTCAGTATTCACATCCTGGAGATACAGATGGTGATAGTTCAGTATTCACATACTGAAGATGTAGATGATGATGGTTTGTATGATGATGTACTGACGAAGCCTCTATCTTGAGTAAAGTTTGAACACTGTTGAGACAAGCTCGGTGTTGTTCGGAAAGACCTTCCTTGAAAGGGGGAGTAGTGATGTTGCAATGGGATTGTATCATCCTTGGGCACTTGCCCTAAAGTGATCCAGAGACCTCAGTCCTCGAGAATGAAGAGGGATTGTATCATCCCGGGACATTTGTCCAAAAGTGATTCGGTGACCTCGGTCCTCGAGAATGAAGAGGGATTGTATCATCTTTGGACATCTGTCCAGAATAGATCCGGTGACTTTGGTCCCCGAGAATGTGGCAGGATTGCATCATCCTTAAACTTTGGTTCAGAAAGGTATCCGCAGGCTTTGGTCCTTGAGAATGTGGCAGGATTGCATCATCCTTGAACTTCGGTTCAGAAAGGTATCTGGAGGCTTCGGTCCCCGAGAATGTGGCAGCATTGCATCATCCTTGAACTTTGGTTCAAAAAGGTATCTAGAGGCTTCAGTCCCCGAGAATGTGGTAGGATTGCATCATCCTTGAAATTTGGTTTAGAAAGGTATCTGGAGGCTTTGGTCCCCGAGAATGTGGCAGGATTGCATCATCCTTGAACTTTGGTTCAGAAAGGTATCTGGAGGCTTCGGTCCCCGAGAATGTGGCAGGATTGCATCATCCTTGAACTTCGATTCAGAAAGGTATTCGGAGGCTTCGGTCCCCGAGAATGTGGTAGGATTGCATCATCCTTGGACCTAGTCCTAAATTGATAGGGACTGATTATCCCGTAATCAATCCGGTGACTTCGGTTGTCGAGAATGCGGTAGGATTGCATCATCCTTGGACCTAGTCCTAAACTGATAGGGACTGATTATCCTGTAATCAATCCGGTGACTTCGGTTGTCGAGAATGTGATAGGATTGTATCATCCTTGGACTTAGGTCCAAAAGTGATCTGAAGACTTTCGTCTTCATGTTGTGGATTGCAGGTTATTGCTGACGATGATGACGTATTGATCGAAAGATCAGAGTATGATGATGATGACGTACTGATCGAAAGATCAGAGTATGATGATGATGATGTTACTGATCGAAAGATCAGAGTATGATGATGATAACGTACTGATTGAAAGATTAGAGTATGTTGAAGATGATGTTGCTGATCGAAAGGTCAAAGTGTTGAAGATGATGTTGCTGATCGAAAGGTCAAAGTGCTGAAGATGATGTTGCTAATCGCAAGGTCAAAGTGCTGAAGATGATGTTCCTGATCGAAAGGTCAAAGTGTTGAAGATGTTGCTAATCGAAGTAGTCAAAGTTGTTGCTGATCGAAGCAGTCAAAGTGTTGATGTTGCTAAAGACTGAAGATTGAAGATGAAGACGACATGATGTTGAAAAGCTTCCAATGATTTATAGATGTGTTACCTTAATTATAATGATGATGTTCTCTCTCTCTCTCTCCTATTATTATTGTTGATGATGTTGTTGTAGAATACCCTTTTCGTTAAGGGGGAGTGTTGAAATATTGTAACTTCAAAGAATATTCTATATGTATCTTTTTGTGGTCCTCGATGGTCCTACCGAAAGAACCACGTGTATTACTTTGTACCCCGATGCTTCTAATCGGAAGAACTAATAAGAGTCATGCGGTAGTCCCCTCTAATTGTAAAGGTGGGTCATTAGCACCCCAGTGTGGTTACTTGAGCCTACATGTGTAACTCAAGCCTACATGATTAACTCGATCCTACATGTCGGATGAGTTAATTAAAGTGAACGGATGAATATAAATAGAGGTGTAGCGCTCCTCATTTGGAGCACACACACACACTTGTGTGGAGCATTAGTGGAGAAGAGAAAAGTTGCAGGAGAAGGAGGAGGATCAAGCTTTGATCTCCTTGTTGGTTTTACCTTTTATCTTTTCGGGGCATCTATATTGAGGAAGATTTTACTGGGTTTTTCCCTTTAGGGTTTTCCCAGGATAAATCTTTGTGTTCCTTTTGTATGGTTGTGCTTGTCTATCTTTCAGTGATCTTGTTCATATGCTTTTGTTATGAAAATGAAATGAAATACTAATGATCTAGCTTAGCATATGAAAATTCAACACATGGTAAGCATGCTAGAAATATTTACTTGCCTCCTCTCATTCTGGGCATTTCTGAGTTGGAAAACTTTACTAGGTTGGGGTTTCGTGTGGCACCTCTTGACTCTGCCTTCGGGGTTTATAATGTAGCTTGCTCTGGTTTTTAATGGACTCTTGTTGGGAGGTTTGGCATCTTTGGGCTGTGATTGCACCATTACTTGTAATGGTGCCATAGCTCACAACTTTTCCATTTAACATTTTTAATAGTTTGACTGTTGTAAAAGAGGCTTCGTGCCTCATTGTGTAAATACATTGCGCGTTGGCTTTTATGTAAGGACTGCAATGTGATTTGGTATATATGATTTCATTCGACGTTTATAAAAGATTATATTGGGTTAATATTTGGGACTCTGTAGTAGATTTAATGTTTCGTTTTGAATTGCTGACTTACTGGGTTCGATTCGTGGTTTTCATCCTATGGGATTTACTCAGTGCATTAATAATGGTTTGGGTTTGGGAGTATGCATAACACTCTGATTTTATTGTTTGTAAATTAAGTCAGGAAAGCTTCTAGAGCTTGGGGCATTATGCCATGGGCTACGCCATTGTAGCAATGGTGTCGTAGCCCATTGGCTTGCCATCCTATGCTCTGTGTTGGCGTTAAAATGGAGACTGTGTTTTTAGCCAAAGTATAGAACTTTTGGGTTTGCATTAGCTCAATGTGGGTGCACAGAGGTTAAAACATCCACTCTATAGGAGGTTACTCATTGAGGCATCATTTGAAGCATGCTTACACTATTTTATACACCATTTCATGAGAGATATTACATTCTTGAAGGTTACTCATTAAGCTGGTCCATTTCATGAGAGATATTACATGCTTGGTTAGGTGATCCAGGAACCAACTATCATAACTCTATGCAGACCTTAGTTTTACAAAAACCCTATTCAAAAAATGAATTTCAGGCAAACCCTTAGTTTCTCTCTTCCTTCTCTGTCCTTCTCGAGCTACCCAAGCTTCTGCGAGCTGCCTCACCTCAAAATGAGCTAACAAAAAGGTCCTCGAGCTAACCTAAGATACCTAACTAAATGATTTGGTCTGCATTAAATAAACCTCCAGTTCTATTCTAATTCTATTTATAGATCCTATAATTAAGGAACTGAGTCCTTAATAAACTCAACTGACCCCTACAAGTCATCAGTGACTCACTAACAAACTAACAACTCTTATACAAACATTTACAAGTGGAAAGGACAAGTGTCCCCTTCCAGATTATTCAATTTTTAATCAAGATAAAAGAATTTACAAGTGTTGAGACCCTAGGTCTCTCAATTCATATGAATTTGATCAAGCCATGGATGAATTCATTTCCATGAGCCTATGCTCCTACATCACAAAGCAAGTTGTGTTTTACTCCAAATAGTGTTATGATGTATAGGAATCCTACAAACCTAATTGACTCGACAATGAAGTAGGTTTAGAGTCTAGATGTTTATATTTCTAGGTTAATTTTTTTTTTGAATTTAAGTGTCATGTGTGTGTCCTGTGCATTCCCACATTCACTTGGTCAATTTAGTATGGATTGGGACGAATTGACCATTTTGTTACCAATCCATTTAGTCATACCCTGATTTTCTTGGTTCGGTACCAAACTTGTCACTCCAATCGTTTCAAAGGCCGAGTTAGCTCGGTTGGGGGTCAAGTCGGTTGATTCAGCCACCTCAGTAGAAAACCACTTGATTAAATCTGCAACTATTATTGTTGAAAAGGGGTTAGGCCAGTAAAAGGAAAAGGCAATGTTAGGAAAAGGAAATGCAAGCAATAATAAGTGAGAATGGAGAATTGTATGTAACTAAAAGAGTGGCATACATAAGATTTCATAGGGCATACATAAATTTTTGCATACAATCCCATTAGTATCATAAATTATGGGAAAGATCATAAAAACATCCCTACACAAATATTAACCGATAAGTAAGGTTTTGGTGTTTCATTTGGGGAATAAAATCCTATAACAATAGTTGTTTTTATGAATCTTAAAGGGTTCTAGATGAGATCTGTGCACTTTTAGGCAGTTCAACTTTCAAGCAAAAGAAGCCAATAAAAATATCATAATACTATTATGGCAATTTATATAATATAAAATAACATATAATAAAAATAAAATACATATAATATAAAATAATAATAAAATACATATAATATATAATAATATATAATAAAAAATGACAAGTATATTTGGACATTGTCGCGACTCATTTCGTTTTGGACAGTTCAGTTCAATTTGGAGGTTTTTGTGAATTTGGGAGTAGGTCCGGTAGATATGGAAAACAACTCTGTTTACCCGTGGTAGCAAGAGCTCATCATCTTCTACTCACCAGAAATTACCGGTATACCGTCCCCGGACACAGGGCAAAACACGCTGGAAAACTAGACAGCTGGAACCGAGAGTAGGGTTCTGGTTTCTCCGCCAGATGAAGAGCTACTAGGTGTGTTCGCAGCACGGCCATTAAACCCGGCCTTAGGAGGAGCCCGTACTCATTATTCCACTCAAGCCAACCTCCGAGTTTGACTAAATAAACTATTTCGATAATTGTACCTACATCTTCTTTGATGGGGATTTAGCCAATCAAATTGGAGGTATAGGTGTTCATCTTTTGATCACCCAGGACCACTATTTTTGTTTCAAATTGGGTGTTGATCTGAGTACAAACACCAGATTTGAAATACTTGCTTTATGGACTCTCCTTTATTGTGCTAAATCCATGGTCCTTCCCACTCTGCACATTCATGGTGACTCCACAACCATCATTAATTGGTTCAATAGAAGATCATAACTAACTTTACTTGCACTTGATGGTTAGTGTCAACATATCCGTGATATGGAACCTTACTTCATCCAGCTAAAAGCAGTTCACATAATCAAAGAACACAATACTAAGGTTGATAGCTTATCCAAAGAAGCATTGACCTTGGCCTCAGGCCATTTTTAGTTTACTAAATTCACTGATGGTGAATGTACTAGTCAGGGCACTTTCCAGCTTTTATAGCCCTTAGCACTTGAGTCTTTTATGTGTTGTTGCTATTGACATCCTTTGGATGATTGAGGTGGATGATCCCCTCATATTACTAATCTCTCTTATTTATTGCTTCTTTGGATTAGCTACTTCAGTATTAGACTTGAATTCTCAGTCTGTTGAAGGTTAGTGATGTGGATGTAATCAATATTCCTAGATTATAGGTGTTACCTTTGAATGTTTGTCCAAAATTCTTGTGAAGTTGATCAATTGTATTCCTTAGGGTTTCCTTAGGGTTAAAAATTAGTATGGGAAAACAAGTTAGCATTGCCTTAGGGTTGAAAATTAATATGGGAAAACAAGCATCATCAAGACAAGCTAAAAGGAATAAATCATCAAATATTACAGACTGATATAAATGTATTTAACGTGCCAACTAGCCAGATCTCGAAATGTCCGCTCTTCACCACCACTAGGAAATATGCCTCTAAAGTGTTGGCTTATGCACTTCAAAGTAGCACAGAGGTTAAAACATCCACTCTAAAACTAAAATCATCTACAACATCACAAAATCATTCATGGGAAAACTAAAAACCACTTAAGGGAGATATGTTCTTTGAAGGAGATAGTCCATTAAAGGAGAACCTCCAGGTTTTGTATAGACATATATTGGCATAAATTGCAGTGTTATATGTGATGCATATGCATAGCATATCGTCTCAAGCTTGACAACGTTGAAAGGCTAAAGTACAATGGCCACAAGCATACATTTGAAGCTTATGAAGCCTACCCAATTCATGTTAGCAAAAGGAAATGCAAGCAATAAGTTAGAATGGAGACTTGTATGTAACCAAAAGAGGGGCATACATTAGAATTTTTAGGGCTACCAAATGCCCACACCTATTAACCAAGCTCATTCTTGACAAGCTTTTTCTTTAACAAGTTATTGGCTTACAAGTCTTTCAAAGTTTTTTTTCTTATAAGTCTTTCCACGTTTTTTTGCTGGTATTTTGCTATGCTTATGCCAAATTTTTTTTGGCCACGGTATTGGTAGAACCAAACGGGTATTTTTCAGACCTATCTTCCTCCAACAAAGAGAGTTTGGGAAGGCTAGAGGAAAGTGAGACATCCAGTAGGTCTACACGAGCTAGGTCAACTAGATGTCAGAAGATCAGAAGAAAATTCGACAAACGCATGAATTTTTTTCTCCAAGGAGGGGGGTCATGTTCCTATGATGATGAGACAATGGGAGACATCGACATGCCCTTAAGGTACTAACACCTACTGAAACAATGGGTGCCTAGCGATATTCCTAAAGTAAATACTGATTTTTGTGTGAATGAGAGGATATATAGAATTGCACCGTCCTCATTGCATGGATTGGGCTTGTTTTGCATGGATGGCATAAAGGTTGGATATGGTAGATGTACAGAATTGATGGATTATGTTGGACCCTGTTACAACTACAATGATTGGATGCGCCTGGTCCAATATACATGAAGTATGCATAGATATGGGTTGTCAGGGAATTATATACAACTGAAAGACAAAGCTCAAAATAAAGGAGCAACCATGTACATGGATGGAAGGCCAAAAACAACCGGTAATATTGCGGGGTTTATAAATAGTACACAACCAAGGTCTACATTAAAGCAACCCAACTGCATATTCGAGTCACGTGAAGGAAATCGTGTCTTTGTATGTGCAATTAAATCAATAGCTGCTGGCGAAGAATTGCTTATTGATTACAATTTGAACCATGTAGATACAAACAATGTTACACTAGTACAAAAAAGCGGATTTTTCCACGGAGGTTTTCCACGTTTCTTACTTTTTGGTGTAAAATCCGATGTAACAGGAACGAGGCGTCGCTGTATCCACGCCTAGACTCTTAAACATCTCTGTATCCATGCCTAAACTCTTGGACGTCGTTGTATCCACGCCTGACCGTCTCTATAGCGACGGCACCGTCTTTTGTTGACTTTTTATAACGCTCAAGGCGTGGATACAGAGACGGCCAAGAGTTTAGGCACGGTTATGTTTGATTTTTTTGTGAATTTTGTTCAGCGCGGTTATGTTTTTTTTTTTGTGAATTTTTTTCAGCGCGGTTATGTTTGTTTTTTTTGTGAATTTTGTATGTTAGGAATGAGCATGTGAACGATTTGATTTGAGAAATATATCTTTCAGGGTATTCAGATCCGAGTCGGGACCTCAAATAACTGGCCATGGATGATCTTTCGAGCCCGAAACAGTGTCTCTCATGGAGGAAAATCAGTACATCAGAGCTGAAAACACATGATAAGGAAGGAGATCTATGGATTTCAATAAGTGGGAAGGTTTATGATGTTAGTAAGTGGTTAGACAAGCATCCTGGAGGGGATCTGGCTCTTTTGAATCTGGCAAGCCAGGATGTGACGGATGCATTCGTTGCCTATCATATGGGCTCCATGTGGAAGTATTTAGATTAGTTTATGATTGGCATTCATGAAGATTACAAGGTTTCTGAGGTTTCTAAGGATTATCGTAAGCTTCAGGGGGAGTTGAAGAAGGCTGGGCTCTTCAAGGGGCCTCTGCTAGTTTATTTTTTGATAGGTTTATGGATGATGGCAATGTTGGCTTTGTGTGTAGTGGGTGTGTTGTTTTATGAAGGGTTTTGGCTTCATGCTGGCTGTGGGGTTTTGTTTGGGGCGGTGTGGATTCAGAGTGGATGGATTGGGCACGATTCAGCTCACTGTGGGCTTGTGGGTCATAAGAAAATCGATAGGATTATTCAGTTGGTGGCTGGAAATTGCATGTCTAGGATTAGTATTGGATGGTGGAAGAGAAATCATAATGCCCATCATATTTCATGCAATAGTCTGGACTTTGATCCAGATCTTCAGTATGTGCCCTTGTTTGCAGTATCTTCCGGGTATTTTGCTTCTTTGTATTCTAAGTTTTACGAGAGGAAAATGAATTTTGGTGGTCTTACTAGATTTTTTGTGAGTTACCAGCATTGGAGATTTTATCCTGTCATGGCCGTTGCGAGGGTTAACTTGTTTGGGTAGTCGATTTCTCTACTTTTGTCTAAGAAAAGAGTTCCAAGCAAGGGTATGGAGCTTGCATGCATTGTCGTGTTCTGGATTTGGTTTCCACTTTTGGTTTTCTGCTTGCCCACTTGGGCTGAGAGGATAGGGTTAAGTTTTGTCCAGCTTTGCTGTGACCGGGATCCAACATGTTCAGTTTTGCTTGAATCATATCTCTGGTCATGTCTACATCGGTAAACCTTGTAGTAATACATGGTTCCAGTCTCAGGAAAGTGGGACTGTTGACATCTCATGTTCTCCATGGATGGATTGGTTTCATGGAGGTTTGCAACATCAGATTGAACACCATTTGTTCCCAAGGTTGCCCAGGCACAATCTGACGAAAATCGCTCCATTTGTGCAATCCCTGTGTGCCAAACACTGCTTGCCCTATAACAATGTGCCATTCTGGGAAGCAAATATATTGACCATTGGGATTCTTCGTACCACAGCTGTGCAAGCTCAAGACATGTCCAAGCCTATGCCGAAGAATTTATTGTGGGAGGCTCTTAATACCCATGGTTAAGATTGTTGTTATTCTTTACTTTTGTTATTCTAGCAGTTTGTTTGTTTTTCTACTTAGTTTCGGAAATCTTTCACTACGATAATATTACCTTTGCCTCTCAGGAGCACTTGAATTTATGTGTTGTCTGAAAGTTGTACAGGAATCGAATCACTTGAAAATGGTATTTGCAGAATCTCTCAGTATTTTTACATCCTTGATGTGGTTATGATCTAAAGAGTGCTAAACATTTTATATTCCAAGTCAAAGTCACTGAAACGTGTTCTCCATTGTTTCCATCCTTGGGAACCCATCTTGTAGGGGAATTTGTATGGGATGGCTAGAGATGCCCTGGAAATGTTTTCTGGCCTTTTCATGAGAAACGCCTTAGGAGTGCATCCTAGATGTTTACATACATGAAACAAACTTTTTGTACAAGCTGTGAGAGTATCTCTTTGGTTAAGCAGCTGTGACTAGGGGGTATCTATTATGCCAAAGTTACCTAGGACTTGCACCTGGCTCCATCCATAAACTCAAGCACAAGCACAAGTGGTCCATGTGGTCCATAGGGGTAAAACATGTCACTGGGGAGCCTTGAAGTTTTGAACCCTGGTGGGAGCATTAGCAGCACCCCACATTCACCAACTTGAGAAGCCCCCACAAAACATTTTTTTATTGTTTATGTTTTTTCCAAATGGCATGAGGCCCACCAACAACTAAAAACAGGAAAGAAAAGGAAAATCAAATGGAAACAAGGAAGAAACAGTAGAACTTGATATATATATATATGTGTGTGTGTGTGTGTGTGTGTGTGTGTGTTTAGGAAAATACATTGTTCTTCTGTTTCCCTGTTTTGGTTGACAAAGGGTCAGCTATAGCCTATTCATGATCTATCACCATTTTTTGATTGTTCATATATTTAGCTTTCTGTCGAAGAAGTGCTGGAAATATTATGCACAATTTGGTCTATTGTTCAATTTTCTTGGGAAGGGAAACCTGCCTTAGCCTGTGCTTCGCAATTTCCAACATTTTCACCGAGGGTATCTGTCTGCAAGGTTGGTTCTTATTAACCTGGATTCATGTATGAGAATTGATCACCTAGATTCATGTCTCTAACCATTAGTATGAGGAACATTTGCTCTTTCCCCACATTCTGTTCTTACTATCATTTTCCCAGAAGTGTTTTTTCTGATACTTATGCACTAAGAGTCCTAAGGCTTTATAAGTTGTTCATCCATGACATTAGATATTGTAGATTATCTAACCTACCATGTCTATTGGTAATTTGGTACATAAGGTACTATATGGATTCTGATGCTTGGAACAAGGCTGCTTAGCCTTGGTTAAACTGATTCTACAGTATATATCGAGTTTTATGAGGCATGTAGGGTAATAGGAAGGTTCTATCAAGGGAGGTTGCAGTGAAGGTTTATGGAGTGGAGAAGCAACAATGAAGTAGGATTTGGAAGAATATATTCTTTACATTGTAGATTAAAAATGATTTGAACTCAACGATAAAATATGTTTGACCATTAGTCCACCATATAATTGTCATTCCTGATTATCCAATAGAATATCTCTAGATTATAAATATTAACCTACATTGTATTTGTGACATTCTGGGTTATTCTATTTGTATCACTTCTGAAATAAGTTTTGAACGATACGAAGTTCAAAAAGTTTTATTCTTATTTTAAATTTGCTTTTATCCCACTCTAGGATACGTGAACGGAAGGAATCAATGATGATTTTACTTTGCGGTACAAGTGGTTGTGGCAAGTCAACTTTGTCTGCTTTACTGGTATTTTCCTAGAATAGTAACTGATCTTGCTTTTTAGATTGAAGAAAAACTTGGAACTTAATCTATTAGAGGTATGGTTGTTGAGAAGTGGCATGTGTGGATGTTGTTTTAGCCATAGGTAAAAGTTAAAACCAGAAAATGTTACATAGAAAGTTTGAGGGTACATTTGTATATTTCTATTAAAATGTCATTGACCTCCATGGCATGTGAAACTATACCTAGACACAGCCTTTGTAGTTTAAGACAGGTATTCTTTAACATTCATGCCATCTAAGATGATATTACATGATCTGTAAAATTTCAAATACGCATGGATGGTGAGTGACTTTACACATTTGTGTTGTGATGTAAATGTGTGCAAAATATGAAGTTCATCTAAAAAGAGGCCATAGGTCATATGTGTGAATCATGAATTCTCCATTCCATGTCAGCAAGTTGTTGTGGCCCTTACTTTGAGTATGAATGCTAGCATGATTCCCACTGATTCACTGAAGGTTGTATTCTTTACTTCTTATAGCAACCCAAATTATATAAGTTTCCTGTCTTAAAGTTTCTGCATTTTAGACTTTAGGTACTGAAATGTTGCCCTAGGGAAAAAGAAGTTGCATTCAGTTTAATTCCATAAAGCGAGGTGACTAAACAACCTATGGATGTGACAACACTTCATTTAACAGTACATTCAGTACTTTGATCATTAACTATTCGTCTGTAATTTTAGTGCGGTAGTTCTAGCTTGCAACATACATTTTCAATATATTATTGTATGTGTCTCCTGTTGTATGCAACATTGAGTCTGGGCTAATGTTTTCCAATTTGTCTTGGAAACTAAGAAAGTGGTGCGTCACAATTACTTTTGATGGTTTTTAAATTTTTTTTTGAGGCATATTCCTCTCTTCAATTGTCACTACTTTCTATATTAGTGAAGCTTCAATCCTTGGCATGTTGGAGATTTTTGCTTCAGCGCAAATTATGTTTCCTTGAATGCAGCCACCTGAAATGTTAAAGCTAACGCTTTGATACACTAGTACATATGTCATTGCCTTTTGACAACCTTCTTTCCTTCTTTTATGGAAAATAGAAAGCTCTGTTACATGTTTGATAAGTTGGTCCCTTTGGGTAGGGGCTGCATTTAAGAAAGTGATAGTTTAGTAATGCATAAATTCACAGGTAATAGATGATGGATCTTATGCTGTGATCTGCATATTGAATCATTTAGTGTAGGGCTATTGATTAGAAGAACGAAGCTCTCTTGAGCTGTTAGTAGAGTGTACAGAGGTTGTATAACTATTTTCAGTAAAAGAGGACTCTAACATAGGTGTGTATACCTACATGTCAAAATTAGTAATTGAGAAAGAAATCATTTTTACATTTAATCACAAGAAGGAATTATGGGTCCAACTAATGTAGCAACCTCTGAATGCATGGATTAAAAAGATAAGGAAGAGAAGTTATTTCTATAAGTTGTGGGATAGCTTCATCAAGTCACACAACATAACTCTCATTTGTTTCCTTTTACAAGAACCAATACATGAATCAACACTTTGTAGAGCTAGTTCACTTCCAATATTTCAATTTGAATTTTCTTTCTCCTTGTACATATTTTTAGTTTGTGGTGTAGCACCTTATCCCTACTTCTTAGTTTCAGTACTGATGCAAGGCTGCATATGATCCTTATTGCTAACTGCTTTGAAAAGTGACACCATTTCTACAAGCTAGTAGACTGGGGATTACAACTGTTGTATCTACTGATTCAATACGGCACATGATGAGGAGTTTTGCAAATGAGAAGGAAAATCCTTTGTTGTGGGCTTCAACATACCATGCGGGGGAGTTTCTAGATCCAGTTGCTGTCGCAGAAGCCAAGGAAAAAAAGAAAGCAAAGAAGCTTGCAAGCATGTCTGTAAATGGGCAATCTGTTTCTCAGGGATCTAGTTTATTACCCAATAAAGATGAACTAGGCATGCAAGATTTAACCTTGACCAAACAGCAAAGTAGATTCGAACCTTTTGACAATGCAAAGGGATCTGAAGCTACGATTGGGATTGAAGCAATAGGCCCTAGATGTATGGCACTTGAAGGATACAAAGCACAAAGTGAGATGGTAATGGACATCCTGGATAGATTAATTACTGCATGGGAAGAGAGGAAGGAATCTGTGGTGGTTGAAGGTGTGCATTTGAGCCTTAATTTTATGGTAAGCTTCTGTCTATCCTATAGACATTTCTAAGTACTATTTTATTGCTGGGCACTGTGCACATAAAGTTGTCATATGTGTTTTTTTAAGATACTATCTGAACTGAGTTCCTTTCTAACAGATGGGGCTTATGAAAAGACATCCTTCAATAATACCATTTGTGATTTATATTGCAAGTGAAGGTAAACACTTGGAACGTTTTGCAGTCCGTGCAAAATATACGACCCTAGATCCTGCAAAGAACAAATATGTAAAATATATTCGCAATATATGGACAATCCAAGATTACTTGTGTAAACGAGCTGATAAACATTTAGTTCCAAAGGTAAACAATACTAATGTGGATAGAAGTGTGGCTGCTATACATGCGACAGTTTTTAGCTGTTTACGCAGGTGTAGTACAGGTGAACAACTCTATGACCAGAATACAAATACAGTTAGTGTAGTAGAAGAAGAATATAGAAATCAGTGTGTTGCCAATTCAGTTAGCTCAAAGGGGATGTTTCAACTTATTCAGAGGCAAGGGTCTCAGCGCCACCTCATGGCACTTGTTAATACAAATGGATCTGTTGCAAAGCCTTGGCCATTTGAGTCAATTGATAATAATGACCACAATGGAACTGAAAGTGGCGTAGGAAATCCTATGTATGGACCTCTTCAAATTGGGAAGGCAGAGCCTGTAAATCTTCAATTTGGCAATTTTGGTATTAGTGCTTGGCCTAGTGACACTGGAGGTACTAGCCATGCTAGTAGCATTGATGGTTCAAGGGCAGATGGTACTGAAATTGGTAGTCGTAACTATTCTTCATTTTCAAGCTCACCCGGGCTTTTTGAAGGACGTCCTGCAAAGGAGGTACTGAGCCTGTTTATGTTGTTAAGGCTGTTTTTCTTTTATGATTTTAAATTTTTCCCCAATGCAAGCCAAAAATGTGTTAGCTTGATTTTGAGTAAACGATTTTGTTGTTAAAGGAGTTTGTGCACATTAGCCTTATGTAACTTAAATGTTTTGATTAATTCTTTACTTCTTCCTTTGCCTCATTTCTCTCTTGCCCTATTGTTAAGGCTGTTTTTCTTTTGACTGGACCACCAGGTTAGTGACTATTAGTATTTTTTGTCTCTGATAAATTGCATGCTTCAAATTGTAGTGTGATATGCCCAGTTAGTTCACCTTTTTATTGATAAACCTGCTCATGGTGGCAGTTAGACTCGAAGGGGTCTGGCTGCACTTTATTTTTTAGTCTTGCAATTTTTTACATATGCAAGTGTTATTAGTCAGTTGTCTATTTTTTTTTAAAATAACAAAGGTTGTAGGAACATTTATGATAATGGTTAATATTAAGTTTGCAGTAGACATTATAGAACCCTCTTCAATGTGCACACTGCATGGTGCACTGGCCCTGTAGCCAGTGAGTGCTGAGATGTTCTAGTTCTAATGTCATCCTCCCAACTTAATTTTTTGTTTCCATGGAACAATTAGCAATAATATCAGCCAACTGATTGAAAACTGTCAGAAATTTTCAAAGGTAGTAAGCATGGAATCTAATCAAAGATATATTTCAGGCCAAACAATAGCAGTTTACAGTGTCCTTTTAAAGCAGTTCCATTTTCTATTCTATACACTCTAATAAGGATGATGGGATTCCCTTTTTCTAATGCAGCAATTGCATCCATTACAGTCTTCATATGATATTGTTTAGTTGCTTAAGACTTAGTCACAAAGGTGACTAGTACAATCAGGTCCCATACTTCCTTTAATATGCTGAGAACTTTTTAACTGCCTTGCTTTCTAGAAAGGCTTTTCAAGATGCTCCTTAATGGTATAAAATTAAATATCTGGTCATATATGATGTAACCTAACTATACAATATATGATACCTAATTTGCTTGGGTTAAGGGTTGAAGTTGGCATACCAGACTTACATGTTTGACTTGCTCCCAAGCAAAATAAGCAAAATTGATTCAAGGTGAGTCAAATTTGTGTTGACTATGTTAGACTTGGGTCAAACTCAGTCAACCCGAGTTCACTTGCCAAATGCCTATATATTCCCAGAAGCTGTGGCAAATGAATCATTTTTATTTTTAGTATTTGTCAAGTGTTTCCTAAGCTAAGGAATGTAAGCCAAATATATCCAAAAGACTGGTGTTGTGCTTTCTCAACACTTTTGAGAAGTGTTAACCTTCCTCCCAAAGATATTTATTTATATGATATGAGATTATCACTGGGCTTCGTATGGTGGATCCTGGTTCAGCTAGCTCATCTTCAGCACCTTGCATAACTGACGGTAATTCGTGTAAGCTCAAAAATGCTATTGGCTACGCACTTATGATACAGAGTAGTACAATATTTTGAATTTTCCAAACCTAGGTTCACTTAAAGCAATTTTTGCAGCTCTGCCTCTGCTCTATCCAAAATGTGTCCTCTCTTGAAACTGGGATCTTTCTCAGAGACACTTTCCACGGACCTGCCTGGAGCAATGATAAAATTAAAGACAGCCATGCACTATGCCTTAAGAATAACCAACCCCTTTCCTTCACACTATGCTCTTTGTATAATGTTTGAAGCTGAGAGAGTATATCTAGAATGATATTTGCCAGCTGTGATAGCTCCCCTGTATCTCTAGATGTATATGACAGAATTATTGTTAACAAGTTGGTGGTCATTAGGAGGATATTTTAGAATAATATGGTGCAGTACTATGAAATTCCTTGATCACATATTCCATAAATTAGGATCTTGAACAGGGAAAAAAATAAAGCCTCTCGGTGAGGGACATATACTAAGCATAATGGTGGGGCGGTTCATTATGGATGCATTTCAATATTTCTGTTTAGTGGTTCATTCGATACTTATGCACATAGTGCAAATTCGACACACCAATGAATGCATTGTTACCATGATACAAAATTTTATTTTTGGCAAATTTAATGATAGTATTACAAATCTAAACAGCCTTTTCCAGCTCTTTCAAAATATGGTTTTTGCTTGGATGTTTGATATGTTCTAAAAAGTTCATAATATACATAAAGGAGGCCATTAGGATCTAGAAGTTCAAAAAATGAGAGATCATAATTTTATCATGATGGAACTTTGCCTAGTCTACTCGTTGCAAGTATAGCATCCCCGTCGCTATTCCTGGGGTTTGCATTTTTATTTTTTTTTAAACTTATACAAAGCGTGGATACAGCAACGTCTAGGTGTGGATACAGCGACGGCCAGGCGTGGATACAGAGACGGCAAGGCGTGGCTATAGCGATGTATTAGTCCTGGGTTTGCCTCTCTTTTTTTAAACCTTATACAGAGCGTGGATACAGCGACGGCCAAGCGTGGATACAGCGACGGCCAGGCGTGGATACAGAGACGGCCAGGCGTGGATATAGCGACGGCTTAGACATCTAACGAAATATAGAACATTGTCGCTCTTTCAACGCAAATTAGAAGTCGTCTCTATTGCGACGGAATTGTTTCCACGAAAAAAGAAAAAAAAACTTAGACGTGGCAATATCCACGCTTTTCCGTGGATATTGCCACATTTTGCCATGGCAAAATTGATCACTTGTACTAGTGTTAGTATGGTTGTGGTACAACAAACAATTTATAAGTCCTTTTATTAATTATTTTAACATCTATAGGAATTTTTGTTAGCATATAATTGAAATTATCTACTTAATTTCATGTTTCCTTATGTAACTTTTAGTATGTTTTTGATGCAGGGTTCTCTCAGGGGCACCTCCATCTCCATATATGTTAGTCGACCCGAGTCAAGGCAGCAGGTATACATCGATATTGCCAATGTAATATTAAATTTTAGGATGGACATACAGATACGTTGTTATGTATTTTCATTAGTATATTAGGTTCGTATATATAATATTATCGATTTTCCATGTAGAGTGTTGATCAGGGAAGCCAACCGGCTATTGATCAGTCAACTACAGCATCAGGGAAATAGCCAAACATGAATGTAATTCTCCATTTCAAATACTTTAAAATCATAAAAATGTCTATCGTGAAGCATTATGTTTATTTTGTTATGTATTCTTTTGTTTTTATGGTTGCGTTCATGATGGTAATGTTGTCTACCTTTTTTGCAAATTGACCGGGGAAACTCCCCAGTTGTTGATCAGACGACTGGAGACTTGAGGGACCCATTTAACCTAAATGTAATTCCACATTTTAAATACTTAAAAAATGTACACATATAAAACATGTAGCATAGTGTTTATTTTTGTTTTTGTTCTGTATTTGTTAGCTTATACATATTGCGTTCATTGTGATAATGTTCTCTACTTTTTTTGTAGGTGGCTGATCGAGGTAAATCCCCATCTGTTGATAAGACCACGCCCTCATCTAGGCGTTAAGTAATCCTAGATGTAACCCCTAATATAATTATTTGTGCACACTATATTTTCAAAGACTAAGCAATTTTTTATATATTCCAATTGCAGACAGGGGATTCCGTTTATGAAATGGCGTCTCAAAACTCTTTACAGAATGAGGTCTCTCAATTGATGAGAGATAGTGAAATTAGAGAGTCTGCAGACCTGTTGAGGGTGCTACAAAGGACAAGGGAAAAACAAAATGAGGAATTGGTTCGTCTGACATTGGCAGTTCCACTAATAGAAGGGCTCGAACAAAGGCTTCAATTGTTGTTACAGCAATGTAAGTTATCGAATAAAAATGTAAATTCATTTATAAAAACTTTATAATATTTGATTTTATATGTTGTTGAACTTATAATACCATGGGTTTAATTTACAGCGTGCTATGGAGATTATCAATGGTGGTCAAGGCAATGTTGGTCCCAGTGACCAAACCACTTCACGTACACTACATACTGCTCCCATATTGTCCACTAAACAATCGGCAACATGCTCTGCGACACCCCTGAGGGTAGTGGAGGGTGAAGCTGATGGTGCCCCACCCACAACAGATGCTATAGAAGAAGGGGGGGATGCAGGGCTAGATAGAGATGTGGAAGCATTTCCTGGATCTTCTCATGTGACTAGCACTGGTTCAATAAAGTGTACATTTTTGGTGAATGAAGAACTGCTTCCGATAAAGATAGAGAGGATTCCAGGTCATTATAGATTGTTCAATTAATTTTTTATAATTTGTGTCTAATATACCGATAATATTTTCTAATGTTCACTAATGATGGCAATAATGTTGTGCAGGAAATGATATATTTTATAAACATCTATATGATTTGGCCTTGGAGATCTTCAGGCCCACCATCCACACAATGTGGAATAAGCAGCCAAAAGCTTTAAAGGATGATCTGACTAATCGCTTGGTTAGTCTGTTCGGAAAAGATACCTTTGATACATCGAAGGTACTACAGAAGGTTGGAAAACATATAAAGATTGACCGAGACCAATATAGGGTTCACCTAGAAAAGAACCCTAGGTATGAGCACCCTCCAATGATTCCATCTATGGAGTGGAAAGCCCTGGTGGAAGATGGAAAAGAGAAGGGCCTGAGAAAATCAAGAAAGATACCACCAAGTGGAACAGGGAGGTATGTAATTCATTCCAAAATGTAGTGGTAAGCCTCATTATTACTAGTTTTTATATCAATTTTGGTACATAGACTAATTTATTTAAAAACTTAATTAGGCTCTTGGACACATCTAAGGCCACAAAGGCAAGAATTGAAAAAATTGGCCAACACAAGCTTGGGCCTGGTGGTTACTCCAACTTGGCAGCCCGATATGTAAGTATCGCAAAACCCGAATCCACATCCAAATATCATACAGATTATTATTTTTGTTTTGTCTGAAAAAAGGCTTTAAAATTAATGATATCATGCAAATATGAAGGCCGACCAGTTCAAAGAATTGCCCCATGCGGATTACATGAAGCTTGGCTTCGAACATGGCTTTGACGCCGTTGTTGAACGTCAGAGAAGCTTGTCTGTGAATACTGCACAATCTTCTGCTGATCTATCTGGTGCCCAGGTATGTGAAAACTGTATAGTTTAATGATAATTTATTAATGCTCATGCAATTTGTTCCTTATAAATAAACTAACGTAAATTATTTATTCCTTTTTGTGCAGGAAAGTAATGATCCCATTCATGTCGAGGATGAAGTACATGACCAACCAAACGAAGATCATGCTTCTCATCCTGGTAATGAATTTATTAATGTGCTACTGTTTTTTATAGACCATTGCGGATGATGAACATTAATTCTAATTCTACACAATTCAACTACAGAGCATGTAGCTACAGATCATAACACGGAACAGGTTGGGTCAGTACGAGATAATGTTGAACATGTTGATGTGCACATGGCAGGTAAAAACACACATTCGTAATGTTTTTTTAATGAATTACTTGTATTTATCAAAATATAAATACATTAATGAAAGATTTTGACATTATTGGAGAAATTCATCGCCCCTTGCCTGAAGTTCAACCTTCTGAGCAAACTAGTAGGGATACCAATGATCAGATTCCCGAAGATGTGACTCTAACTAAATATTTAAAGAGAAGAAAAGTAAAAAGGAAGTGACTAAAAAAAATTTCAGTAATTCTTATTTATAAAAAAAAAAATTAATGTTTTTCCTATGTTTTATGAATGAATGCTTTACTGAATTGTTTACTGATATTTGTTTTCTGCCATTTACTAAATTAATGTTTTAATGAATGAGTTAATGAATGGTTTTTTCAAGTGTTGAATGATTGAATGGTTTAATGAATGTTATAAAGAACGATTTAATGAAAGCATTTTTCAACTATTGAGTGAAATAATTTGCATTGTATATGCATTGTTATTTGCATGGTGAAATAGTGAAATAAATTGTTATTTGCAAGTATAGGCATTGGGTTTGGGGAGTTGAGAGTGATGTGAGGGGGGGGAGGGGCCATAAGAGCTTCCACCTTCACGTGGTTGGTCTTGTTTAGTAGAGAATATTAAATTATTCTTGAAACAGAGAGGAGCTCAATGAATGGTAAGGAAGAATACATTAAAAAACATCTATTTCTATCTTTTTACTGTGTAATTTTCACTATTGCTATTTGACTCCTCCATTGGAACTTGTTGCAGATAGCGTTGAGAAACATTTCCATAGTTAAGAAGCAAGAAATGGAGTTTTGATTAGATCGATGGCCTTATATACATAGTATTTTTGGTTATCCATGTTTTATCAGGTGATATATTCTTACTAATTATTATTTTTTGCTTACATAATTTCTGTTAGATCATTATATTTTAAATTCCTTGATTAGATTAAGCAATTGAGTGTCATTTAATGTTGCTTGAGGATTTTAAAGAACTCAGTTACTTGAATTGAATTAGTAAATGATAGATGTTATATAACATGTTTATATAAATGGTTGGGCATGATAGCTTCGGAGATAGATTGTTTGAATACTTGGTCAATTGTAGCAGGATGCATTTATTTTTGCAACACACTCATGTCTTCATTTTATGTTTTCAAGATGGTTTTGAACAAATAATGGCTTGTTTCTACATCATAAGTCCACATTCAATGTTTTCAAGATGCTTTTGAACAAATAATGGCTTGTATCTACATCATAAGTCCACATTCAACAGCCTTTGCAGCAAGAGTTTTTATATACCGAAAAACTAACATTCATTCTTTACTTGTTTATGGATTTTGCAATCCTGCAAATGCAAGATGTGGAAAATGGTACACTGTTAAAGTGGACTCTTCAAAGGTTACCATGGAAAATAGAGCAGATCTTCTTCAACAAGCTGAAGTTCATGTGTGTGCTTTTGATATAGAGACAACCAAGCTTCCTTTCAAGTTCCCTGATGCCGAATATGACATGATAATGATGATTTCACACATGGTGGATGGGAAAGGCTATCTTATTAAAAATCAAGAGGTAAAAACACTTGGCATTGTTTTATGCCCATTGGTCAGCCTATCCTTTGTTTTGGGATTTCTTTCAGCTATGTTTTGGGATTTTTATTGTTTGCAGATTGATGTTGCATTGATTGTTATGAACATCGTTGCTATTGTTTAGTTTTCCAATTCCTTTTCGTTTGTTTCCTGAGTGTGCAGGGGTGGGGCATTAAAGACTTAGAGTACACTCCAAAACCAGAATTTGAAGGAAATTTCAAAGTAGCAAATGTGCCAAATGAGGTATATCTGCCATTTACTGTTTATCCTAAGACTATAATTCTGAAAACAAGTATTGATCCCCTGGAAGTTTTCTAGACTATTGTACTGTACTATTCTACTGGTTGTTTGGAATTTGCAAGAGTGAAGTTAAATATCTACTGTACATTATTAATAATGATTTAAGGTAACATACTCTATTGTTTCTTTGTCTCTTTTCTATATGAAGTGGTTATGTATTTGTAGGATTCAATCTTATTCTATATCCCTTCCTTGAGCAAAGCTAGACTATTCTAAAAGTATTGAATGCCTCTTGGTCAGCAAGTTTATTTCTGTTATTTTTTTATCTTAGTTGTTTCCTTTGGTCCCCTCTATTTAGAGACTCTACAGGTTCAATGTCCTCCATCATCACTTATTAAGATTGGGGATATAAAGCACTCTGTTCATTAGAGCTCTTTCTTATACAGGGAGAAACTTATGTAGATACTTATACAATTAGCACAATGCATATGAAGGATAAACACAATTCTTTAGACCCATTTCATCTTAATCATGTTATAAAATACCACCCTTTAGAACTTTAGTCAACTCAAAATGGAGGTCAGGGACACCGACAGTGTATGGGGACTGCTTCATTCCACTTTCCAACTAATATTCTCACCCAGAGAAGCACTGCATTGCGTTCAACTAGGAAAACTTGATTGCAAGCAACCTTTCTCCGACTCTCTCAAAAGCCAAGTCACATAGGCCATTTCTAAGTGGGTAAGTTGGAACATGCAGGCATGGGATTACGTGACCTTTGTACATGTGGTTCACACTACCGTGAAGTTGTGTTGTAATCACCTACCCTTAGCACATGTAATGTCTCTAGTTAAGGAACATTCTCTTAAAGTGTTCATGGATTGGTTAGATTGGAATTTGTCTTGTTAAGTGATCCACTTGCAGACTTAGTACAGGGTTTGCTTGTAATTACTCTCTTCCTTATCCCATAAATAGAAAGGAGGGTGCTTCTCTTGAGGATATTGGGTTTTCTATTTTGCGAAAAGTAAAGTTAAGAGTAAAGTAGTTGTGATAACTATATGTGCAAGGATGAAATATATACTTGACATAGAATCCTCTAGTTTGCTACCATAATTCCTTCAGTGGTCAAATTCTAGGCTGAAACCATGTGGCCCTAAGTGAAATATTTGGATTTTGTTTTTTAAATCCATCAACAGGCATCGCTTTTTCGACGTTCTTCCGACACTCCGGTCAACCCATCCAACGGTTGTGCCATGACTCCGACGCTTCCTCCCGTTGGACGACCGACCGTTAAAGTGTCGGACTGTGTCGGAAGGCCGACTCTTCTAGTGTCGGAGTGCATCGGAGTATCGACACTGTTTGAATTAAAAACCGACGACACGGCCATTTCTCAGACACTTTTGTCCGTCGGACGGCCGACGCTTCAGGGGTCGGATGACTTCGGATTTTCGATGGTTTATGCAATTTTGGTTGGCACTTCGGAAGGAATAACGGTTGAATATGCCACACAATGGTCTGTGAAGTTTCGACCCTTATTAGTCGACGGTCGAAGATCTGACGTTACACCACCGACAGCAAAAAAAAAGTGTATGTGTCGAATACCCGACAGGTTAGTGTCGAATTTCAGACATGGTAGCCGTCGGATTTTGGCCTCAAATTCTGTAGTGTATCTTTTATTCGTTATTAGTTCAGAATAAGCTATTGACTATAGAAAATTTAAGAAAAAGAGGGTTTGAATGCCCCCTAGATGCTCTCTTTGCACCTCTCATGAAGAATCTTCCCTTCACCTCTTTCTGAACTTCCTTGTTGTTGTTCAAGTCTGGCATCACACTTCGGGCTCTCTAGGATGAAGCATTTGTCTCCCCGACAATATCAGGGATTTTGTTACAAAATGCAAAACCTTATATCTAGGTCATACAAAGAAAAAATCAACTATGATCAGAATCTCGAACACTATTCCTGATAATAGTTGATGGAAGATCTAGCTTGCTAGAAATAGATCCATCTTTGATGGGAAGAAAATGGCTCCTCAGAGAGTAGCTATCAAAGTACACATCATGATCTTTGAAAATATGGAATCTAAACAAGTTTCCTTTACTGATTCAGAGAAACTTAATCCTATGGAAGTTAATTTTTGCAAAGAACTTTGTATCCAAAGCTCCCCTCAAACCAACCCAGTCACCCAACATTGCGAGATAAGAAAAGAAAAAGAATAATTTCTTCAATGGAAAAAGAATCAATTTTGTCACACTCTCTTTTTTGATGGAGAATCGAAAGGAAATCCTGGGGAGGAAAACTCGGGTTGTCACGTACCCATACCCCAATTATCATGTGGAATTAAAAATTTCTTAAAGAACCTTTTTTCTTCTTTGAATCACCGGGCATGGCTATGAAAAACACTCTTCGTCATTCAGTCATTGATACCACGTCGTCACATCCCTTCCTGTTCACCAGAGAAAGAGGGTGCGACCAAAAATCGATGGTCACAACCTGTTCCACATCTGGGAACACATCGATAGTCGAGAATCAACTCGCGAGAATCAATGGTGTGCACAACTTGAGTTTGCAGAATTGGGGAATATGGAAATTGTGATCCAGCATCTCGCATACGGAATCGACCATTGCATAAAGGAAAGTTGCGGAGATAGAGATCTACAAATATGTATCCTGCATCCTGCATCCCACAAGTTGCATAAAGGAGAGTTGTGGAAGGAAAACTACGAAAAACTGAATTCACCAAAGGACATTTCAGCATCCTGCATCCCAGAAGTTGCAGAACGAAGAATTGTGGAAAGAGATCTGCGGAAAATAGACTTGTTAGAAAGATGTTTCCTGCATTTCGTAGCCCTCCTACGAAATAGACCATTGCAGAGGGAGATGTATGTCTGGAAATTCGACCTGCTAATTGAAGTCTTGGGAATATTTGGCTATTTAGGCCACCACCAATCCGGGAATCTAAGCCCTACAACTTAATGTAAAAATGCATTGAAAGAACATACACATATGCATACAATTGCAATTATACATTGGAACAATTCATCAATTCAACGCATTATCATGTTCATCATATTTCATTGAGCAATACAAATGCAGAGAAATACAATGCAGAAAATTAACATAGACAATAACACTTATCTTTGAAAGAAGTTTGTTCCGCAACCAGCGATGTCGCTGCAACGTTCCACCCAACCATAGGCTAGTGCTCTCATCAATCTCTCAGCAGCACTGCCACCCTTGATCTAGGCATGATTTCCACAAGGAATAAGGAACACTAGCAGGCTCACACATAGCCAAGGATACACAAGAACTCAGCCAAGACAACACAGTTGGGTTTATTAGGCTGCAAGCAAAGAAATCAATATACTGCTGGGTTTATCAGGCTAATCATCCAAGCCAGCTAATAGTTGGGTTTATCAGACTACACACAGTCAAGCCAACACTTACATAAAGGACCAACCAAGCCAACAGATGGGTTTATCATGCTATACAACCAAGCCATCTCACTATTGGGTTTATCAAGCTACTCAGCCAAGCCAGCATTCACAATTGGGTTTACTGATTGTCCAGTCAAGGATCACACAAGGACAAACACAACAAGACACATCCAAGCCAACAGATGGTTTTATCAAGCTATTAATCAATCCATCCTTCAAGTTGGGTTTATCAGAATTCTAAGGCAATGGACAGGAAGAACTGCTAATCTAGTGAGCTCATCCATAGAGCTAAGGAAACCTTCAAAAGGAATATTTGGCCTGGCATCCATGTTTCCTACACACCCAACACAAGGAAGTGTCCTCTTCTCTTCCCCACAGTCCCTCAGGCTACACCTCCCCTTCCAGTGCTCTTTAGGATGTGCATAGTAGATTCACCAGCCACTCTTATCTTATTGTGAGGTTCCACACTAGGTTTATCAAGCACATTCTACATTTCTCCCACTCCTAAGTCTTGTATATAGTTCAGGCCAGAACCAGGGTGCACAACACAACAACCATAGGGAGACACAACAACACAGGCTTCATTTTGATACACAAGTGACATGGTCTCATAACACTCTACAGTTCAAGATAACACTGCAACAAAACAACCAGGGTCTCGGCAAAGGAAAAATACTTGTAGAAACGCATAGCAACACCTGCTAGATCTTGCTACGTCTGTCTGATCAAAAATAATGACCAACGCGTGGGTGAATCATCATGAACAAACAACCTCCCCATGAATGAAGGATGGATCACCCAAACGTCTCGCCGATTTTTTTTCCCAAAACATGAGGGAAGATGAAATGTTAATGCATGAGGGAATGGGTGTATGTTTTTGGGTGTTTTCTTTCCCATGGGTTCAAAACATGTTCTTCCAAAATGGGTACTCTGCCCAATTCGAATTGTTCCCATACTCTTCTCCTTCCATGCAATAACTACCTCAACGAAATTCTGGCAAAAATAAATGGTTGGGGAAGAAGACAGAAATGGGTAGTTGATAGTTTTGATGGGTTTTCCCCCAATGGTTCAAGGTTAAACATTCCATCTCCTTATCCTTGGAATATCATGCCCCCATCTCATTATTTTTTGCATTGACATAGCTAGTTGTGGGTTTTTCATTAAATTGCATATTTACATGATGTTTACAAACATGCTTGACTTAGCACATGAACCATAGGCATCAACCATGATCACCTATACAGTACCAAACATTAATAAATGACAGGGCCTTGGCCTTGAGCTCCTTGCCATGATTCCATATAATATTTACATCATATACATTTAATGCAAACGGGGTCAAAACTAGGGTGTTACATTCCCCTGCCCCTTCAACAGCATTGTCCTTAGTGCTTTACAAAATTGAACAAAAATTCTGCACTAGTGTCACCCTCAGTGCTCTCCAGAATTGAACAAAAATGGATGTGGCAATCGCATGGCATCCTTCAGCTCCCATGTAGCCTCTTCAGGACCGTAGTGTTCCCATTGCACCTTTACCTACCCTATGGATCGGTTCTGAAGCATTATGACCTTCATGTTGAGGATGCGCATTGGCTCAATTTGAAACTCTCCTTCGGGTTCCACCTAAATCACATCCCAATTTATCACATGGTTAGGATCATGTACATATTTCCTAAGCAAAGAAACATGAAAAACATTATGAGCTCTATTGTTAGCAGGAAATGCAAGTCTATATGAAACTAGACCTGTTCTTTCAAGCACTCCAAACGGCCCACAGTATCTAGGTGACAGCTTGGCACAACTTCCAAGCTTCAAGGAACTCTTCTTTTCCCTCACTCTGAGGTAAACATGATCCCCAACACTGAACTCTCTGTTCACCCTATGCTTATCTGCATAGCTTTTTTGTCTGTCCTGGGCTGCTTTCAGGTTCTTCCTGATCTTTACCACTTCCTACTCCATCTCCTTGAGCAATTCTGGACCAAGCACAACAATTCTGGACCAAGCACAACCCTGTTCACTGGATTATCCCAAGTCACTGGTGTCCTACACCTCCTACCATACAAAGCTTCATATGGACTCATTCCCAAGGATGCTTGTTGTCCATTGTTATAAGCAAACTATACCAAGTGTAAATAATCTTCCCACTTGGTTGGTTTGTCCATCACATACATGTGAAGCATGTCTTCAAGCACTTGATTCACTCTTTCTATCTGACCATCAGTCTGAGGATGGTAGGCAATGCTGAAGTTTAGATTTGTACCCAAATCTGCAAACAATCCCTTCCAAAAATTGGAAGTGAACTTGACATCTCTATCAGAGACTATTGCCTTAGGCAATCCATGCAATTTGAAAATCTCCTTCGTGAAGATCTTTGCAATGTCATCAGTCTTATGCGTAGACTTAACCGGTATAAAATGTGTTGCCTTTGTCAACTTGTCCACCATAACCATGATGGAATCATGTTGTCTCCAAGTCATTGGTAGTCCTGTAATAAAATCCATGGAAATAGCTTTTGATTTCCATTCTGTAATGGGAAAAGGTTGCAACAAACATGTTGGGTGTTGATTCTCAACCTTCACCTACTGACATTTCATGCACCTTGAACTATATTCAGCCGTGTCCTTTTTCATTCCTAGCCAAAAGTACTGCTTTCTAGCTGTAGCAATTGTCTTCTGATATCCTGGGTGACCAGAATATGGAGCTTGATGGATCCCATCCATTATAAATCTCCTCAAATCTACTACATTTGGAATATAAATTATGTTCTTATAAGTAAGAATTCCATCTTCTTCCAATTTATATCCCTCATACCTCTTTCCAATGCTTTGTTGTTGCAACTTGTCCTTGACCTGCACATACATTTCATCTTCAGCAGTATGACTAACAATCTGTTGTCTCAAATATAATTGGAAAATACTAATGGCTGCCACATGCATTTCCTGCACCTTCCTCCTGAGTGCATTAGCTACCTTATTCTCTTTTCCCTTTATGTGCTTGATTTAAAAATCAAACTCACATAAAAACTCCAGCCATCTAGCTTGCTTAGCATTTAGAGTAGGATGATCAAACAAATACTTCAGACCACAATGGTCTGTCCATAACTCAAATCTTCTTCCCATCAAGTAATTCCTCCACATCTTGAGAGCATGTACTATGGCTGCAAGTTCCATATCATGAGTGGCATAGTTTTTCTCATGATCCTTCAAATTTCTGGAGTCATAACATATCACATGGTTGTCTTGCATAAGAACTCCTCCAAGTCCTTAATCACATGCATCAATACACACCATGAAATCTTTCTCTAGGTCTACAACTTTCAAGATGGGTGCACTTGTGAGAAGACTCTTCAACTGTTGGAAGCTTTCTTCACACCTCGATGTCCATTCGAATTTTATTCCCTTCTTTTGCAAAGAAGTGATGGCATGTGAAACCTTGGAGAATCTTGTTATAGCTCAAAATGACACTTCTCTTCCTGTGACCACTTTCCCATGATCCCTTCGCATGTCGACATTTCCATGATGACCCTTCATGAAAGTCATTGAAAGTCACTGAAAAAATACCTATCTTGGAGGACCCATATCTTGAGTTTTGTAACTCTGTTTGACCTCATCTTTACACCGTTGGAAAGGTATTTCAGTTAGCTAAAACTTTTCAGAAGACACCAAAGTCTGAAAATGCCCAAAAATATCCTAAAAATGCGTTTTTTGTCCATTTGTGATTTTCCTTAAGGCAAACCCACGAATGTGCCTCTTAGCATTTAAATATTAAAACACGAGTTAATTGGAGATTAGTTAAGTCATTTAAATTAATTTCCTTAACTGCTGTAACTTCTCCAACCTTCAAAACTACCTTATTTCACCCATATAAATAGAGGTAGGGAGGTCCATGAAAGGGGACTTGAATTTCTGCATTGTTATGCTGGAGGAATCAGGACTTGAATTTATGCATTGTTATGTTGGAGGAATCGGGACTCTCTTTGCCCACACCTTTTCCCTGGAGGTCTTCCCCTTGTGTTGCAGAGCTTGGAGGCTGAGTTCTTTGGAGAAGAGAAGCAGCAGAACCAGATCAAGGTTTCGTGAGGTGCCAAACTTGAAGAGAAGGTATACTTGTACTTGTTTTCAAGATTAATAAAGATGTGATGTCCTTCTTCTTCCCAAATCATTGTTCAATGTGTGATTGAATCTCTATTTATGATCATATGATGATGTTATTCAGATTATTATTTCAGATTTATTTGATTATCATTTATTTATATGTGGTCATAATGGTTTGGGGAAGGTATAACTTGTTTTGCAGGTCTCTTGGAGCGAGAGGAGCAAAAAGAGGATTGAAGAGAAAGCTTGGACCATCCTTCAGTTAGTCAGGTGTGGACCTTTCTCATCTCTGATATTGCTTATATATTCTTGTTGAACATTGTGCATCTCTCTTTCAACCCCAGTATGTTGATGGCCTCTTGAACCCTAGCCATAGGATACTTTCCTTTACAACAGAACTGGCGACTCCGTTGGGGATAGCCTTGTCTGTTTGGGGTTTTTCTCTTGATTTCTTTCAGCCTATTGCATTGTTTCAGGTCCTTCTTGCCACTTAGGAACACCTTATCAGTCTAATTACACACTTCCCCTTCCTTCTTTGGGTAGTTTTTTGACCTTTTTGGGAATTTTTCCACCCATTCACGAGTTGCTCTTCTGAACAGTCGTGAATACTTGCTTGCATTCGCGGGTTGCTATACTGAACAGTCACGAGTCATTCACGGGTTGCACTTATAGACAGTCGCAAATGCCCCTTTAAACAATGTTTTTCCTCTTTTGTGATTTTTCTTCTGTTTGAAGGTGTTTTGGGTAGGTCTTTTAGGGTCCTCTGCAGGTGCATGACTCTAGGGAGTTAGTGTCATCCTTTTTGCTTGTTCTCTATCCATGTAGTAAGTCTTTTTATAGCATTAGGGTTTGTTCTTTGCTCTTTCCCCCATCTCCTTTGCTTGGTTTGATTTTTGGCTTATGTTTCTGGTCAGCCTCTGTTAGTGATCTTTGGTTGATTTCAGAATCTTGTTGGTGCTGGTTTCCTTCTTCTTTTGTTGGTTAACTTCACCATGCCAAAGTAGTTGACTTATCTTTTTATGCAAGCCTTCCTTCCAAGTAGGGTTTATACTAACTTTAAAGCATTCTAGAATTTGTTTGGTGGTTGTATAGCAGAATTCCTTTTGCTTTGTTCTTATTATCTGCATACTTTGCTTTGTAGGTAGTTTTTCTTTTGCATTTATAAAAGAAAATTAAAAAGAACCTATACTTGTTTTTGTTGCTTGCCCCCCCACCTCCTTCTTTGGTTTGACCTTGTTGGACAAGGTACTTAGCAGCCTTTTTTTGTAGGTTTAGATTGATACTTAGGACTTCTTGACCTTTGTTTATGTCAGTCTTTTTTGCTCAGTCTTTTCATTCCAAAGGTGTTGGCTTGTTTTCCTTTGTGAGCCTTCCTTGTAAGAGGGGTTGATATCTAACTTTAGGGAAACCTAGGGTTTGTTTTTGGAGTGTAGAGTAGTTGTCTATTTGCTTTGCTTACAGTACTTGCTTGCATTAGTTGATAGGCTGATTTTTCTTTTGCATTTATAAAAGAAAAAGACAAAAACACATGTTTGCTTTATATGCATGTAGATTAGTTTTTTTAGTCTAGATTGCATGGCATATCATTGTTTTTGAAAAAATTAAAAAATATAAAAAGCTTTGACCTTTTTTGGCTTTCAAGTTTTCTATTTGAAAATATAAAGAGAATAGTCTTTGCTTTTTGCATTTCATATCTCTTTGCTTAGTCATTTTGTTTCAACTTTTGAGTCAAAACACCACATAAGTTTCATGCCATTTACCCTCTGACTAAAAATAGCCCTTAAAATAAACGATATAATTTAAAATTTACTAGTAAGTTTTATTTTATAGGGTCATACACCAACTAGCTTAGGCTAGACTTGTGGGATAGGGAGTTTAAACTCCCCACAAGTGTTAAATCTCAGACGTAGTTGGCCAATCACTAGGTAAATCCTTGATTTTATCGACTGTATCTGGGAAGCTCCTCTCAAATGGGAGTCAAGCACTAGGCCACGTGGAGGCTTGGACAGAGGAGATAACCCTCTGAATCCTTGTAAAAACGTAACCCAGGACTTTTACGCATCTGGGGATTCTGTCCTAGACAGAGTTTCGGGCTCAGCTACCTTGCCCATGCGTACGAGTTCGGCTGACGACTGTCCCCCCAAACTGTCAATATAGTTAGGGTAGCCTTTAGTCTCTTGACATCTAGGGTTCATACACATGTACACCGGAAGGTTATTTCTGGTTGACCTTGGACAGGCTTGGAAGGTAACCCCAGTAGAAAGTGTGGGAGGGCAGTGGGTGATTCCTCCGCTTGTGCCTAAGAACATCTACAGGGACGCCAAGTAACTGTCTATTAGCTTTCTGCTAGAAAGTATATCTTATACCTGTTTGTCTGTTTGGCTTTATGAATTTTTAGTGAGTGTTGTGTGGTTTGTCTGTACTTAGTGTGCATTTAGGTGTGTGCTTTGTAAATTTGGTTTCCTATCAACCTCAGACTTTGTCTCCTAGTTTGAAACTATGGCTAACACCCCTTTGAACACCAACCAAGAGATCCCCATGCTAGGAACTCCTTATACTATTCCTCTCATGGGGAATGTTGGTGTTCCCTTGATGGCCACCCTGAATCTTCCTGGATTCACCCTAGGGCTACCGGTGTGGTTGTTTTCCACTCCAACTATCCTGAATGCTCCTGATGCTTCTCAAGTAAGCTCCTTATATCAAGAGCATCAAAATACTGCTTCCCCTTCACCTGTAGTTGATTCTCCTCCTCCTTCTACCTCATGCGGTGAAAGTAATGATACTAGTAACCGACAGTCTAAAAGGAGTAAAAGAAGGAGGAATAGGAAGAAGGCACATAAGCAAGGGGGCACTCGTTCAACCTCTGTAAGTCAAGTTGAACCTCACCACCCAACCTTCATTGTTCATGCTGGGGGAACCTATCCAACCTCTGCAGGCCATGTTGGATCTAAGCATTCAACCTCTGCAAGTCAAGTTGATCTTCATCATCTAGCATCTGTTGATCATGATGGTGGGATCCTTCAAACCTTTCTAGGTCATGTCGGATCCAGTCACTCAGCATCTGTTGTTAATGCTGAAGACATTCATTCAACCTCTGGTTTTCAAGTTGAACCTCCCCATCCAACCTCTATTGTTCAAGTTGGATCCATCCACCCAGCCTCTGTTGTTCATGTTGGGGGCACACACTCAACTGCTGCAAAGCATGTTGATCCTAACCATTCAGCCTCTTTTGTTCATGTTGATGGTGCCCGTCCAACCTCTGCAAGTCATGTTGCACCCAGTCTCTCGGCCTTTGTAAGTCATGCTGGGGGTAGTCTCTCAGCCTCTGTGGTTCATGCTGAAGACAATCTGTCAGCCACTGTGAGTCATGTTGACACTGTTGAAAAGACTACCCGTTCAAAACATAATCCCAAGTTTCCTTGTAAGCTTTGTGAGGGAGACCACCTTACTTATAAATGCCCTTTTATCCCAGAGGTGCGAAGAGTGTGGTTCGAGACTCATGGATTTCATTCTTCTGAACACCCTATAGTTTCTCAGCATCTTACTCAACCTCTGGTTGATCAAGTGGTCGAACCAATCTCAAATTTGGTCGATCCCACTCTTCTTTCGGAGAGTGATCCTCATGTGATTGAACCAATGTCATATTTGGTCAATCCCACTCTCCCTTCGGAGAGTGACTTTCACGAAGCAGTTGAATCGATTCCATTGTCGATCAATCCCACTCTTCCTTTGGAGAGTGAAGTGTCTACTAGTCACATTTTCTTCACTGCCAGTTCAGAACTTACTGAACAAGGGGGCACTGAACTTGCTTCGGATCAACCCCCACCAAGCCCTCGGATTGCTTCCTTTGATTGGGATAGCCTAGTTGAGCCGCGCCTTCCTTCCGCTGCACCTTTCCAGATAAAGGTCAAAGTTGAACCTTATAAGATTGCTCATTGTATTGTTGATGAAGGAGCCTCAGTTAGTATTTTGTCTGCTTGTGCTTGGCGAGGCATGGGATCTCCCAGCCTTGTGTCAACTGCTAGTCAGTTACTGGAATTTGATAGAAGAACTTGTTTAGCCTTGGGATTTCTTGCTCAAACACCTGTTACTTTGGGTGGGAAGACCGTCTTAGTTGACTTCATGGTGATAGAAGACCCCTTAGACTTTAATATGCTCCTTGGACGTGATTATTTCTATGCCATGCAAGCTATGGTGTCAACATTTTTTCGTGTGATGTACTTTAATCATGGCGAAGAAATTGTCACTATCGATCAGTTGGATTTTCTTGATCCATCTCCTGACCCAACTAGAGACCAAGTCCTTCCTTTATTGGTTCCCAGTGTTTCTATAGACACTAACCCGCCACAGGTGAACTATGTGGCCTCTTGTCCTTTATGTTCAATTGCTACTGAGAAGCAGCCTCTGTTTTCATGCTTACCTTCTCGGGACTTGGTCCCAGCAGTTGAACTGGTGAGTCATCCTATACAGACTGTAGAGTCTTCTCTCTACTCTGTCGATCCATTTGAAAGTTTAGACATGTGTCCTATCTCGGATGATCTCCTTCCTTTGGATGAAGTCTTCCTAGAGTCTTTGATACAGTCTGACCTTCTTTTGGATGTTGGTTCAGTTGTGACTAAGTCTAACCCTGATTTGCCTGGTAAGCCTGACCTTTCTTCTTATGTTGGTCTTGTTGAGTTTTTTGACTCTTCCTTTGAAAAGCAAGTCAGTGATCCTGATGAGTTTGATTTTTCTTATGAATTTTTCAACTCCTTGGATATTGAGTGTGTTCCTACAGACTCTATCCCCCTTGTTGATTTTTGCTCACCTTCTGAGGCTGATCTTACTGATTATAAACCCTCGATCCTTGGTGCTATAGAATCTTCTTCGGTTGATTCTGCCTTGACTTTACCTTTTATAGAAGATAGCAAAGTCACATGTGTTTCTTCTAAAGTGACCCACATCGGATCTTTTCTTCTGAATATGATCCTGATGTTGCTGTTTCTTCGAGACAGGATTTGTAGTTGGATTCACAACTATTTACTGGTCTCACCTTGTTGTTCAAGCTGTAATTGCATTTGCATGTGCCCTTCTCGTGCTTATGAGCCTGATGCCGGCTTCCATGCTTTTAGCTCGTTGTATAAGCCCTCATCTTTGTTCTCATCGTCGCTAAGCCTTGTATCATTTTGCCTTTGCAACTTGACACCCTTTACCTGGAGGAGACATTCCTCGAGTGTTCTTATCTTGCTCACTTTCCTTGCATTATAAATAGGTTTGTTCCTTGCGCTTGGAACTAGTTTCGCCTGTCTATGACACTCGTCTCCTCGCACTTAGAGCATTCTTTATGCTCTCCTTCGAGCTCGTTAAAAACATTAAGGAGGCCGCAAGTTGACTTTTCTGGACTCGTTAAAACTTCACGGGAAAGATTAAGAGTTTCTTTAGGCCCAAGTCTGACTCCTCAAAATAGACTTGACTACCGAGTAAAATTTTCCATTCAGGCTCATTAAGAATATGTGAATGGGAATCCACATTGGTGGTAAGTTATCTCTTTCTCGGACCATGTGGAATATATACGAGAAAGGATCCCTCTCTTTTCTACTGAATTGAGAAGAGTATTCTCAGGCATAGGTTTATCTCTTTTCCGGACCTGAGGGACTAAACTTACGGAAAAGGAACCCCCGGTATGAGCTTAGTTTTCTCTTTTTCGTGCTCTAGACCAAAACATGAAAAAGATTCCAAGTGTACTTTATGTCTTTGTCATGCTCGTTAAACCCTAAAGAACAAAGCATCGAGTTTATTGTTGTAAGCTCCATTTCTCGTAATCAAATGGATCTTTCCGAGTGATATTTCCTTCCTTCACACTCGTAAAACTCAGGCAATATGCTGCTTTTGAAGGAGCATTGGGTAGGTGGTAATTTAACCTTTTTTCGGACCTTCCCGAATAAGAACAAAAAAGGTGCGCCTTTTCTTCTTCGGAAGTTAAGAGAGTTCTTCTTTGGTTTGTTTTATACTTTTTCGGCCTCAGGAGACTAAATTGTACGAAAAAGGACCCCCCTGGAGTCTTCTTTGGAGTTTTCAAACTCTCTAAACTATGAAAACACCGTCGAGCATGTACTAGTTTGGGCTCGTAAAATCCACGAATCAGTTCCTTATCAAGCATTCTTCTTTCTTTTCTTCGAGCTTGCCAAAAATGAAGATGGTCCCGATTTTGCTTTATTGGACTCGTTAAACCTTTACAAGAAAGAAGGGGAATGGGAGGTTTATTTCCATGTTTTTTATATCATGGCAGCAAGTCTTGTTTCCTTGAACAAAGCACCAGTTTTGAGTTTATCAACAGTTGGGTCCTAGTCTTTTGACCTTATCCTGATTCAGAGTTTCTTACTCCTCCAATTGGTCTCTTTTCCAATTATATGGGGAATCTGTTAATGTTTCCTACATTATAGATTTGTTTTGTTGGTCTTATTTCATGTCAAAAGCTGCCTAAGTCACTTTTGTGTAGTGCTCACTGTTCAAGGATTAAACCTTTGTCGGCCATTCTGCAGTTGCCTTGACCTTTTGTGTCAGCCATTCCCTGGTATCAGTTCATTACATCATGTCTTCAGCGGTCCTTTTTGTGAAATTCGGTACCAATTCCAGATCCAATTAGTCTTTGACTTACCTCGTGTTGGATGATGAAGGATGCCTTAATGCCTTCCTTCCAATGGATCTCTTCCTATCGACTGCAACACATCTTGCTCTAGGGACGAGATTTAGAATTTTATGGCAGTACCTTGGGAATTGTTGTCCTCAATGGCAATTTCCCTCGCTATTGGGTAATGGGGATACCTTAATGTCTCCTACTCGATGGATTCTTCAAGTGTTCGACTTCAAGTCCTTGTAATCACACTTGTTAGAATGCACTAGGTACCTTGGGGACCATTTTCATTAATGGTGGTTTCCCTCGTGTTTGTTAACGGTTCTCATTATTGACCGGTAATAAAACGGTTTCCTCCATGTTCGACTTCAGCTCCTTTATTCGCATGGTTAGGATTCATACCTTTTTTGGGCGGTTTGGATTGAAGACCTTGGGGCCGACAGTAGTATTGTCATTTTTTGCTATTGCTCGAGTTGCGCAAGACCTTGTTATACTTTATATGACATTTTGCTGAGACATAGATCCACCTTGTATTTTTGTGGCTATGATCGATTGTTGAGTATGGATCCACCTTGTTCATTTGTGGCCATGACTCCTTTAGATTTGATATGGCGCTTTTTTGCATATTGAGCGACCATGATAGTTTCATCAGTTATACATATGTTGGATCCTCCTGTATCTTTATGGCGATGTTTTGTATATGGACGTGTATGTCCTAGAGATCAGTTTTTCTGACATTTATCTCTCTTACAGGTACCTTTGTTCGAGCCTTTCGATCTTGGATTCTCTGCTCTCTCCATACTCAGTTGTTTCCTTTATAATGTATTTCGGCTATCGTCTTCCCCTCTAACCTCACACATTAGGGGGCATATGTTATAGCTCAAAATGACACTTCTCTGCCTATGACCACTTTCCCATGATCCTGTCGCATGTCGACATTTCCATGATGACCCTTCATGAAAGTCATTGAAAGTCACTGAAAAAACACCTATCTTGGAGGACCCATATCTTGAGTTCTGTAACTTTGTTTGACATTATCTTTGCACTGTTGGAAAGGTATTTCAGTTAGCTAAAACTTTCCAGAAGACACCAAAGTTTGAAAATTCCCAAAAATACCCTAAAAATGCGTTTTTTGTCCATTCACGATTTTCCTTAAGGCAAACCCACGAATGTGCCTCTTAGCATTTAAATATTAAAACACGAGTTAATTGGAGATTATTTAAGTCATTTAACTTAATTTCCTTAATTGCTGTAACTTCTCCAACCTTCAAAACTACCTTATTTCACCCATATAAATAGAGGTAGGGAGGTCCATGAGAGGGGACTTGAATTTCTGCATTGTTATGCTGGAGGAATCAGGACTTGAATTTCTGCATTGTTATGCTGGAGGAATCAGGACTTGAATTTCTGCATTGTTATGCTGGAGGAATCGGGACTCTCTTTTCCCACACCTTTGCCCTGGAGGTCTTCCCCTTGTGTTGTAGAGCTTGGAGGCTAAGTTCTTTGGAGAAGACAAGCAGCAGAACCAGATCAAGGTTTCGTGAGGTGCCAAACTTGAAGAGAAGGTATACTTGTACTTGTTTTCAAGATTAATAAAGACGTGATGTCCTTCTTCTTCCCAAATCATTGTTCAATGTGTGATTGAATCTCTGTTTATGATCATATGATGATGTTATTCATATTATTATTTCAGATTTATTTGATTATCATTTCTTTATATGTGGTCATAATGGTTTGAGGAAGGTATAACTTGTTTTGCAGGTCTCTTGGAGCGAGAGGAGCAAGAAGAGGATTGAAGAGAAAGCTTGGACCAGCCTTCAGTTAGTCAGGTGTGGACCTTTCTCATCTCTGATCTTGCTTATATATTCTTGCTGAACATTGTCCATCTCTCTTTCAACCCCAGTATGTTGATGGCCTCTTAAACCCTAGCCATAGGATACTTTCCTTTACAACAAATCCCTCTATGAATCTCCTGTAATATCCTGCAAGTCCCATAAAATATCATACATATGTTACATTTCTCAGAGTAGGCCAATTCATAATGGCTTCAATCTTATCAGGGTCCACAGATATACCCTCTTATGAGATAATATGACCCAAATACTAAATTCTATCTTTATAGAAGTCACACTTGCTCAACTTTGCATACAGTTTATGCTCCATGAGAAATTGTAATGTCAATCTCAGATGCTCTTCATGCTCTTCGTCATTCTTAGAATAAATAAGAATGTCATCAAGGAAAACAAGAGCAAATTTGTCCAAATACCTGCTGAAGACACTATTCATAAGGCACATAAATGTAGCTGGTGCATTTGTGAGACCGAATGGTACCACTACAAACTCATAATGTCCATACCTTGTTCTGAAGGTTGTCTTATGAATGTATTCATCATTGATTCTCACCTGATGGTAGCCACACCTCAAGTCAACCTTGGAAAATACCTTTGCTCCCCTGATTTGATCAAAGAGGTCATCGATCCTAGGAAAAGGGTATTTATTCTTCACTGTGACTTTGTTCAGCTGCCTGTAATCAATACACAATCTGAGTGTACCATCTTTCTTTTTCACAGATAGAACCGGTGCTCCCCAAGGAGACACACTCGGCCTGATATACTTCTCCAACAACTCTTGCAACTGCATCTTCATCTCTAGCATTTTCGTTGTACTCATTTTGTAGGGTGTCTTGGACACTAGTGATGCTCCTGGCACAAGTTCAATTGTGAAATCAATGTCCCTCTTTAGAGGAATCCCTAGAATCTCATCAGGAAAAACATCCATGAATTCTTGCAACACATGAAACTCCTCCAACCTAGGAGTTTCATTCTATGTTGCCTCCTCAATGTGAGTTGCATACAATTGGAAACCTTTCCTACAAAACTTCTTCAACTACATTGCTGAAATCTGCCTCACAGAAATCACCTTTGGAATGTCTCTTACAACTATTGGGTTCCCTTCTTCATCCATGCATTCAAAAGTCTTATTATAGTAGTCGAACTTTACCCTCTGAGCTTCTAACCAATCCATTCCAATGAGAACATCATAGGAACCAAGTGGTAGAACATTCAAATCTACACAAGTGACCAATCCATTCATCATAAATGGACATTTATCTACCACTTCCTAAAGTTAGAAGGTTTGAAACCTTTCTTCCTTTGGTCAGACTTCTCATTCTTCTTGTCCATCCATGTCTTATGATAATCAGGTTTGCCTTTTCTTTGCTCATAGAAATACTTAGCTTTCCTTATCACTTCTTCCATAGTTCTAGGTTCATAAAACTCAATTCTTTCTTTGTAAGACTGAGGAAATCCACTCAGGAAATGTTGGATTTTCACCTTTTCATCTTTGATGTACCTGACATACCTTAAAAGTTATAGGAACTTGTTTGCATACTCTTCCATGGTCTGCTGCCCCAATCTCAGCTTGTGGAATTCTTTCATATTATCATCATAGTACCTGTTAGAGAGGTACTTCTGCTTGAAATACTTCTGGAACTGTTTCCACATAATTCTCATTTCATTAACCTTTTTCACTTTCCTGAAGTGCTCCCACCATATGGATTCTCTTCCAGTCAAATTGAAGACGGCTACTCTAGCCTTCATATTTCATGAATAGTCTTGGACTTGAAAATAGTTTCTCATCCCAAGAAACCAAGCTTCAGCTTCTTGACCATTATTTATCTCACCATTGAAGGTAGGTGGCCTTGCCTTCTTAAACTCATCATGTGAATTGTTCTGGTAGCGCCTCTTCCTCCTATTATCGTGAGAAGAATAACTTGAACTGCTAGTGGATCCTTCAGAGTCAGACGACCCACTAGGATATCTCTTCCTTCTTCTAGCGGTGCTCTTAATTCCTTCTGGTCTTATTGTCTAGTCCCTAAAGTTCATCCACTTCTGAATGTCTATCAAACTTTGCAGCATGGATGCATTCAGATGATTCTGCTCCTCCCGAGCCTTAACCAATCTTTCATTATCCACCATGTAACTTTGCATCTCCACCCTGAGGCTTCTCATGGTGGCTTCAAAATCTGGGGGAGTATCTTGAAACCTCTTCCCATTAGACTCTGTCTCAGAATTTCCAACCTGGACATTTTCCCCCATATAATCTTCCTCGTGCTCATAGGGATCATGTGCATCATTCATGTCGTAGGTTCTCATGGCTGATCCAACAACCCACTTTTCCAATATGCACTATGACTCTACAAAATGTGTTATAAAACACCATTTGTTAGCTGCATAGCATTTCAAAATTAAAACCAATTTACTACCACCTGGCCCATCTAGGCCCAACGTTGTAACCAACAGCTCTGTTAACTTGTTCAACTTGGCCCCCCCTTTAGGCCTAGTGCTACAATCTGTAGCTCTATTAAACCACAATCTGGGTGTTATTTTCTCTTTTAACTGCTCGTTCTGGCCCATCCAGGCCCAATGCTACAACCAACAGCCCTGATACCACTCTGTCATGTACCCATACCCCGATTATCATGCATAATTAAAATTTCTTAAAGAACCTTTGTTCTTCTTTGAATCACCGGGCATGGCTATGAAAAACACTCTTCGACATTCATTCTCTAATACCACACCATCATGCCCCCTCTCGTTCACCAGAGAAAGAGATCGCGACCAAAAATCGATGGTCACAACTTGTTCCGCATCTAGGAACAGATCAACGGCTGAGAATCAACGGTGCGAAAAACTTAAGTTTGCAGAATCGAGGAATATGGAAATTGCGATCCTGCATCCCGCATCTTGAATATGAAATCAACTGTTGCGGAAAGGAAAGTTGTGGAGATAGAGATATGCAAATACGCATCCCACAAGTTGCGGAAAGGAGAGTTGCGGAAGGAAAAGTGTGGAAAACCAAATTCACCATAGGACATTTCCACATCCCGCATCCTGCAAGTTACGAAATGGAGAATTGCATAAAGAGATATGTGGAAAACAGATTTAGTGGAAAAATGTTTCCCGCATTTCGCATCCCACCTACGAAATAGACCATTGCGGAAGGAGATTTATGTCCGGAAATTCGACCTTCTAATCGAAGTCTTGGGCAGATTTGGCCATTCAGGCGATCACCAATCCAACAATCTAAGCTCTACAACTTAATGTACAAATGCATTGAAAGAACATACACAGATGCATACAATTGCAATTATATAGCGAAACAATTCATCAATTCAACACATTAGCATTTTCATCATATTTCATTGAGAAATACGAATGAAGAGAAATACAATGCAGAGAATTAACATGGAAAAGAAAACTTATCTTTGAAAGAAGTTTGTTCCGCAACCAGCTATGTCGCTGCAACGTTCCACCCAACCATAGGCCAGTGTGCTCATCAATCTCTCAGTAGCACTACCACCCCCAAGCTAGGCATGATTTCTACAAGGAATAACGAACACTAGCAGGCTCACACATAACCAATGATACACAAGAACTCAATCAAGCCAACACAATTGGGTTTATCAGGATGCAAGCAAACAAGCCAATATACTGTTGGTTTTATCAAGCTAATCAGCCAAGCCAGCTAACAGTTGGGTTTATCATACTGCACACAGTCAAGACAACACTTACATAAAGTACCATCCAAGCCAACAGATGGGTTTATTAGGCTACACAGCCAAGCCATCTCACTACTAGGTTTATCAAGCTACTCATCCAATCCAGCATTCATAGTTGGGTTTACTAGAATTTCCAGTCAAGGATCACACAAGGCCAAACACAACAAGACACAGCCAAGCTAGCAGATGAGTTTATCAGGCTATTAGCCAAGCCATCCTTCAAGTCGGGTTTATCAGACTGCTAAGGAAATGGAAAAGAAGAACTGCTAAGATAGTGATCTCATTCACAGAGCTAAGGACACCTTCACATGACCTATCTGGCCTGGCATCCACATTGCCTCCACACCCAACACAAGGAAGTGTCCCCTTCTTTTCCCCACATTCCCTCGGGCTACACCTTCCCTTCCTTTACTCTTCAGGATGTGCATAGTAGATTCGCTAGCCACTCTTATCTTATTGTGAGGTTCCACACTAGGTTTATCAAGCACATTCTATGTCTCTTCCACTCCTAAGTCTTGTATATAGTTCAGACTAGAACTAGGGTGCACAACACACCAACCACAGGGAGATACAACAACACAAGATTCACTCTAATACACAAGTGACAGGGTCTCATAACACTCTGCAGTTCTGGATAACGCTACAACATAGCAACCAAGGACTCGACAAAGGAAAAATACTTGCAAAAACACGTAGCAACACCTGCTAGCTTTTGGTGCATCTCTCTGATCGAGAAGAATGACCAACGCGTGGGTGAATCATCATGAACGAACAACCTCCCCATGAATGAAGGATGGATCACCCAAACATCCTGCCACTTTTCTTTTTCCAAAACATGAGGGAATATGAAACGTTAATGCATGAGGGAATGGGCGTATGTTTTTGGGTGTTTTCTTGCCCATGGGGTCAAAACATGTTCTTACAGAATGGGTACTCTTCCCAATTCGAATTTTGCCCATACTCTTCCCCTTCCATGCAATAACTACCTCTACCAAATTCTGGCAGAAATAAATGGTTGAGGAAGAAGATAGAAATGGGTAGTTGACAGTTTTGATGGGTTTTCCCCCAATGGTTCAAGATTAAACATCCCCTCCCCTTACCCTTGGAAAATCATGCCCCCATCTCATTATTTGTTGCATTGACATAGCTAGTTGTGGGTTTTTCATTAAATTGCATATTTACATGATATTTACAAACATGCTTGACTTAGCACATGAACCATAGGCATCAACCATGATCATCTATACACCAAACATTAATCAATGACAGGGCCTTGGCCTTGAGCTCCTTGCCACAATTCCATATAATATTTACATCATATACATTTAATTCAAATGGGGTCAAAACCAGGGCGTTACACGGGTGGGATAATTTTTTTTATCTTGGAGGAAATATAGTCACTTCTTTCATCTGGGGGATTGGACGTAACTCCAAAAATGAAGCAGAATGGCTTTCGTTATATCTTTCCTTGGAACTGGTTGGACAAAACAACATCACTAAAATCATTGTTTTTGGAGACTTGAAATGGGTTATCCAAAAAATGAGAAAAGGTTATAAGTATGGAGCCGCTAATTGTAAAAGAATATGTGATCACATAAGTCACAATAAACCAGCTCTTGAAGCCACGTATTATCACATCCTCAGAGAGAATAATTCCATTGCGGATAAGTTGGCCAATCATGGTGTAAAAAATAGTTTGGGAATGGTTTCTATTAAGGGTCATCACTACCACAAGCATGTCCCTTAGCCCTTATGTTTTTTGGTGGTGTATGTCTTGGTCTCTACACATACTTACCCTCGTTGCACTCCATTGTTGCGTGTTCAATACACATCCTTCGACATGACAACACTGGTATTGTGGCGATCTCGGCCATGTGAAGAATTTAATGATCACTCCTTTCCTCTGGTATTTCGAAGATAATGTCGGATCATTGGCACACTTAATGGATCCGTCTAAAATGATGAATTCCTCTTCCTCGTATCGTGCCTTCTTTAGCGACCCAAAAAAGTCTAGACATTTTCTTTCTCCTGGTTTCAATTCTCTGGAGGAAGATATTGGTATTTTGTTTGTAGACCTATTTATCCCTTAGACCTTAGAGCGTGACTTGGCTCTCTTGTCTTCCATTAACTCCATTGGTGAAGCACCTCCTCTCGTCCCTTGGCTTCCAGAGGATTTGCACAGAAATATCCCAGCAATTTCTCAAGTTGGTAAGGTCACTATGTTCAGAAATTCCTCTGATAGTTTTCGCAGCACCGAACTCCCTTCTCTACAGAACTTTCCTCTCGTTCGTGCTCAAGTTCCTATGGAAACTTCAAAGGACATCAAGGAGATAAAATCTACACTATCTAAAACAAAAAATGGTATGTGATAGATTTACAAAATGGTTGGCACATGAGTCAACAAAAATAGGGTCGCAGTTGAAGATACTAAGTATATGGAAAACCCGATGGTTTTCCATGAATCAAGGATAGATGACAACACTCATGATCTCCATGAACTGATGGGAATAGTAGACATAATAAAAGAATAAGTTTAAAAGATGACCAGTATGACCTAGTGCAGCCATTTCCAGGAAAATCCATCCATTAGTGATTATCAAATGGAAGAACCCTCAATTGCTCAGTCAACTTGTAGGATAGAAGAAAATAAAAAATAGGCCTCACTATTATGTCTTCTTAATGTTTTTTTTGTGTATTATTGAATAGTCAGTTTTTCAAACAATACCCTTCAATGGGATTAAGTTACTTCAACAACCTGTCCAGAACTATATACTTTTAAGTCAGTAGTATAGTTACTTCAGTCTCACTTTTTCTCAACAGCTCAAAATTCTAGCATCATACCTTGTAAGGATGGTTGTGCTCAACTTTTTTATATACATTTTCTTTCTCTAGTTTTTGTTAGAAGAAAAAAATCCCCACAAAAGTCTTGAGAATTGGACCTTTTTTTTGGGAGGGGGCGGACGGCGGGGGGGTATGGTGGTTACCCCTAAAGGTGCTTTTGAAGGCAAATTTTAGAAACCCATGCCGCCCCACCCACCCCCGCTCGCCCAAAAAAAAAGTAATGAGAATTAGACTTTTAGGGGAGGTTGTTTTAAAACCTCCCCCAAAATTTCAATTCTCGTGACTTTTGGAGGGGTTTTTTAAAAGACACCCCACCCCCCCTAAAGACATTTCAAGGCGGTTTTAAAAAAAATCCCTTTAAAATTATTGAGAATTGAACTTTTGGTGATGGTTTGTAAAAACCCACCTCCAATTATTAAATTCTCATGATGTTTAGGGGGGGTTAGAAAGACTACTCCTAAATATTTGTTTCAAGGAATTTTTTCTAAAACCCCCATAAAAATTAGAGAATTTTACTTTTAAAGGTGGTTTTTTAAAGACTATTGCCAATACTTCAATTCTCATGAATTTTGTTGGGGGGGGTTAGAAGGACTGCCCCTAAATATATTTTTTCAGGTATGTTCTCAATATCCATCCTCTCAAAGACTACTAAATTTTACCACTAATTATTGTATAATTGACCCCTTATTAACCTCATAATTGACTACTAGTTACACCCAATTATCACTAATTGCACCAAAATGACCCCTACTTGACCACTAATTACCCCTAAATAATCCATGCTTACCAGTAATTAACTCTTGATAACCTCTAAATGACCCCTACCTTTTTACAAGGAAAACCTTGTGGAGAAACCTATTGGAATTTTCCAAACATTCATAGATGGAATATTCCCTAGTAAATCCATTGATGTAAAGTAGCATGCCTCACACACAAGGATTTGAAATGGGAACATGACATCATGAACCTAACTAAATGCCCAACATCATGTAAACCCACTAGTTTAGTTAATCCATTGAGCTTAAATGGCCCCTTCTTACCCATAATTGACCCATAGGTACCATTAATTTCCCCTAGTTAACCCATAATCAACCCCTAATTACCACTAGTTCACTCCTAATTACCCCATAGTTCACCCCTTATCAACTAGTAATAACCCCTAAATAATCCATGCTTACTAGTAATTAACCCTCGATAACCTCTAAATGACCCTTACTTTTTTCCAAGGAAATCCTCGTGGAGAAACCCATTGGGTATTTCCAAACATCCATAGATGACATATTCCCTAGTAAACCCATCGATGTAGACTAGTGTGCTTCACACACAAGGATTCAAAATGGGCACATGCCGCCATGAACCTAACTAAATTCCCAAAATCATGGAAAACCACTAGTTAAGCTAGGCCCTTCGGCTCAAATGGCCCCTACTTACCTATAATTGATCTATAGGTACCATTAATTTCCCTAGTTAACCCATAATTTACCCCTAACTACCACTAATTAACCCCTAATTATCCCATAATTGACCCATTATTAACCCCTAATTACTATAGCTCATTACCCAATAATTACCCCTAAATGACCCTTAATTACCCATAATTGACCACAAATTACCCCTAAATTATCACTGACTAACCCCTAATTACCCTTCATTTACCCATAATAACCCATAAATGGCCCCTAACTTTGTGAAGGACTCGAGTCCATCACATAGGCCTTATAGAGGGAATTTTTGGCTTATCAGTGGGATATGGGGGCAATGTTGGGATGTATTACACCATGAATAACTTTTTACAACCAGGCCATGGTTTGAGATTAACTTCTAGGGCCTAAGTTCATATAGTTTCCTCTAGGTCTCATGGGTCATGTGTAGCACCCCAAACGACTACATATGCCATACAAAGGAAATATTTGGCATATGAGTGAATAATGTCCATCATTTTGAGAATTAACATACCAAGGTTGTTTCTTGATGCCCATGCCATGGTATATGGATAAAAGGCAAGGCACTAGGCCATAACATATATTTCTATGGGGCTCACATGCCATGTTTTGTCGCTCAAGGAATCACACATGCCCATAATACATAATATTTGGCCTCCAAGTTTGATATTGTGGAGATTTCAAAGTGTGAAAAACTTGATATGTTTCTTGGGGATAAGGACATAGTTTGGTGCAAAACCCTAGGTTCTAAGTCCATGCAATATATCTCTAAGCCTTACATGCCATGTGTGGGGCCTTAAGCCATAACATATGCCATGAATAGACAACATTTTGAATGTGATTAAGATTCCAAGATTCAAAATCTTGATTTTGAATTGATTGTATGAACCTCTCTCAACAACAAAAAACATATGGAGGGACCCTCTCATATATTTGCACTAGAGGAAGCTTAAACTATTGGGGGTCAAAATATCCAACCAACTCATATCTCCTTTAGTATCATATAGCCTTGGTCAAAGATGGATTCTTTAGGACTTCCGCTTCTCTCCAAGGGTGTAGCATATCCTTACATTTTGGTCTTACGATGCTTTTGAAATTATCTAAGTCATAAGTAGATAAACCACTACTTTGAGTTTTTCTTTTCCCATCTTTATTCATAGCATTCTTTTATAAGATAAATAATCAAATCTTTGATCTAAGTAAGTAGCCTTAAGGGTTATAAGAATAGAAAACCAATGTTTGCAATCTTTATCTTCATCATCTAAATCTAATTTTTTTTGTAAAATTATTGAAATAGATTTGGCACTAATCTAGTGAAATTCAAATCGCAATAAAATTGGTGCATCTATTATGTGCATGAGTTTGGTGTGTTAATTGTGTAAGTGGGTTAGGTGAATCTGTTATGTTCTTTAGTTTAGTGTGTGTATTTGGTTATCTTAATTGTGATGTGAAATTTCCTCACCTTTTTGCTTCACATATTGGAGTTAATTGTTGGTGGCTAATTGTTCATTATCATTTTATGAAGTGTGATAAAACTCCCATAGTACCACTATGCACCATTTAGAAGGTGTAGGGATGCATATCTCCTTGTCCACAAGGTTTCATTCATTGAGTGACCATTTTTTACTTTCCTATTTCATCTTAGATTTCTTTGGGATGTAGTGGAAAGGGCACAAATGGGAAAGGTGTTTTTAGGGGTGGTTTTATAATAACCACCCTTAAAAATTGTTCAAGCTGCCATTATACTTGTTTAATATTTGTCTTATGTATAATTCCAAAAACCATTATACTTCATCTCCTTGGTGGTGATTTTTTTTCATTGGTGCATGGACATTTCCAAATCGCTATCCAGATGTGCATGTGATTTAGCTTCATGGATAATATTTCTTTTCTAAGGAAAGTCTGATGGAAAACTCCATGAGTACTTCCTCATTATTCATGGATGGCAAATGTGGTAAGCCGACATCCCTTGGAAGAGCCTAATCATAAGGAAATCAAGAGATTTCAACTCATGACCTTCCAAACTTTGAAGGAATTGATATCTCATGAAAACTTGAGCTAACTCTCGGGGACATATTCATGTCTAACATGTGCATGTGCTTTAACATTATGGCCAATTTCTTCACTTGATTTTAAATCTACAGAATTATGAAATTTACATAATTCCTTTTTGTTCCTCCAATTTTTTTCTGGACTTGTGTTGTTGTATTTGATGTAAATATCTAACAAAGATTCATAGTGTGGAGCTCAAGCTAACTCCCCACTAGTGAAATAGTTTTCCTTATAAGAAGGAAATAATATTTTATCATTCATGTGCTTAAAAGGCATGTCAAATCCTTTCCAGGGGTATTCCTGCCTTACTAGGTCTTATAGTCATATGCCCATTTACTTGCAAACTGCTCCATTTTTTTTTTCATGTGTCTTCATGGCGACTACCCCATCACCATCAGTTACTTCATTCTCTCATTTTCCCATGCTCTCTTTCTTGCTCATTTTCTACCATGCTCTATTTGTACCTTCTTCCAACCTTTTCATTGATGCCCATATAAAAAGCATCCATCTACCGGATTACATGGGCCCTCAGCCGCTGTAACTACCAGTTCTCTAGGAATTATCTTGACATACATGGTTCATCAATCTTGGTCCCAAAACTGAGATTAAACCATATCACATTCCTCCCACAATCAAAGGCTCAAACTTTTTGTTCTATATCAAGTTAGGCTATGAGTACACTTGCCACCCTCATACATACCCAGTGATTCATTCCATACTTGATTCAACATCCCTTCGTTGTGCATAAGATGGATACCTTGTTCTTCTAGAATTTGAGGAAATTACATTCTAACCAGGAACCCAAAAATACTACTAGGGTGTCAGGTACCGCCGAACATGCACCCCACAATTAATTCAAAAAACTAGGTACATGATTTTTTTTTTAAATACTGCACATAGCATCTCCAACAAGCACAACCACACCAAACCATAGTTGTGGTACCAATTCTTAGGCTTTTAACAAGCATAATACAATAATATGAGAGAACAAAAATCCACATAGCAACACATTTAAGATAGACACACAATGTTTATGTGGAAAACCCAAAACCAGGAAAAACCACCAAATATATCTATTATATCCCATGGCCAAAACCAACCAACCTAGTCCAAGTGATCTAGTCACCACTCATCTCAAAGCCACTTTACAATTGAGCCTCCTCAAAACTTATAAAGGCTTATTTACATGCAATACCATGGGACAATACTATGGGCCACTAAATACCATGGAACACCAAATACCAGAAAAACAACATTAGCCACCAAATACCATGGGCCCAAAAACACATGCTTTGACCTAAACCAACATTAGCTCAATGCCACTTTTAACAAGTCAAGATTAACCCTAACATTTATCTACATAGTGTAAGTCATTAAGATATGATCCATATTGTCACATACCCCAAATTGCAAAAACATTTTATGTTTAAGGAGACATTATATTTTATTTGTATTGTAAAGTTTGTGATTATTGACCAAGTCGGGTCAAGGATGATTGTAATTAATTATGCTGAATATTTTATTAGTTAATAAATAAAAGATGAGACAAATAGCTTAAGGAGGATGTTAAATGAGTGTCTACTAGCCACTTGGTGGAATAGGCTAGGGTGAGAGCAAATTGACACATGAGAGCATCCTCAAACACTTCTAGCTGTTGCAAGAGGCAACTTCCCTATTTTTGTGGTCATGTTCCCCAAGAAAGTGGAACAAGAGTAGGTGGCTCATTAAGTGAAAAACTGACCAAAATACCTAGGCATGCTTATAAACTACCCATCGAATTCAGCAGGGGCTGTTCAATCTTTACTTGTGAAATTTCTGAAGTGAAATTTGTGCACAAGATATTCAATGGAGGGCAAAGGCAGAAGTTTTTGAGTTTGAAAACTATTTTACTAAACTAGTGTAGCTGATTTGCTAAGTTCTTTACTGCATAAGGAAAAAGTATTACTGCTGAATACTTTTGTGGAGTTGCAAGGTTTTTACATCCCATCCTCTCACCTAGTGCTTTCAACCAGGTGGACCAATGGACAGGCTCGAGGGTCCTAAGAATAGCAGCTAAGCTACCTTCAAGAATTGGTTGGGTGGAACGAGCTCCTTAGGCTCTACGAGTTCTGAGGTTCTAAATTGTTATTTTATTTTATCTTATGCAAGTATAAGTATTGGAATGAATACAGTTAAGATAGATTTACCGTTATGTCTGCATAAGTTTGTTTTTTGCAAATTTAGACAGTGTAAACCAGATTTATTCCAAGAAGTTACTGGTTAAAGTTATTGAGTAAATGTTCTAGGGTTAGATTTAATTGATTAATGGATGAATTACCTTCATGTATTTTTTCACTCGCCTTATAGCGAAGTACTCTAGTACAATAGGTGTTTAGATGAATGATTTTATTAATTAAGATGTGTTGAAATATTTTACTATTGGTGTAATTTACGAATGATAATAAAAATCCCTTAACTCCTGAATCTTTTCCAGTTATATATTTATTTTAGCTCTTTTTTTTACAGCCAAGTAACTGTATTTAATATAACACATTATTAATTTCTTTCTCCGGAATTTCTAACATATAAATATATAATTTATAAATATTACAGAACAGGTAAGAAAGCTTTATCGAGTAAAATTAGATTTTATAAATAGTAAAATTGTAATTTTAGTAGTAAAATAAATATTACAGCTAATAAACTATTATGTTAATTATAGTAATACTAGAAATACCAATTATTGTAAATACTAAACAGTAAAACAACAAGTTAAGGATTTCTTTTAAAGATAAATAATTTATCTACTTTCTTTTATTCACACTAGTTACTTAAACAAAGAATTAAGAAACTGGTTAAAAGCCTTCTTATTATTTACAGGTCAAAGGAAAATACTCCAACTTTTGGCTTAATGGATTTGCCCAGTTATAAGTCTTCCTCAATATGTTTCCAGTAAGTTAAAACAGTTTTTTTCATAAAAATAAAAACCTATTTAATCTTTTACCAATAGCTTAACCACTATTATAATAACAAATAGGTTTACCTTTTAGAAAACCTAATTAAAACGAAAATTCAAGGCATTTTATTATAACAGATTTTTATTAAAATAAAGATCCTTCTCATGCAATGACTGTGTTAAACCAAAAGAAACCCTTAAGTTATATTATCATCATTTCCAGTTCTGAAATCGAAAAGCAAAACAAAACCAGAGCCATATTTTTTTTAACAAAGCATAGGATCGAAGTATCTTATCACTTTCGAAAATAAATATTAATTAAAACTATACAAGTTTTCAAAACCCTAATATATCAATTAACAATATTTTATAATAGTACCAAGCCATACGACCTCCTAAAATCTAAGCAACCAAACATTAATGACGATCGTGGAACTTGCCATCAACGCAGTAAGTTTTTCACACAATCTCACCTTTTTAGCCATACAAACCTTTGCTGAAGAAAACCTTAGGGTGTATAACCGAGGCTTACCCTAGTCAACAGGTGCAGTATTTAGTAGCTCAAACCCTGTAGTGTTTCAAGTAAATGCTCCCACACTTAGCTGTGTATCGGCAAGAGTCCACCTGCGGCCACAATAAAATGAACAATAACAATACGATATCAATATACTAGTTTTCATTATAAATTTTCTATGTAAAAATTTGAAATGCCAGGGAGAGGAAAAGAAATCTTACCTTGTAGTGTATGAGCTCACTGCCTTGAGTATTCTTTTAGAAATCCCTCCTGGGCAACGCTCAGATCTTCAGAGGAAACTACGTTTCGAACACCATAAATGAAACGATCCTCAGTTCTCAAATTTCGGCAAGTGGAGGATAGAACCTGCAACGCCACGACAGAGGCCATGATGGCAAGGGATACACAGTTGCAGACTTATACATGCCCCTTCCAGGATGAACCACAACTTTTGTTATGGAGGCCGACAAGGTCGAGAGCTTGTCGAGTCAACCTTCCTCTCTACCTAAACACAACAAAACAATAGTGAACTAAAGTGAGATTTTAGGTTAAAATGGATTTTTTTATACGCTTAGGGTTTATGCTTTAAACCTCTCTCCTTGTTTTGATAACACGTGGAACCCACTAGGTTTAAGATCTTTTAGGTTTTGTTATAGTTTAAAACAATGCCCAACCCTGCAAAATATTTATGTGTTGTTACTAACATATAATTTACTTTTTTATAAGACTTTAATGTAAACGAAAGTTTCAAATGATATTAGTTATGTATACATGTTAGAGTTTTAGATGGGATAACATTCTAGTGTATGCGTCGTTTAGGCATATAGTAAATACATTGGATTTATAGTACATATGGCTAGGATAAGCTTATAGGTTTGCCTTGTAATTCAATATTCATGCCTTTGCATAAGGACTTGCATCAAGGGAAATTATATACTTAGACTAAGTTAATATAAGACTAATATACAATAATTTTAATGGAAAAAATTTAGAATTTAGAAGTTCTATTTCCTAAATCAACATAATGTTCACAGGTATAAATATATGGAAAGGAAGTAAATGTTTTCAATAGCTTAAATAACCATGAGCTGGATGATTTTACACTACTTCACACTTATAACATATTTATAAGAACTAGAAGAGTTCTCTAAAAATTTATCTACTGTCGAACTATTTTAATCTTGAATCCGAACTGGAAGTAAAAGGCTTACCTGTAAAGGACCTCTAACAAGAACATCGTTTGACTGCATTAGCTTCAATAATCTAAGTAAGCCTCGGGCAAAACCCAAAAGCCCCTTCAGTAAACAAGAAAACAACTTTTAGCACCTTTCATTTCACTAGTAAGTAAACAATTGATCTCAATACTTTACTTCTCTAGCTCTTTAACTTTATAGATCAATCTTTCAATACATTTATTTTGGATGCTGTTAGTAATGAATGTATTTATATATTAGTAAATGATTTTTGTTTGTTTGTATTATCTAGTTTTAGATATTTTAAGAATGTTAACTCTTAGCGGTTAAGTTAACCTCTTAGGCAATGTTTTAAACTTTAATTGTCGCAAGGAAAATTTTTAAATTTTTACGAAATTTGGAGTGTTACACACATCCCACTAGTATAGTCGTAATTGACCAATTTCTTATGGTTTTGTTTAGTCCACTTAGCACTTATTGCAATGGGTGGTGCTCACAGAGATGAAGACGTGGGATTGAGACTAGCAAAATGAATTACATAGCATCAATCATCACTTTCAAGGCTTGCACCCAATAACCAATACTTCCTAGGAGGTCACCCATCCCAAGACTCCTCTAGATCAAGTGTGCCTAACAATGGAGTTTTCTCTGCAATCAAGCCTGGTTAGCTTGCCATTCCATTTGAAAAACCTTAGCAAGTATTGTGGCTTATGAACTATTCAGCTAGAACACCCTTGACTCTTTTTATTTAAGTTGAGGGGTTTTCACAGTCCAACATATGATATATCATTATTTTGGGATTAGTTGTGTATTGTAAGTCATTAAACTATAACCCATATCCCATGAATATAGTCACATCTAACCAATTTCTCATGGTTTTGAATAGTCCACTTAACACTCATTGCATCAAGTGATGCTCACAAGGGTGAAGAACTAGGATTGAGACTAGTGAAATGAATCACATAGCATCAATCATCACTTTCAGGGTTTGCACCAGGTAACTAGGACTTCCTAGGAGGTCGCCCATCCCAATACTCCTTTGTCTTAAGCAATCTTAATTATGGAGTTTTCCCTGTATACACGAGTTGCATTGGAAAGCTACAAAGAGGAATCTCTACTATGTGAAGGGAACAAATGAATTTGGGATTCATTATGTAGCAAGTTGTTCTCTGGATCTAGTTGGATACACATATTATAATTGGGCAGTTATTGGCACTGATTGCAAGTCCACCTATGGATATGTTTTTAGTTTAGGATCTGGGCCTATTTGTTGGTCAAGCAAAAAGCAGGTGGCATTTGATTTATCAATAATAGAAGCAAAGTATAGAGATGTAGTGAATGCCACAACTCAATCCATTTGGTTGCACCACATCATCACTGAGTTTGGGTTTTAGTTTCATACGCCTATTGTCATCTTTTGTGACAACCATAGTACCTTTCAAATATCTAGGGAGAATGTTCTTCGACAAAGCACCAAGCATATTGAGATCCACATGCACTATATTGGAGGGTTGATTCATGACCAAGCCATTGATTTGCAATATTGTGCTTCCTTTGAGCAGATTGCATACATATTCACAAAGTCCTTCATTGAAAAGCAGTTCACACAATTGCAAGATTTCCTGGGATTAAAAACATGTTCAAAGCAAACTACATAGTCTACTCACTCAATATTTTCTTTTTTTGGGGAGGTGGGGTTTCCTATGAGGTTTTCATTCTTTGCTCATTTATTAGAGAATCTTTTCGTACTTGGGTACCTAACATGGTTGAAAATTGCTTGAATTCAATTTTTTTTGCATGTGTTTCACCCAATCAGGTTTATGGGGGGTGTTAGAGCATATTTACCTTCTCCATATCATCAATCTCTCACCTGGGGACTTAGATGTTGGTCTCATGATTGCAATGGTCCAAATTTGACTCAATATTACCTTCTAAAACATTGGAATGCTTTATCCCAAGATTCAAAGATTAATATGTTATTTCTAGCTTGTGAGTGTTATCCTCAGGGCTATTTCTGGCATGTGAGGGAACCTTCCTTAAATTAAAGATTATTTCCTTGATGTTAGGGCCCTACATTGCATGTTTGACTTGCTATAGTGGTCCTAAGCAGTTAACTCCACTGATCAAGGACTACAAGTGCCCTCTTTTGCTATTTTGAGCCGATGGAAACCTCCTTGACTATTTTGAGCAAATACCTCTCATGCATGAGTTGATCATACAATAGATCCTTTCTCTTAGGTATCTAAGCCTCCACTTGTCCACTTAGGTCAATTACGAGCTTGTTAACTCATCTTTGAGAGATTACATGGCTAACTAAGGGCATTTGAGCTCTAGTTAAGCCCAATGAGGTTTTCATGCACCAGTGAGCAATTCAAATTGCCTTCCTTAGTAATTTGAATTGATTATATGTAAATGTTAATTCATTATTTGTACAATTAATGGAATAATGAGTTTGTGGAAGAGATTTTGTATCTCTTATTAATGGTTGATGAATATTATGATTTTGTCACTTGTTTAATCACTTGCTAACTGTATTGCAACTTGTTTTAGTTTCTAGATATTGTGCTCCAAAATCTCTATGGGACATGTGAGCTCAATCATATTACGGAGAAACTATAAATCCCATACCTATAAAACATACCATGTGTTTCCCCATCAATCCACCAAAGGGTTCAAATAGTATGTTGCATGGAGATCTCCATTGTTGATTTCAATGATCCGATGGTCTAGATTAACTCTAAGGCCAAAGGACCTATCATACAACATAATATTAAATCCATGTAGCTTTCTCTATGATTATTTCCACACCTTCAATTTCAAAATCAATAAATGACTATGATTGTTGCAAGTCCAAAGGCTTCCCTCCTTAGGGGTAGGACTTCCTCACCAACCTCTTACATGCATTCAATTATTGATTAATGAGTCAATGGAAGTAGATGGTTCTATTTAAGGCATATGGATGAGATCTAAGGCTACATTTGGCAATGTAGAATTCACTTACCCTTAGGCCCCCTTTCCTCTTCCCCTTTGGTGGAACCATAGCTCCTAGAATTCACACACTCTCTACATCCAACTTGAACCATTATATAGTATATTTAAACATTATCATTTACATAGATTGCATCTAGCATAACAAACTTACCACATGGTCTATATATGTGCATTTACATTATATATACCTAGTCGTTCACTAGTCAAACCTTAATCTTCAACTCTACACTATAAATCCATACTAAGATGTTTACCACACATTTTATCATAATCATACATTTCAATCCATATAGATTGATTCGCATCACATATCCAAACATATACATTTTATACATAATCTACATCAACACATGCCAAGGATCAATGCTAGAAATGTTACATAATTGCAAAATATATAAAGGATTAATCTCCAATGTTTGCTCATCAAAAGAAGCCCTTAATATTCATTGATCAAAATGAAAAATGAAAAGTTGGAAAGTTTTGAGAAGATCTATTATCCCTTACATGTAAGGGAATGTATGCATAGCCTTTAGAATTATCCTAAATGCTATGCTCTTTTGTCTATTTGAATGACTATTTAGGTTACGTTAGGCAAGATTCACATCATGCCTAAAACATGTAATACATTGCATTGTATAGTATTTATGAGAGAACCAATAATTGTGATTTATAGCAAAGTTTATTTAACCTGTTACTAAATGATGTGATTTTTATTTTGTGTTTGTTATGTTGACTTTAGGCCCTCACCAACCGTGTAGTAGTTTTAATGTTAAAATACCTGTTGTGCACATCACGCTGGTGGGTTTCCCAATAAAAGCATTAAAAATCATTTTAAAAGATTTTAAAATAATGGTAATGTATTGACTAGTGCTTTATAGTGATGTTGTAATATTAAAATAGAATTGACCAATCTGCTTGCTTAAAAGTGATGTCAAATAGGCATTGCATGAATGTTGTTCCCATGGAGCCATGCCACTTCCACTTGGTCCCTAACAATATGGGTGGAAGTAGTCAATAAATAAATAATTATCATGGATTTATTCCATTTTGCGCAGTTGACTTTTTTGTTTTTAATAAATTGTAAAAATGAGTTGCTTAAAAGCAATGAGCACGAGCGAAAAAGTTGATAAGTTTAACAACTAATTGTTTAAATTACCAAACTTTCTCATTTAAATTTAAAAAAAAATAGGTCATGTTTAGTTGTATAAATGATGAAAGTATAAAAAATGATTAATTAGTCAACACGAAATGTCACATCAAATAGATAGTAATAGTTAATATAGTTCGATGTTTATCCTTGGGAGTTAGTCCTCAATTTTTAACTACAAGTATAGATCTGTATTGATCCTTTTCTATAATTCTCTTCATATACAAAATAGGAGGCCTTTTTGCCTCTAAAATGGAAAGGGTTTAGGAGGTCTTTTTGCCTCTAAATTGGAAATGAAAAGGTTTTAACATTGGTACTTATTTGTTTTACTGGAATGAGAGTGGCGTAATTATTTTTTATTATCTTATTACGATTTTGATCTTAGTTAAGGGATTGTGATTGAGGATAATTTATTCTATTAAAAATACTTATGATGATGATGACCACGATGGTAATTTTTTTTTTTTTTTTAAAAACGGTTATGTTATTATGATAGGACCAGCAATTGAATTGATGTAAAGATTTCAATACAGCATTCACTTAATTCTCCTTAAAACAGGTCGAATTAGGGAGGTATATCAAAGCCTAATATTGAATTAATTACAAGATCATTCTGTCCGATCATTATCGACTTATTGGCTGCTTTGTCCGCTCGATCATTCAGCTCCCTTAGAATATGGTGGAATGTGACTTTCTTGAACCTTCTGGCCTTGGCTTTAATCCTTTTTATCAGTCTGGCTATGCCTTCATTTTTGCCGCTGCCGCCCCCGTTCATTGCTTGAATAACTAGTCTGGAATCACCAAACACCATGACCTCTTCCACGCCTTCTTTTTGTAACTGTTTGATCCCTTGCCATAGTCCGTAAGCCTCGGCCATGTTGTTGGAGTTCTGGCCAATATTCCAGTGGTATTCCATCATGATTCCCCCGCCTGGCTCGATGATGACTCCCCCTCCTCCTGCTTTCCCCGGGTTCCCTTTGGAAGCCCCGTCAAAAAAAAGCTTAAAAATCTTTCTTTCTTTAAGCCAGTTCTCAAATTGGGAGTCATCCATTCTGATTTCCCATTTTTCCAGCGGTCTGGCAGCTTCATCTCTGCCCATTTTGATGTTAAGTCTCTTCAACCAGCATTCTTCATTGGCATTTAGCTTCCCTTTGTTGCTAGGGATCTTTGAGTTGTTTACTATTTCTCCCAGCATGGCTTCAACTTTTGCAGCTATCTTCCAGGCTGGGTGAGATTTATTTTGGAATATTTGAATGTTCCTTTCATTCCATATATACCAGCAGATTAGCTTAGGAATTTTCATCCAGCATGCGCGCAGCCCATTTTTATTTAGCAACTCTCCATTATAGTGGGTGTCCCAGTCTAAAAAACAATCTTGAATACTGTTCGGGGGATTAATATTCATTCCC
>LPNX011005469.1:76944-187239 GCA_001517045.1 Pseudotsuga menziesii | reverse complement strand
TGCTTCTCGGGGTCCTTCATGAAGGGGGTTTGTAGTTTCTTTGATGCTTCCACCATTCTTAGTACCTCCACCACCTTGGGTTTTGGATCTGGATCGATTTACCATTTGCCATCCTTCTGCCTTTTCCTGGTGTGGTTCAGGCTTTTTGGGGCAGTTCCGGATGAAATGCCCGTATTCCTGGCAGCCCCTGCACTTGAAGGGAAGCTGTTCATAATCGAGCTTTTGGAAGTGGGACCAATTCCCTACAGTTAGTTTTATGGCCTTTGGCAGTCCTGCTTCTAGATCCACCTCGACGCATATGCGTGCGCAGGCGTATTGATCCTTTGGGCTCGCCATATCAATGTATTTACCCAGGGCAGTCCCGATTGCCTGAAGAGATTTGGAGTTCCAGCAGTGCATGGGGAGATTAGGGAGCCTGACCCATACGGGCACCGCTTTGGGGGTGTCAGCTTCTGGGTCGAAGTCCGGGGTCCACCCATTGAGGTATAGTCCTTGCGGCCCCATGAAGTAGGGCCCATTCCTGAATATTAGATCTTTGTCATCCTTGGACTCGAAATCGAACAGGAAGTAACCCCTGCCGACTGAGTATGAGGCTACGTTGTTGGTGATTAGGGGTCTCCAGTTCCGTTGGACCCAGCTGTCAGTGGTTTTTGGGGATGGCCAGAGCCCGGTGAATTGCCCGATCAGGGCTCGATCTGCCAATGAAAGGGCTACACGCATGGTTTCTTCCGGGGGGAGTGCTACCTCCGGTACATCTTCAACTCTCTTAACAAACTTTGGTAGTTCTCGTGGTCCCGATCTCTTATTCTGGTTCCCAATTAGCCTGTCAAAGGCGGCAGATTTCGGGCCAGGAGGTGGATCCTCCCCAGCCATCTGGCTGCTCCAGTTGCCAGGTGCTCAGATCATGGATTTTGCCACAGATTCAGAGTTCTGGCAAGTGCCCAGCAGTTCTTCAACGATCTGCAGCTTGCACCGGGTTCAATCTACAGCCACGACCTGCGTTCTGCGTGAGGGCTGCGTGAGGGCGCTCCAGTAGCTCGTGATCCCTCATGCAATCGTGTGAATCCAATTTAAAATATTTTTTAGGATTTTTTCACGATGGTAATTATTAACATTCATAAATCACTCTTAATTCCAATTACATAAAACTACCTTTTACATGATAAGTCTTAAACTACTTTTTTTTAATATCTTATTACGATCTTCGTTAAGGGATTGTGATTGACGATAATTTATTCGACCAAAATTACTTATGATGATGACGACGACGATAATTATTAACATTTATAAATCACTCATAACTCCATTTACATAAAACTACTTTTTACATGATAAGTTTTAATCCGACTTTTTTTTAATAAATCTAAATTTTATGTTATTCAAATCGTATATATGAATGCGCAAATGGATTCAGCACCCTCAAATACCAATAAGGCACTCATATTATGCAAATTTAAACACATTCCTTGAAATTTTAACTAGCATAGATCCATCTAAAATGGGATCTACCAAGCACCGAGAGGGATCAAATCTCTCAAGGTGCAAACCCTTTTTCACAGTAGAAATGTTGAGGAAATGTGTTATCCAATGTTTATGATTTTAGTTTATCTAATTTATGTTGTTTTATATATATGCAATTCTAAATCATTTAATTTAATTTAAGCCGACGGGTTATTTTTCATAACATTTTATTATTTTTTATAAACAACACGTGTCAACTCTAGGATGAGCACAGAAGGAGTTACACATCTCTTCCCTAGTGGGTTATAGAATGCACCTCTTCGATGCAATACAAATTTCTTCAATTTTTTTGTGTCAAATTCCATTGAATTCATGCCAAAAAAATGCTTTCGAAAAAAAGAAATGAAATCATCAAACCTTTAAGCAACACACTTCTTATAAAAAAAACCAATACAACATTAGCAAACATATTATTAACCAAAATCTAACTTAAAATCTAATTAACTAAAATCTAAAAAATAACAACACTATACTTTAACTAACTAATATATTATTAACCAAAATCTAACTTAAAATCTCATTAACTAAAATCTAAAAAATAACAAAACTATACTTTAACTAACTAATATAGAGCATAAATCATGATACATATTTTTAAAAATATATAATCATTTCATTTTTTCCTTTTCCCAAATCAAATAAATATGTTATAACACATTGCACTTCAAGGAAAATTGTATCCTAGTAAACTTACCTTCCAGAACATGAAAGATGGCCAAAGTTGTGAACAAAACCCATAAGCCAACACCCATATTTAATCATTTTATACTTAAAAAAAAACCTAAGCCAACACCCATATTTAATCATTTTTATATTTTAAAAATACATATACCAAAATATATATATATCCAATTTAAAAAAAAAATCTCCAAATCTCTTATAATAATGTGTTCACATAGAGCATGATGTGCTTGCTGACCTGGTTTTGAAATCACATATGTACTTACTAATTATATTAGGGATTAGTGCAACTTCACTTATTTTATAGATACTTGCAATTTGTGCATTTTTCAATGGTGGCTCCATTAAAAAACATGATAGATATCATAATCTTTTAAGTCAAATGGGACACAATCACATGCTATGAGGAGGGTTTGACTTTAGGGTAGTGGACTTTGATAGCAATGCAGAAAATAATGGCATGAAGGAAGGAAGATCGATCTATGAGGAAAGGTTAGTTGGAAAATGGGGTGAGTGGGAAGGGTGGGGCTTCCTTTATTTTTTATTTATTTGTCTTAATGCACTTGTTCTTAGCTAACTCTCCCTAATGAGAACACTAGTGGGATCATTTCATAGGCTCTATGGCCTTTCTTGTCATTATCATAATGCAAACGAGTTGTCTTCTCTGGGTGTCTTTCAATGACGTTTGCAAGCAATTGACTTAAATGTCACCCTCAGTTAATATTTTACACATCACATTGTAGGTTGCTTGCAATTTCCATAAATTGTAGAATCTTCCCAAGCCAATCTCTCATGAAAGACATTGAAGTGAGTTTAAATATTTAAATTCTATGTAACAATTTTAAAGAATTATAAAGCTGGACTTTTATTTTTTTCTCAAATTTTCCTTTTTTAAGATTTTTTTGAAGGGAGTGTATGTCAATCCCTCATATACACCCTTCCTACTTACAACAAATAATACAAAAAGGAAAGGGAGAGGATGGCAATGTTCTGGCAATGTGGAGTGGTGCCAAAGAGTGCAAGTGGGTTATATGCTTTGACTTTAACTTTTTTGTCATTTTAATTTTATTTGATATTTAATTTTTTAAACTAGTTTTATTTTTAAGGTAAAAAGTGATGTTTTTATTAATTATTTTTCATATTTATTAGGAATTTTGTTGGAAAATCTAATTTTATTTTATTAATAGAACTTTGCTCTTAACTTATTTTAAAAATTAAAAAAAAATATATTATTACTTTATTTTTTTAAAGAAAAACTCTATTTCTAAATCCACTTCATTTTTTAAAATATTTTCTTTATTTTATATTTAAACCTATCTCATAAATTTAAAATACAAATATGTAATTGGTAGTGTGAAAAATTAGCACCGTGGAATACTAACAATGTTAGTTTATTATATATTTTAAAACAAGAAAACATGGATGATGATGATTAACGTCCACTGAGCCCAACTTTAGCGTATAAGTCCTTAAGAAGGAAAATACTTGGTTTACTTTAAAATCTTGTTCATGTGCTCAAAAAGCTTGCCAAGAAGCTTTCCAAGGTCATTATAGTTTTGGCAAATTAGGAGGTTATAAAGGTTTGTATTGTAACAAATACTATGAAACTCAGATCTAATGTGGATGTAAGCAAGGCACTCTAAGAGAAAGTGATTTTCATCTTTAACGCTCATGTCACATAGATGGAAAACTCTTTCCGCCCATGGAGTTTTAGGAATAGACCAACGCCCTGTTTCACTATGGAGTTCATAAAGGTTCTAATCCGATATTGTTTATTTAATAATATTTAAGTTGCATCAATATTGATTTTTTAAGTGAGTGTGATGAGGTTAGGTGTAAATCTTACATTTAATTACATACAACATTTTTCATAACATAATTGTTTAATTAAAAATAGTTATAAAAAATATGAAAAAAAAGATTTTACTAATTTTGATAATGTGAAAGTATTTTTTTTATATGCATAACCAATGAATAAAAGTTAATTACAAATAATATTTTTAATTAACGGCCAATTCATTACTAAAACCCTCTTGTATATTGGTGTAATCTAAATATTTAAGTTCTCAAACTTTTTTGGATAATATTTTTCATCTTGTTTTGCTTTGGGTTGGGTTGGAAATTTGTAAAAAATCTTAGAATCACATATATTGTTTATGGAAATTTCATAATCTGGGTGACATGGGTATTTGAAGGTGTTGAATCTATATGGATTCAAAAGCATAATTTGAGCACTTCCAAATTTGGATTTTACCAAAAAAATTATTGGATTCTGATCAAAACCCACTTGAAAGTCCAAAGTTTAGAATAAATAGACTACTCCTTGTATATCATCCAAAAAAAATATTTGAAACCATCTAAAAAAATATCTTAAAATGGTATATCTTAATATTGACCATTTTAAAATTTAATGTGTTTTTATCAAGATCTACAATATTTTTTACTATCTTTTTTTTCAAAAGAAGAACACTATAACTTGATTTTATAGATTGGATCAAAGTTACAATTGCAAATACAAAATAAGTTATGTTCTCAATTAGATAGCTAAAACAAAAACTCTAAGAGAGATCTTGCTCTTCAATAGTATCAGTCAACAAGCTAAAACATGTCTCAATTACTCAAAATGAGACATGAAGTCTAACAGTACAAATAACTACAACTAGCTTTAGTGCTAGTTTGAAAATATGTCTACTACTGTTCTGAGTACCAAGGAAGTTGTAAAACAAATAACCGAACTCAAAACAAACTAATAACATTTGAGAGAACCTCCAATTGTTAAGGTGAAATCATCACTCAAAGAAGAGTATGCCCTCATATGCACCCACAACCCTTTTTGATAACATACTAGCTTGTTGGTCGAAGTCCCCGTAAATATGTGAAAAGGATAAATGAGCACAGTCTTATTTTAGAAGCCTAATCCTTTCACACCGCTGATCCATAATGGTTACTTGTAATGAATCCTTCTCATTTTCCCAGCCCACCACAGTTTTTGAGTCCACAAAAATCTACGGAGATAGAAAAATCCTTATCGTTTGCAAAAAAAATTAAGACCCCACGACATTGATAGCTCAATCTGAGTGTTGGTGCTTGATCCACAACCCATCCATAATAAATGATGTTTTCTTTCATTTACTTCAATCACCATACCACAACCACAATCACCTGAATAAGTAGCTCCATTAAAAAAACAATGTAATCATCACATGAAAAGACAAGTTCAATTGTGTTCCTTTTGTTTTTTAATACCTCGTTGCAAATGAAATTCACTATATAATCCCATAATTTTAATATTTATCTTCTATGTCTATTGACCAACCTTTTCACAAATCATAAAGTTCATGGCTTTCTAAATACCCAACAAACAACTAAAGAAGGCTCCTTATGGTATGGATATTGTTTAACCCAACTATTCACATTGTCCTCCAAAATTCACTACATACAGTCCTAAGATATATGCAAATTTAATAAACCACATATTTTTTACTATTAATATAACTTAATTTCATAAAATTATTATTATACTTGAATAAATATAAAAGCCTGACATACTCAATAAACTTATATTCCATTAAAAAAGATTTACTCCATTTTTATCTTTATTCATCATAATTAAATACCATTGATGTCAATTATTCATCATCATAAACTTTGGCCATGTTTATGCCATTCCATCTCTGCCATGATTAATAGCCCCTAATATCAAAATCCTTATCATTACAAGATCTTCAAGTATCATCTCGTGTTCATGCTAAAGACTTCCAATTTTGAAGTGATGTTTAGCTGATGACAAAGTTACGAGTCAAGGTAATGTAGCATGGGCATATGGAAATATAGTGAATAAAGTGGGTTTTACCTTCGACTTTGAAGTTATAAGTGAAAGTGGGTTTTGCTTTAGGTTAGATTTAGACGATATGGGTAGAAGTGAAATGTATTTATTTTGGATTTGGGTAATCATATTTTATATGAGTATTTGATAATCGGGATGGGTTGCGTCTTCAATGTAGATAATATGAATGTGGGGTATTTTATTTGTCAAATTTATTTATGATTTCAATCTAACTTCTATTGTTGTTAAGGCACATTATATTTTGTAGAATATTAAAGTTAGTGAAATTTTTTGTTTTTCTCAAACATGGTAGTTAATTAAATTGATTACATTAATGTAGGTTTAAAAAGTTTAAGTTTAAGTTTAGATTTAGATAATAAATCTAAGCTTAGGTTTAGAATGTTTGTCTAAATTTAAACATTTAAAATGTATTGATTCGATTCTTTAGAAGTGATATGTTTTGTTAAAGACATTCATTTGGCATGAACATTTTGTATAACAATGTGTCATTAAGGTGCACAAACTGTAATGAGAATGAAACTTTAGTATATGATTTAATGCTCTATAGCCTTATCAACAAACCAAAGCTTTGTCGACTTTGATTTCAATATTTTATCACAACTTACATGACACCACCTAAAAGTCGATGATGGAGCATTATTCTAAACCATGTGTCAAATGAAAAAACATATGATAAATTCAATCTTTTCGGTGAGTTATTTTTGTTCGGCTAGGCAAAGTTCCATCCTAATCGACCTTATTTTTCAAACTCCAACAATTTGGGTTTTCTTAAAATGAGTTAAAACACCTAAGGAAAAATTCTATGGTCAAAGTTCCCATCAATTAGGTGAAACTATAACTTTTAACAAAGTTCCTATCATATTTGAAAAGAATTTTGATAGAAAAATGGTTGCGTTTGTCATATTTTTAACTTACTCCATTGAAAATATTATGATTGACATATTGGTCAATGTTTAAGCCAACGTATTTCGAACAAAACACTTCACTCCACACAATACATAATATATTGAATAATAAAGAAACCCATGTTCTATTAATTTGCATTATATATCTTTCTAGCTTAAATTTTTTACCTTCATTTTGAAGGTCCTCATTCATTGAAACACCCATTTAAGAGATGAGTCAAGTTCATCATGGAAACAAGCCTCATGAATTCCTTGTTACTCGTCCTTGAACTCTTTGGTGCCGTTGAAAATCTTTGTACAATTTACATTAATAATCAAGTAAGCAACTAACATTGGCACACTTATCAATTCTAATGTCGTTAAAAATTTGTACAAACTACATGAATGATGAAGAAAATGACAAAAGCCATTGCATTTACATGAATGATGAAGAAAATGACAAAAGCCATTGCATTTACATGAATGATGAAGAAAATGACAAATGCCATTGCATTTATTAGTGTTTTTATTGAATAATTAGATCTTGTGATTTTTTTATTTGGGTTAATAATAATAGTTAGGGTTGAAAAACAATTTAATGTTTAAAGTATTTTTGTTTTTGGTATATTTTGGAATTTTTATGTTATGCTTTAGTTTATTTTAAATGAGCAAAGCTAAGGGTTGAAAGATAATTTGATGTTTAAAGTGTTTTTGTTTTTAGTGCATTGTAAAATATTCAAATTTTCATTATGACTATGTTATTTTTTTGTTGTTGTATTTTTATGATATTATTTTTAATAATAATAATTAAACTTTAAACACTAATTTTTTAAACATTATTCAAATAAAAAAAGTATATTGTATGCAATATCTATCAAAATGCCAGATGGTTGGATAAATAGTTGAATCAAATCCAATAGTCTAACATCCCTACAACGACAATATTATGCAATATCTATAAAGATGTCACATCGTTGGATAAAGAGTTGAATCAAACCCAACAATCTAACATCCCTACAGCAAGCTCTAAGGATGTTCTGCCCTAAAATATACTTATTACATACTTTAAAAACAAGAAAAAAGAAAAAGTCAAGTAACATGTAGTTCCTCTCAATACTCTTCAAATCACCAACTCTACAACAACCCTAGTACAACAAAATGCTGCACTAAAATATCCTTATTACATACTTTGAAAACAAAAAAAAGAAAAGTCAAATAACATGTCGTTCCTCTCAATACTCTTCAAATCACCAACCCTAACTGAAAAAGAAGGGGAAGGAGAGAAGTCTAACATCCCTACAATGACAATATTAAATGTTACGCTAAAATATACTTATTACATTCTTTAAAACAAGAAAAAAAAACAGTCAAATAACATGTAGTTCCTCTCACTACTCTTCAAATCACCAACCCTGACAGAAAGGAAGGGGAAGGAGAAGGAGAAGGAGAAGGAGAGAAGCCTAATAACATGGGAAGGGGAGAAGCTGAAGCTGAGGTGGGTGGATGGTTGGGTGGATGACAGTGGTTGGATGAGGATGGTGGTGGTAGGTCCCTGACATGACACCCAGAGAAGAAATGGCTGGTATTGTTTTCAACCTATTAATAAATACTAGTAATTGAAATGGGAATGGAGTGGGGTGGAGGAGAGGAATCGGCAGGCCCTGGCCCAATCTTCACAAGTCAACTCCGGACAGGACGATGATGGATGGATGGTATACTTTAATGGGCATTGCATTGCATTGAATTGAATGACTGACCAACAACAAACTTGAAAACTGTTCAAAATGTCAACGGAATCTTCTTTGCTTGCAGAACCAACCCCGGAATAGTAGCAATCAAAGCAGGCACCTCCCTCCTTTTTAACTAAATGCTACAGGGGATTTTCAAACCATAAAGAGATAGAGAGCAGTACAGTTTATTTAAAATGGTTTCAATGGTATATTGCCATTAGCGTGCATTTTAATAAAAGAACTGGGCTTGAAACGCCCTGCCTATTTGATTAATAACGGTGATCAGTCAGTAATCAGAGAACCCACTTCTTCCTTCCTTCAAATTTGCTTTCTCATTTCCACACCTAGACCCTTCTGTGTGTAGCAGAATATGGGAATAAGGCCTTAGAAACAGAGAATTGGGTATTGTGGCAGCAGAGATATGCAATGGGCAACGGTTACGGAAAGATAAGCGGCTGCTTCAAGGGCCAAGTTAGCAAGCGAGAGCGCCACGATATTGCAGTGCTCATCTCAGACCCTCTGGATGAAGGATTGGGCCACTCTTTCTGTTACATCAGGCCTAATACTTGTGCTGCTACCAGTGCAGATTTCTCTGAGAATCTGAGTTCTGTGAAGCTCAATAACATTAGTAACAGCAACAGCAGGCAGTACGCTTCTTCAAAGGTGCACTCTGATGAATGTAAAAGGAACTCCGAGACGACCACTTTCAAATCCATATCGGGTGCGTCTGTGAGTGCCAATACTTCGACCCCTCTGACTACGGCGCCCCCAGATCAGTACAATTCTTTTGCATATGTTAAGTATGATAGGGCTGCGGCGTTTGAGAGCACAACATCATTCAGTGCTATTCCCTTGCAGCCGGTGCCGAGGGGGCTGTCGAATTCGGGGCCCCTGGTGAGCAGCGGGGGCAGCGGGGGATTCGTTTCTGGGCCTCTGGAGAGAGGATTTCTATCGGGGCCCTTGGAGAGGGGCTTTCTATCAGGACCCTTGGAGAGGGGATTTGCATCTGGGCCTCTGGATAGGGGCTACAAATCGGGTCCTATGGAGTCAACAGAGCGGTCTGGGCCTCTTGGATGCAGGAGGAAATTGAGAAGAAACCACTCGGTGTCTAGAGCGTTGAAATCTGTTAGCGGACCCTTGAAGAAAGTTATGTCAAGAACGATGTCGAAGTCTGTAATGTTGTCTGTTTCTCGGAGCCTCAGGGGTTCCTTCGTCAGAACCTCTTCGGTGGAAGGAAGAGAATGGGTGGGTGGGGATGTTACCAGTACGAGTTCCAGCGGAGATCTCAGCTTGGATGATACATCATCGGATTCGTTCGGCAGCGAGAATGTTCAGTGGGCTCAAGGTAAGGCTGGTGAAGATAGAGTTCATGTTGTGATATCTGAGGAGCATGGTTGGCTCTTTGTGGGTATCTATGATGGTTTCAATGGCCCCGATGCCCCTGATTACCTTCTCAGCAACCTCTATACTTCGATTTATAGAGAATTGAGAGGACTGATCTGGGATTGTCCGGGTTTCGACAAACCCAGTACAGAAACTGAGAGTAAACAGGAGAGGGAATCGGAAGAATTGCACTCCCAGAACTGTGATCAGGATTCTACAGGATCTGTGAGAGTAGAGGATATTGGCAATGGTGATCAATGCTGCACGTCCTATTCCTATGCAATAGACAATTTAGTGGATAACCACAATTCGCGTCTGAGGCAACATATGCAAGGATCCTGCAGACAAAATGGTCATGGTGATACCTGCAGATGTGAGGCAACTGCAACCTCAAAACCTCCAACAGAGAGGACTTTTCAAGGCTATGATAAAACCAGTACCACAAGCAAGATCAAGTCAAAGCAGGATAAAGGCAGGCTAAAAGGAATTCCAAGAAAATGGAAGGAGAGCCAGAGGAAATGGAAACATGAATGGAATCAAGAAAGGTTGGAGCTTGACAGGATTCTGAAAAGCGATCTTGATAAAGATCGGCAGGCTGAGGACCATGAGCGGGGTTTGGATCATTTTGAGGTTCTGAAGGCATTGGCTCGGGCTTTAAGTAAAACGGAGGAAGCCTACTTGGAAATGGCCGATAAGGCCGTTGCGGTAAATCCTGAGCTGGCTCTGATGGGATCTTGTGTGCTTGTAATGTTGATGAAAGGAGAAGATGTATATGTAATGAATGTTGGGGACAGTCGGGCAATACTTGCCAAGAAACAAAAGCCTGATCTGGGTGAAATCGCTCCTAAAGCTCAAGCAGTGGGAGAATCTCGACCCTGCAGGGACTTGGAACGGATCAGTGAGGAAACCTCACATGATTTGGAGGCCTTTGATGATTGCTCACATGATATGGATCAGCCAGGAAAGAGGCCAACCTTAGGTGCTGTGCAGCTATCCTTGGATCACAGTACTGCTGTTGAAGAGGCAAGATCATAGTTCTTTTTATTGCAATCAACATCATAAATTCGTTTTAGTTGATCTTCCTTGATTTCTATTTTGTTTCAACTTTCCCTCTTCAAATTGGCCGTCTTAGGCATTTTACTGTCAAGCTGTATGCATTTTAGGATTGACTTGTTTCAGTGGTGTGTCTTCAGGAGGTTCAGAGAATCAAGGCAGAGCATGTAGATGATGTACTGTCTATCATGAATGACCGTGTCAAGGGAACACTGAAGGTCACGCGTGCATTTGGTGCAGGTTTCCTTAAGCAGGTTAGAGATTATCCATTCAGGAATTTACCCAACGCTCGGTGTTACATCAATCTAGGGTATACTTTGGTTTCAATTTGTATCAGCTACTTGGAAAGCTAGATTAGCTAAAAAATCATCGAGATGTTTTTGCACTATATGTAGATTCACACACTGGAATTTGTATAAACTACTTATTTTGTTCGTAATTTCGAACATTATCAAGTAAAGTTAGATTTGTTTGAGTTTCGTAGGGCTGTGTTTATGACATTCAATTTTAACCTACTCTTAGAATGGTATGTTATAACTTATAGCCAGTGAAATAGATTGATCAGGTTATGCTCTTGGTCTGATGGATGCTTATCTTCTTGTGATGGCAGCCAAAATGGAATGATGCTCTTCTTGAGATGTTTAGAATTGATTTTGTTGGTACCGCTCCATACATCAACTGCACACCTGCTCTTAATCACCATAGACTGGGTCCTGGAGACCATTTTTTGATACTTTCATCGGATGGTCTTTATCAATACTTTACCAACGAAGAGGTGGTTAACCATGTAGAATGGTTTATGTCATCTTGTCCGGATGGAGATCCTGCCCAACAACTCGTTGAAGAGGTCCTCTTTCGTGCAGCAAAGAAAGCTGGTAAGGAGACTTCAATGCTGAAAAATAATATCAATTGCCGTTGGCTTAAAAAAAAGTTCATTAAACAGTGCTATATGGTATACTTGTTTTTCTTAAGTACTCAACTGGCATATGGATGCAGGCATGGACTTCCATGAGCTGTTAGATATACCTCAAGGGGATCGCCGCAAATATCATGACGATGTTTCTGTGATGGTTGTTTCTTTGGAAGGAAGAATATGGAGATCCTCAGTGTAAATAATCTCGGAGTACAAGAGAATTAGGTATACTCCCACATAAGAGTTGATTCTTTCGTCTCTTTTCAATTTTCCCTGTGTACCATACATATTTCGAAGCAGAGATTACAGCCTGGAGAAGAGATTACTGCTTGGAGAGGCCGCTACCGTTGTATCTGATGGAAATGAAAAGCTGCAAGTATTTGTCTCTGAAATTTTGCCCTTATTTTGCAATGTTGTTGTTGATAGCTTGTTTCTTTCTTCCATGAATACTACATGGAGAATGACACCCTTTTAAAATGATTCAACAGCTTCCTTTAACACTGGCAAATTACCCATGACGAAAATGAATATATTTTCTGAGAAATCTTAAAGTTGCAGAGTCTTTTTCTGCCAATGTTCATGAAACTGATGAGCATCAAATTGTCAGGATGCCATTACTGCTTATGTAATATCTACATTGGAAGTCGAGTATGATGGGAATACAGGGCTGCGAGCCTGCAAATGAATATGCCTCTTGCAGTGGTAAACTTCGGAGGATTATGTTACCTAATTGGAAACATTAAACACATCACAATTGCATGCTTTCATAGTTTACATGGAGTAGCGAAGGATCAGATAAGATGGCAAAACAAGAACCGACTCCATTAGTATGTACTGTTACATTGAGAACTGCTCTGGATTTTTACCTGTATATATAAAATTGCATCGATGTGTGCTCTGAAATTTATTTTGTCATTACAAATTACACCAAAATAGTTGAAAGATTTAAACTTCTAATAACCACATAAGAGTGTCATTAATTCAATGAATTAAATTAACTAAGGTAGCAGGGATCAACTACATTTGCAGTGTGTTTTTCCTTGCACTAATTAAGAAGAAAATGTTTCCCTTTTTATCAGCCATCCTCACAGGAATCGTCCACTCGGGTCTTTTGTCCAGATAATGAATTGCAAATCTCCAAAACGATTAACTATAAGCCTATACTCTGAATCATGAATCTCTGATTGTTTTCCCGGTGATATGATGTGCCAGATATATTCCTGAGGGATGGTTTGACTTTGACTTCTCCATTGGAAGTCCATGTTTGAAATGAATGTTTGAAATGAATGAATGAATGATTTTAATAACGTCCATGAGGGCTCAGCAGCCTAAAGGACTAGAAGAATCACGGCCCTAACTTCTCTCTATTCTCTTTTCTATGTCGGATCTTCTACTGTAAATCTTGACTAGAAGACTTGCAATCTGGTTGATCTTATTTTCTTCAAAAAGATAGTGCATGTTGTTGGCCTTTAAGTTGTCTTCATATTGAATGCGGATATCCTTGTAGACTGCACATTCCATAACAAAGTGCCACTCTGTCTCCACCACACCCTTATTGCAAAATGTGCAAGTTCTCTCTTCCCACACTTCCTTAGGTACCTGGTGGGAAGAGAAAACTTCCTTAAAAATATAACTAGTCATCTGCCACCTTCAGGTTCATTACTTTATAAGATTTACCTTAGGGATAAGCTGCTTTCAATTTACCCAGAAACAATTGAGTTCATTGTGGTTTAACTTGTAAGAACTGTGACATGGGATTAGCTTCTAACAGAGATGAAGGGGTCACTGTTCTGGTTATAGTGTTTCTGTGGCATTTGGGTTCATGTAGAATACTCAGGCGTAGTGACACATAAGTGTGACAAAATGAAAGGCCTTAATTCAGATAAAACTTTATGACAATGTTATGAATTAGCAGTTGAAAAAGTTGATAAAGCTGAGTTTCCTCAATAAGTGTTGTTTCTAGGCTCTGTTCACCTGCTTCTTTGGTTAACATTGAACAAGTTCAGTTCATCCATGTTTAGTAAATACACTTTCAAATTGTATGTCATACGATATTTTTATGAAGTCTTCATTTAATCCAAAGACAAGCTAAAAGGAAGGGCTAATGAATTTACCATCTATTATCTTAGGGCTCCCCATTTTATACAGAAAGAGATAGAGAGATGGTACAGAGTGCAGTATTTAGTTAGGCAGACCTTGAGATAAACTAATGCCACCCCTGCAAACAGCTTACATTCTTTCTAATCCTTGAAGTAAGCAGAAGATCGCTCCCCTCACATCACATCCCTTCCAGCTGAAGCTGAAAAAAATCTGAAAATTTTATCTGCATAGAATTTACTGGACAAGTTCAGTTGGATGAAGTTTGTTGTACTAATTTCGAGAGGATAGAGTACGCCACTTTTTGTTTAAAGCCATTAGGCCCTACACTCTATTAACATTGTGCTGTTATCTGCTATAGTTGTGAAAATAGTAAATTGCAATCACAGGATTAATACTATATCACCAGCAAACCTAACCAGAAGAACTGTTTAAAACCTAACCAGGAGACCCATTTCTCATTCTAGATTTGGTTTTTGTTCCCCCCATTCACACTACATCTGTAGATTACTAATCGATTCTACATAATATACACTGAGAAGTGGGTGGTTTCACGTATCTTATCCCTTGAAACCCTTCAGCCCCGTTTCTCGTTACGTCTTGTTCCCACACTCTATTTACATCGTTCTGTGATCTGCTAGCAATCTAATCACGAGATGAAGACTTTTATACATTTACCGAAATAGCTGGCCAGTTTTTAGGAAAAAGAGACCACTGGAGACATTTGAGTTCTTGAATAGTGTTTGCAAGGGGCTTACAAAGTAAAAAGTCTATGAGCAATCATTAAATGCTATATATTCAAAGTATTCTCTATAAGTTGCATATTCTGATTCTTATGATCCATCAATCATGCTGGATCGCAAACCTTAAGCGCCATGGATAGCCGTAAGGATTGCTGCTCAGAAATGGTATAACCGCATGGGCATTGGAATTGTTATTCATTTTTTCAACTTGGATTGTGCATAGTGCCGCCCATTTCTAGGCAGCAATCATTACAAATCTATATAGTAGATAATGCTTACCATGCTGCATTCATTACACACACATCTGCGTGGTGGATAATTGTAACAGATTTCTTTAAATGGTTGAAAATGATAATAAATACTAGTACAAAGTGATTGTACAATTTGACTTATAAAAAGCTACCCAAAATAATATACAATTTGACTTGTAAAATAATTTACATTTTAGATGGTTTGGATCTTTTCAAAATATGTCAGTGACACTTTGTGATATTTTAACAATCCTATTCATAGGAATGAGCTAAACTTCAGACTATTTATATTTTTGACAGTATTGTGAATTTGGTGATGGAGAAATGGTTGAAATTGGGATTTGAGTTGCTAGAATTATAATTTTGACGGAGTAAGCTAGCTCGGGAGCAATCCTCTCTCATTGGACGGAGGAGGAGCAAAGTTAGCGTTGACTTTGCTCCTCCTCCGTCGGATGGAGGGAGGATTGCTCCCGAGCTAGCTCACTCCTAATTTTGACTACAGGAATGGATTCAGCTACATAACAGCTGAAATTTAAATGCAAATAACCGAAATTTAAATGCAAATCATCTAAAATTTGACCTACTCAATATCTATAATTTAAACAACTCTTTTAAGTATTTAACCAAATTTTATAAGAAAATGATTGAAAAATATAACCACTACAAAGTTATAAACATGAAAATTTTAATAAATTAGATATCTTAAAATTTTAATAAATATGATAATTAATAATTAATAAGATACCCATGATCATAAAATATAAAAATAAAAATAAATTCATTTTAATACTAAGTTAACTCCTAATTATCTTAATTTACTCAACTATAGTTATTTAAAACCCATAATTATTGAGAAATACTTTTAATTACTTCAAATTGTCCTCTAATTAACCTCACATATCCATATTAACCACTAATTGCCACTAATAACCCTTGATTTTTTCTTTGCCAAAAGTAGTAATAACATTGTTAAAATGACTACAATTTATTAAGAACTTTAATGTTATCTATAAGAAAGTATTAATAAGTTCCATACCTAAAGTTATGTTTACATTGAGAACTTTACAGGAGTAATGCAGTTTCAAGATGTTTGTTGATAACAAGGTTGTCAACGATCCAACTATAAACAAAATTATTAAGGCAGGCTATGCAGAAGAAAGAGTACAGGGATACAACAGGATTTTCTGTTTGTGGAGGCTAGTTTTTGCATTTTTGTTGATGAAATTTGCGAGATATTGGGGCAGGATTATTTGCCCAATTTGTTGAAATTGTAATTTTGGTTGCGAAAATGGATTCAGCATCTTCGATAACTCCTGGGACACCTCATTATGCAATTTCAACAAACTGAAACTGCAATTTTACCCCATTTTGATCAGAATTTTCACCTAAAATAATTTCGATAACTCCCGGGACACCCCCATTATGCAATTTCAACAAACTGAAACTGCAATTTTACCCGATTTTGATCAGAATTTTCACCTAAAATAATGCAAATGGTATAGAATTTAGCTCACTACACATACACATACATCACCCTGAGGGATAAAGGGTACTTATTGTGTTCATCTTTGTGATGCTTATTTTGATATGGATTTTGGAAACTCAACCATAGAATCAACAAGTTACAATCTCAATAATCAGAAATTGCAATCTCAATAATACTATAAGCCTTTAAATCAATTCAGATTATTGATATTACAGTTTGGACAACAAATTTGAATCAATTCAGATTATTGAAATTACAGTTTGGTTAACAAATTCTGTGATATCTTTAAGTGAACAGAACGATATGAGTGCCCTAATAAGGCGCATAACTATCGTAGAAATTTCTAAAACCAGTACAGTCCAAAAAGTCATACTTCTGCCCAGAGATGTAAGTAAATTCCGGGAAAAGCGTTTGTTGTTTTCAAAGAGTACTGGGTATGTTGTCATCGGCACGGGGCACCTACAGGGACATTTGAAAACTCAAGAAACTGTCACAAAATGCCAGTAAATACTGGAGGTAAAGGTACATAGGACTCAGGAAGCTGGAAGTGGCCACAAAAGTCAATTTCTAGTTGGTGCAGTAAAAGGACAAATTCTTTATGCATAAACTGTCAGATTCCTTCATAGCCAAATTTTACTCGGTCAGAAGCAAGTCCCAAGTCATATGATAGATGGAAAGTGCTTTTGTACGTTGCCACTGGAGACCTCCCAACGCATAATTTTGTGAAAATTGAGCATCTCTGTCTGGGGAACGTTTGAGGTTTGAGGGGAATCGGGATGTTATATGTCCCTGATAGTAGTGTATTTAATGTAAAATTTCACCTTTAAGTAGTATATTTAATGTTAAATTTTATTTTTAACCAATTATATCTTAGCAACAACATTAAATATATTTAAAATGTGTAATTTATATTTCAACAACATTAAATATAGTTATAGCTTATAATTTATATCCAATTTTTACAGCAGTTAAATATATATTGCTTATATTTTTTACTTATTTTTTTAACAATATTAAATACATTTTAAATCGACTATCTATATCGAACATTAAATACATTGCTGCTGAATGCATAGTACTTATATTCATCTAAATACTATGTCTTTTTTCGGAGCAAAAAAACAGCTATGCTGCTGGATCAAAGAGCTACACAAAGAAATATGGCATTGAGCATTGAATGCTCAGTGCAGCGATCCTTTCCAAGGACTTGGGCATAAAGTCAAAGGTTTTCCTCTGGTTAGTAGCCATGATATCCGAGATCGTATTACAGATGGACAAGGAAATGTGAGAAGCGAGATTACAACTCCAAGTCTTACTTCCCTTGATTCACGCTTAGTCATTAGGGATATTTGTACTCAAACAGCCTTTCATGGCAACTATGATGGGTTTATGTATGATTGGATTCAACATATCAATTAGTATTATTATATATGGTGTACATTGCTAGTGCCACCTCTCAACATCACCGCTAGCTGCTTTCCAATATACTTCCCAACTTATATATTAATTGGAATTTTTTAGTTTTATTTTTATTATTTACTTCCCAACTTATATATTAATTAATTGGAATTTTTTAGTTTTATTTTTATTATTTATTTATTAATGTAAATTTTAAATTTGAATAAAATATTTTTTAAAATTTTAAATTTATTAATAATAAATAAATGATGAATTTGTGTAAATTTTTTTCTTTTCATTGTGGAATAGTTTCTAAATTATTATGCTAAAAATCCAAAAAAATTCAAATGATATATTAAAAATCTGAAAAAAATATAATGTTAACACATAAATGATGATGATTTTTATTTATAAAAATATAAAAATAATTTTATTAAATAAAAAAACATTATAATTTAAATTTAAACTCCAATAATTATTAAAACACTTTATATATATTAAATCTTAATTAAAAATAATACAATTTATGTTTCTATATTTTTATATTTATACATTAATTAATTTATACAAATCAGAGTTCCATGATGTAATACTTTTGGTTACTTTTGATGTTTCATTATATTTATATATAATGAAACAAGTAAGCTAAATTTTATATGAATATAATTGGAAATTGAGAGTTTTAACAACTATACAACTAATTGACAGAAACTTGGGTTTAAAACAATTACCAAATCCTGAGGAGATTTAGTTATTTTGCTATAAAAGTCCTAGGCAAAGGGAAAAGGCAAGCATACGATGTTTAATAAAGAAGGAACAAGTAAAAGAGAGAGTTGTCAAAGATCACATGAGGTGAAGGCTCTATGGAATGTATCCATGAAATAACACAGAGCTCCTAGAGAACATCTTGGAGATGTTTGGCTCTGTACTAGAACCGTCAATGAGTATATTAGAATGCTAGGTTTTGGAATAATTTACTTTCTTTAGTTATCGGTGGCAACTTAAAGATGCAGGAGAACAATTTTAAACCTAAGGGTCTGGGCAAGGGGGTAATACCAAACAAGCTTGCTTTCTTCAAAGTTCTAGTGGCAGGGTGGTGTATAGCTGTTAACACTACTATTTCTGGATTATGCAGATATGTCTTCTAAAAACTAGTTCTTGTTTTAATTACAATCACATATATGTTTATTGGAAGTTAATCCTTTTACTATTGTTGTTTATATTCTAATTACAGTCACAGATTAATCCTTTTTAGTATTATTGTTTATATGGTTATGAATAACATAAGTAAATAGGAATAACTTGTAATATTTCTGTACCAATAATCCTTTATCATTTATGGAAAGTTTCCTTACTGTATCGAAACAAAACAAAATTGAGAAACAAGGTTCAATAACTCAAAGGAATAATCATAGGAAAATATTATTATTCTTCCATTATCTATTAAATAATAGTTAATAATAACGACGAGATGAGTAAGAAAGCAACCCCAATAATCCATTCCTCTAAATAAACTTTAAATATATAGATAACAAAATAGAGATGAAAGTTCATATTATTTGAATTTACAAACCCTAATAATCCATACAGACTTTAAACACACAAATATCATAACGAAGATAGTAGTTCTAAACATTCAAACTTTTCAAGGCTTGTGGTATCAACTAAAACCCTATTTAAACTGAGTTATAAAATAACCATAACAATAGAAAAAATATGCTAACCATTTTACAACGAAATCCTGTAAAATCAAATTAAAAAACCAGCACTGTCTTCATATCCGAGTTAGGGTTTATAACCACAAATTCTAAACCAAGAACCCAACTATAACCCCGCCGAATGGTGTTTAAAATATGAAGTAATCAATCACGGAAATTACAAATAAAGCAGAATCTGAATGACTTTAGAACTTAAAACCTCAGCTGCAAGTACCTCACAACAATGATCAAACTAAATCAAGAACCAGGGTCACGCTTAATAGCCACCCACCCTCAACTGAGCATGCAGGTAAAATGACCGAGAAACAATCTATAATGTCTCCTTAAAAAATTGCATATTGAGGAAAGAGTCGTAAGTTTAACCTAAAATATTACCGACCTAACCGAGGGTCGAATCCCTTTGTGGCCAAACCTGCAAACAAAGGATTTATTAACCAAATATTAATGTACAGTTGAGTAGTGAAGAAATGCAAACAATGATAAAATTTAGCAGAGAGAAACATTGAATGGACTACCTGAAGACTGGTGAATGTGTAGAAGGTAAACGACCTGTGGACTATGTTTTGCAAACGAGTTTAGAACACCATTGCAATCCTGTGTATCTTCATCGTAAAACCAGGAAATGAAAGTTGTATCTAAGAGTAATTTCAAGGCATTCATCTATAACCCAAATGACTGAAGGATCAACCAAAACTCAACATCATATGTACCCTGGTCCCAAATGGATGCAACCTTACTGACAGTTTTGTTACGGAGCAGCTTCACGACCTGCAGGCTAAAAGAGTTTAGTCTCCGACATTCTTGTTTCAATGGATAAACCTTACCCAAATTCAACCCCGGTGCATGTGCTATCCAGCTGTAATCCATTACCGGATTTGAAATATTATACCTTCCACTTAAATCTTTGATAGCAAATTTTGGGCCATAGTTTGGAATGTTAAGTTTGCATTTTTTTTTATTTCCTCTTTGCTAGACTAGCCCCTTGTTAGGCATGCCTCTTGTTGGGTTTCCTCAGCTGCATGAGCAAGGTAGATAAGGTACATGCATGTTTGAAAACGAGTTAGTTGCAAAGCTAAGTAAGTTTTATAGTTAACCTTGCGGTTCTTTCCCAAATCTCTTTTTGATGAATCACCCAATGATTGAGGCTTTAAATTTTATTGGTTCGCTTGGAACACTCCTTGAGCTGAGGGTTTAAATTTTCAAACCAAAGGTTGGTGCACCTTAGTAATCTTTTAAGGTTAAAACAAGTAAAAATAAAACTAAAAAAAATAAAATTGTTCTCTGGTTTAAATCATAAATGATAATTTACTTTACCTTGGTATATTACAAAATGGTATCAAAGTGAGGTTACAATACTTCGACCTAATAAGACACTGCGTAGTTAATTTATATAATGTGATTAAGTACATTGATTATAAATAACCGTATAAATAACAAAAGGACAAATATTGTTACACGCATACATAACAATGGCATAACCTAAACAAATTATGGAAGAAGAAGTGGTACATGAAGATATGCCATTGTTAGAGAATGCAAGCCTCCATGTAGAACTTGGAGTGAAACATAACACGTACATGCAGTCGAAAATGTTAGAGACGATGAGGAGTTTGAAAGCAGATTTCGAAAGCCTCAAGGCATATAATCTTAAATTAATGAATGGAAAATCATATCAAGAAGAGATAAATAAATAATCCTCAAAATTTTGATAGATCCACCAAAAAAGAATGGCCAAAATTCTTGCAGTACTGGGAAAAAGAGGAAAGGAGTTGTACAAGGTGAAAATAGTGAAGAAACTACAGATAACAGTCCTGTGATCGTGCAAGATTTAAAGAAGGATAATGACATGTAATTTGAAAAGCATAAATAAAAACTCGTAGAATTGTAGGGAGAATTTAAAAAGTTAAGGCCCTTGATGTTTGATGGAGAGTCTGAAGAAGCAGCTGAAGCTTAGTTACTAAATATCAAACGATATTTTTAGGTATACAGATACAATGATAATTTGAGGCCACACTTAGCAATCTTTCAGTTGATTGGAAAATATGCCCTATAGTGGTAGGAGGCTAAAAGCGTAAATAGCATACACAATAAAGAGTTAAGTTGGAAAGTTTTTGACAAATTATATGTGTGTGTGTGTGTGTGTGTGTGTGTGTGTGTGAACAATATTATGATGAGAACTCCAAAGAATTCAATGATTTGCAACTAGGAATGTAAACCATGGAAGAGTTTGTAACCAAGTTTGTAAATTTACAACGCTATGTACCTTACTTTAGGGATGAAAAAGCTAGGGTTTATAGGTTTATCAGTTATTTACCTCCTACATATAAGGAAAATATTGAGTTTGACATGCCTAAGACCATGGATGAGGCAATTAGAAAATCCAAGTTGTGCTACCCATTAGAGGAATTTTGGGGTCTAAAATGGGCCTCCTAAGGAAAATAATAAAATAATAGTTAAAATAATAAAATAATAGTTAAAATAATAAATATTATAATATTTATTAATTTTTGAGGAAGAAAGAAAAAAACTACTTTTTGTGTTCGTATTTTCGACATATCTCCCTATGTTTTTACTCAAATTTCGATCCGGAGAGCTCGTTGGATGCGGAATTTGACTCTGCATCCAATAAGTACCCACACTGCATACTTTTGATGGACCCCTCTTCCCCATAAACAAGAAATACCTAAAAAAACGTGATGATGATGTCATCATCACATTTTTTAGGTATTTCTTGTTTTTGGGGTAGCGAAGTCCATCAATAGTATGCAGTGTGGGTACTTGTTGGATGCAGAATCAAGTTCTGCGTCCAATGAGCTCTCCCGATCCAAATTTGAGTAAAAACACAAGGAGATATGTTGAAAATATGAACAAAAAAAGTAGTTTTTTTTATGACAAATATGTCAATTCAACCATTATGGTTGATTCATTTTATTGAAATTCTATTGGTTCATTAATTCCAACTCACAAGAACTTATTTTGGCACGTTTTCTTATAAGGCCCATTTAGACCCCAAATTTCCTCTAATGATTTGTTCAAACAAAGATCAGAATTGATTAGAAATTGGAAAAAAAAGAAGAAGTTAGATCAACGTAAGAAAGGCTTTAAACCCTCTCATTTTAGGAAAGGAATAACAAGCCATACCAAAAATAATTACAACAAACCGAGTACAACTACCAACAATGGTATGAAGGGTACTAGAACTTCCAATGGTGGGTGGAATAACAACACGAAAGAGATTAAATGTTGGGTTGTAATGGACCTCATATGTACAATTTTTTTTCTCACAATCCCAACATAAAAATGGCTCCCATAAGCATGCTACAGGAAGTTTCTATAGTCAATGACATCGCCAGGAATATACCTAGAATTAATGCGGCTTTGGAGGACAGGGAGACGGATCATCAATCGACTATGTTGGAAGTAGAAGGTAAAATCTCAAATACATATAATTCTATACTTTTTGATTCAAGAGCTAGTTTAAGTTACATTGCACCAAGAGTACTTGAAAAATGTAACTTAGTAAGGAAAAACAAAAAAATGCATGGTTGGTACAACTGACGACGAGAATGAAAAGGAAGGTTACATAACTAGTTAAAGATTGCAGATTAAGTTTTAATGGAATGGATACCATGGTTAATATAAACATACTTCCTCTAGGATCGTATGACATTTTTGATAGGTATGGATTGGTTAGAATCTCATAAAGCTATTATCGATTATTTACATACAAGTTTTGATTGCATGGATGAAAAAGGTAAATATCATACAGTAAAGGGAATTTATAGACCTATGTCTACACGACAAATCTCCACGGTACAATTAAAAAAATGTATTAGAAAAGGGTGTCAGCTTTATGCCATCGAACTTAAAGATATTGAGCCTAAAAAGTAAAGAACAGTGCTAGAACAATTTCCTATTTTAAAGGAATTTCAGGATGTATTTTCTGAGGAGATACTTGAATTACCACCTAAACGAGATTTAGATTTCACCATAGATCTAGTGCCGGATTCAGCATCGTTATCACAAGCTCCCTACCGTACAACTACCCCAGAATTGACAGAATTAAGAATGCAAATACAGGAATTACTGGACAAAGGATATATTCAACCTAATGTATCACCTAGGGAGCACCCATGTTGTTCGTTAAAAAGGACGGGACTTTTAGAATGTGCATAGATTCAGGCCCTGATTTTAAGAGCACCCCTGAAATTTATATGTATAGTAAATGGGCGAATCTCCCTAACATATAGAAAATTTTGAAGGCTATTTAATCAATAATATAATTTGTATATATACATTTTTGGCTAATCTTTTATTCTATTATACAATATTGTAAAATATTGACTAATCTTTCACTAAACTATAAGATATTGTAAAATCTTACGAATATTTCACCGAATTATAAAGTATTGTAAAAGCTTGGAAAACATTTCATGAAATTATAAAACCTTGTAATGTATTGGTGAATCATTTTCTAGGAAGACTCAACTTTTGTTTCCTCAAATTACTAAGGTAGTGCAATAGAAGAGCATATACCATAGCTCGAATCTCTCAACTCCTAGACCCTCAAATGAACAAATGTATGAATGAGGAAAGGAGGGATTTATTTATACATTTCACAAGTAGTATTGGGTCACTCACAACTAGAGGTGTTGGTGAAACACAACTACACTAACTGGATTTAGGGAAACTGGGGGCTCCACTTTTTATCTTGTCCCTTAATGGTCCAATGGACATGTGGGTACCCAAATATTGACATATTGACAGATTGATAGAATTGAACACTTTACATTGTGGAGTGATTATGGCACCCACAAACCATTATTACGACATGGAATATTATCGAGACCTACAACCTTAATATCGTGTATGAATTCCCAATTAGCTTATTCTCCAAATCTCTCATTTTTAAGCTACCCTTTAAGAAAAAAAATAACCTGGTTATCTATTTATAGATACAAATGCTAGTTTTTCCTCTTTTGTTGACAATCAAACTATGAATTATATCACTTGATTTATAATTTTTAGAGTTAGTTAGAAACTGGCAATGGTTATTAGAAATAAGAACATACACTAACAAGAAAAGAAATCACATTAATGCATCATCACGCATATCATTACAACTACTCTATTAAATACTACTTTTTCTTAGATAAATACTACATTGATTATAATGGCGGGGATGTTTGTAATATAAATGAAATACTACTCTATTGAATGCACATTTTACAATATTGTATAATAGAATAAAAGATTAGCCAAAAATGTATATATACAAATTATATTATTGATTAAATAGCCTTCAAAATTTTCTATATGTAGTTATATCCTTCTTAGTTTATCTAAGAAAAAGTAGTATTTAATAGAGTAGTTGTAATGATATGCATGATGATGCATTAATGTGATTTCTTTTCTTGTTAGTGTATGTTCTTATTTCTAATAACCATTGCCAGTTTCTAACTAACTCTAAAAATTATAAATCAAGTGATATAATTCATATCACTTGTTTGGTTCACTACTTATTTTATGATATTTTGTTTTTTGCAAGGGTCATTCAGAAGTAAAAAAAAAAAAACGATGATTTTTTTTATGTGTAATTTCTATCATCGTCTAGAAATAGATCTAGTTATGTATGATAAATATTTTATTTAGCTCGAACATGATACTTCATTTCCATCATGATTGTATAAATATGTACAACACATGTTTGACCTGAGATGTAGATATTATTTTATTTGATATCTAGTATTTTGCATTCAATGAGGGTGATAAACAATTTTACCACATTTTGCATGCTTTCAAAAATTTCAAGGACATGGATATCATTAACCCCGCCATTATAATCAATGTGCATTCATTTATATTACAAACATCCCAAACGTCAACAATAGAAGACATAAAATATGAATATATACACTCTCATTAACCCCTTAGATCCAATAATAATTACAGAGCAAGATTCTAATAAAAACACATTTTAAACAATTTGGTTAAATTCAGTTTGAATATATAAAAACCATGTGGTGTCTCTCCATCAAGAGTAGCATCCACTAACAACCTATAAATGGAAGTCGGTAGTTTAAACATGATAAGGAATAAAATAAATCATATCTTTTGATCTCTATAATACTTTCAGTAAACCAATACTCCCAGGGTAGAATAAAACCCTCATAATGCCGAATGATCCTTAAGAATAAAAAGTGTCCCAGGTTTTAACAAGCCTTAAATAGAATCCATGATAAAAAATCATGATAGAAAGAAAATTTACATTATAATAATATATTGTAACTGTGGATAAAAAGCATAAAAAGTATGATAAAAAGAATACCTTTTTAATTATTGGATGGAAAGCATGATGTGAGTTTGTATTCTCTGATAAGTTGCTGGGTGGCATGCCCCTTCAAGACTTGAGATTTCGACAATGGAGATGTTATGCAAATATTAAAATTTCAATAAAACTAAGAATGAAAAGTGGAATCAAATCAACCAAAACCTTCACCCTACAAGCGCAATCTGATCAGGGTGAACCATGGATCACTTTAGCCTTTAAATAGCAAATAATAACCCTTGATTTTCTCTCCAATACTAGAAATCAAGGGCTGAAAGAAGGTATCACATGAAATTGACTAAAAATACAACAAAATGCAACCATATGCCTAAATGAAAATGAAAAAATAGGGAGAAATAACCCTTGGGAGCCTCTAGAAATTGGGGGCGAAAGATAGATTGGAGGGAGATTTTGCTAGGGAGAAAATAGTTTTTTCATTTTCCTAAGTAATATATGAGAGACTATTCATTTTGGATGTATTTTTTTTCTAATAAATATTGGGTGAATATGTTTTAGCTAAAAAAACCCTTTCTATATAAGAAAATAACCCACTAAATTTTTGTAACACCCTTAATATAGCCCATGGGCTATATATAGCCCCTAAAATTATCCATGCATAGATTATCGACAATTAAATAAGATGATGGTTAAAAATAAATATCATTTACCAAAAATAGATGATTTGTTTGATCATATTGGTGGAGCAAAAATATTTTCAAAAAATTGATTGCAGGTTGGGATACCATTAGGTACAGGTCAAGGATGAAGATATCCATAAAACTGCATTTCGAACAAGATATGGACACTATGAATTTGTAGTAATGCCATTCAGTGTAACAAATTCCCCTGCAACATTTATGAATATGATGAATAATGTGCTAAGTAAACTTTTGGATAAATTTGTGTTAGTATTTATTGATGATATTCTAGTATATTCAAACAATGAGGTAGAGCATGGAGAGCACCTAAGGAAGGTTTTGGAAAATTTAAAAGAACATCAATTATACGCAAAACTGAGTAAGTGTGATTTTTATAAAAATGAAGTACAATACTTAGGACATGTTATGTCTAAGAAGGGAATAACAATTGATCTTGCTAAAATCAAGGCTATATTGGAATGGCCTGCACCAAAAGATATACATGATATAAGATCTTTTATAGGGTTAACAGGATATTACCGCAGATTCATAGAAAACTTTTCCAAAATAGCTTACCCTATAACAACTTTGCAAAAGAAAAGTGTTCGATTTATCTGGAGTCAACAATGTCAAGATAGTATAGATAAATTAAAATATTTATTGACAACATCACCAATATTAAAAATTGTTGATCCAAATAAATACTTTGTGGTATGCGCTGACGCGAGTAAAGAACGATTGGGAGGGATTTTAACTCAAGAAGGTCATGTAATCTGTTATGAATCTCGGAAACTAAAGGAACACAAGAAAACTATGTAGTACATGATATGGAATTGGCATCTATCATTCATGCTCTTAAGATCTGGCGACATTATTTGATAGGAAAGAAATTTCTGTTACTAACTGACAACACCGGGTTAAAATATTTGTTTGATAAAAAAACATTGAATGCTCGCCAAGCTAGGTGGCTTGATATCCTGAGTGAGTATGACTTCGAAATTAAATACATAAAAGGGAAGGAAAACATAGTAGCAGATGCACTAAGCCGACAATAACACAAAATGCATTCGGTGCTAATTAGCAATTATGAATTTGGCTTCAAAAATTTATTGAAGGAAGAATCAACTAATGATGAACAATATAGGAATGTGGCTGAAAAATGTAACCAAACAAATTTTGGAATAGAAGAAAGTATGTATCAGATTGATGCAGAAGGGTTCCTACGTTTTAAAAATCAAATTTATGTGTGGAACCAAAATAATATAAAGCAGATAATCTTTAAAGAATTACATGATAAACATAAGTAGGACACCCTTGATATCCAAAATTTATAACATCTTTAAAGAAAGATTTTTATTGGCCAAATATGAAAAGAGATGCAACAGAATACGTGGCCCAATGTTTTACTTGTCAATAGGTTAAAGCCATTCACCAACACCCAACTGGGTTATTGCAGCCTATACTTATACCAGAAAGGAAATGGGAAACTATAACTATGGATTTTATTACAGGGTTACTGAGAACAAAGAAACAGAATGACACCATTATGGTTGTAGTGGATAAATAAGTAAAGCAACACATTTCATACTTGTAAAGCCAACTTATAAAGAGGTCAATATTGCTGATATATTTATAAAAGAAATTTTCAGACTACATGGAATACCAAAAATAGTTATCATAGATCGTGATGCCAAATTTACTTCAAGATTTTGGATGTCACTATTTAAAGGTATGGATACGGAATTGAATTACAGTACATCCTATCATCCACAAACAAATGGATAGACGGAGCGAGTAAATCAGGTTCTGGAGGGCATGTTGAGAATGTATGTGATGAATCAACTAGGTAAATGGGAGGATTATATTCATTTGGTAGAGTTCTCATATAACAAAAATGATCAAGAATCCCTCTAAATGAGTCATTTTGAGGTGTTGTATGGTAGGATATGTAAAGTACCTTTGAGTTGGAGAAACTTGGAAGATAGATTGGCTTTAGGGCTAGATATGCTAGCACAAATGGAGGAAATGGTACGACAGATAAACCAAAAATTAAAATTAACACAACACATACAGAAGAGTTATGTAGAAAATAAGTGAACAATTAAAGAATATAAAGTAGAAGAACATGTATTCCTGAGAGTCAAACCAAATAAAAGCAAGCTAAGAACATGACTCTATGCAAAACTAACAACCAAATATGTGGGACCTTTTGAAATTTTGGCTAGAATAGGGCTTGTAGCTTACAAATTGGCCTTACCTCCTTATATAAGAATTCATGATGTTTTCCATATTTCTTTATTAAAAAAATATGTTGCCGATCAATTTCATACTATTAACTGGAATAATGTACAGGTGGAACCAGAGGGTGATTTCCACGCAGAACCAATGTGCATTCTCGATAAGAGAGAAATTCAACGTCGGAAACAGATGATTGTACAAGTTAAAGTACAATGGACACATTACTCAACAGAAGAATCTACTTAGGAAATAGAAGATATTATGAGACATAATTTTCCTATTTTGTTTCAAGACATTAATAATACTGATTAAGCACCGAGGACGGTGCAAAGTTTGTAGGAGGGGAGGATTGTGATACCCCCTCGTTACTTTTGATGTTTTATTGTTATTTACATATAATGAAAAAAGTAAGAAAAATTTTATATGAATATAATTGGAAATTGAGAGTTTTAATAGTTATACAACTAATTGACAGAAACTTGGGTTTAAAATAGTTACCAAATCCTCAACATTCTTTACATAGACAAGTGGCCAATACTAAGGAGAGTTAGTTATTTTGCTATAAAAGTCCTAGGAAAAGGGAAGAGGTAGGAATAAAAAGTATAATAAAGAAAGAACAAGTAAAAGAGAGAGATACCAGAGATCACAAGAGGTGAAGGCTTTATGGAATGTATCCATGAAATAACACAAAGCTGCTAGAGAACATCTTGGAGATGTTAGGCTCTATACTAGAACCATCACTGAGCATAAGAGAATGCTAAGTTCTAGAATAATTTACTCTCTTTAGTTAATGGTGGAAACTTGAAGTTGCAGGAGAAAATTTTTAAACCTAAGGGTCTGGGCAAGGGGGTGGAACCAAACAAGCTTGCTTGCTTCGAAGTTCCAGTGGCAGGGTGGTGTATAACTATTAACACTACGACTTATGGATTATGCAGATATGTCTTCTAAAAACTAGTTCTTGTTTTAATTACGGTCACAACTATGTTTATTGTAAGTTAATCCTTTTACTATTGTTGTTTATATTCTAATTATAGTCACATATGTGGTTATTATAAATTAATCATTTCAGTATCATCGTTTATATGGTTATGAATAACATAAGTAAATAGGAATAACTTGTAATATCTCGGTACCAAGAATGCTTTATCATTTATGTAAAATTTCCTTATTGTATCAAAACAAAACTGAGAAGCTAGCAGGGTTCGGTAACTTAAACGAATAATCATAGGCAAAATATTAGTATTCTTTCATTATCTATTAATCAACAGTTAATAATAACAACAGTTAATAATAACAACAAAATGAGTAAGGAAGAAACCCTAACAATCCATTCGGCTAAATAAAATTTAAATATATAGATAACAAAATAGAGATGGAAGTTCAGATGATTTGAATTCAGAAACTCTAATAATCCATATAGTTAAATAGACTTTAAACAAAAAAATATCATAACAGAGATAGTAGTTCTGAACATTCAAACTCTTCAAGACTTTTGGTATCAACCGAAACCCTATTTAGAATGAGTTACAAATAACCACAACAATAGAAAACATACACTAACCATTTTAAAATAAAATATTTTAAAATCAAACTTAAAAACCCAGCACTGTCTTCATATCCGAGTTAAGGTTTATAACCACAAATTCTAAACCAAGAATAACAACAAAATGAGTAAGGAAGAAACCCTAACAATCCATTCGGCTAAATAAAATTTAAATACACAGATAACAAAATAGAGATGGAAGTTGAGAGGATTTGAATTCAGAAACCCTAATAATCCATACAGTTAAATAGACTTTAAACACACAAATATTAGAACAGAAATAGTAGTTTTGAACATTCAAACTCTTCAAGACGTGTGGTATCAATCGAAACCCTATTTAGAATGAGTTACAAAATAACCACAACAATAGAAAACATACACTAACCATTTTACAATAAAATCCTTTAAAATCAAACTTAAAAACCCAACACTGTCTTCATATCCGATAGTAGGGTTTATAACCACAAATTCTAAACCAAGAACCCAACTGTAACCGCACCGGATGACATTTAAAATATGAAGTAATCAATCATGGAAAGTATAAATAAAGTAGAATTCGAATGGCTTTAGAACTTAAAACCCGAGCTACAAGTACCTCACAACAACAACCAAACTAAATCAAGAACCAGGGTCACGCTTAATAGCCACCCTCAACTGAGCATGCAGGTAAAACGACCTAGAAGCAATCTATAACACCTCCTTCAAAAATTGTAAATTGAGGAAAGAGCTGTAAGTTTAACCTAAAAACTTGCCGACTGAACGGAGGGTCGAATCCCTTTGCGTCCAAACTTGCGAACAAAGGATTTATTACCCAAATATTAATGTACAATTGAGTAGCGAAGAAATGTAAACAATGATAAAATTTAGCAAAGAGAAAAATTGAATGAAATACCTAAAGACTGGTGAATGTATAGAAGGTAGACGACCTATGGACTAAGTTTTGCAAACGAGTTTAGAACACCATTGCATGCCCGTGTATTTTGACCATAAAACTAGGAAATGAAAGTTGTATCTAAGAGTAACTTCAAGGCATTCATCTATAACCCAAATGACTAAACGCTCAACGAAAACTCAACTTCATCTATACCTTGGTCCCAAATGGATGCAACCTTACTGACAGGTTTGTTACAGAGCAGCTTCGCGGCCCGTAGGATGGAGGAGTTTATTCCCCGAAAGTTTTGTTTCAATGGATAAACCTTACCCAAAGTCAACCCTAGCGCATGTGCTATCCAACTGTAATCCATTACTGGATTTGAAATATTATACCTTCCACTTAAATCTTTGATAGCAAATTTTGGGTCATAGTTTGGAATGCTAAGTTTGCATATTTCTTCTTTCCTCTTTCCTAGACTAGTCCCTTGTTAGGCATGCTTCTTGTTGGGTTTCCTTAGTTGCATGAACAAGGTAGATAGGGTACTTGCATGTTTGAAAATGAGTTAGCTGCGATGCTAAGTAAGTTTTATAGTTAACCTTGTGTTTCTTTCCCAAATCCCTTTTTGATGAATCACGTGACAATTGAGGCTTTAAATTTTACTTGTTCGCTTGGAACACTCCTTGAGCTGAAGATTCAAATTCTCAAACCAAAAGTTGGTGCATCTTAGTAATTTTTTAAGATTAAAACAGGAAAACTAAAAACAAAATAAAAAAATGTTCTCTGACTTAAGTCATAAATGATAATTTAATTTAACTTGGTATGTTACACATGATATATTATAATGTAATTCTGTCTTTTAATATCCATAAAAGTAAAAATAAAAGAATAAAAATGAATGGCAAAGCATGATAAATGAATCAACTTAACATAATGAAAAAAGATTGAGAACATATTATTTATGAATTAAAAGTTGTATGCTATTTTTTAGGTGATTAAAGCAATTAAAGCAAAAGTCATTTCTGGACAATTTTCAATTAGGTATAAATGGTAAAAAGTATGTTAACTTCGTTTTATTTTTTAATGAAATGATAAAAAACATATAATAAGTATTTATAAGAGATAACTATATATACTGAAAAAGTTTTAATATTTTTATTAATTTGGAAAATAATAAATCTAATATTTCATTGTTAATTTAATTATGATAACTATTTTAGACACTATAATAAAGTTATTCAAGTAAGTTTAATCATATATAATAATATGGAAAAATACCACACAACATCCAAAATTATAAAGTGTAAAAAAATCATAAATAAATTTAACATTTATAGATTTTAAATTAATATTATTTTTTAATATGAGCATAACATCAATAAGCATATTTAAATAACATAATAATAATAATGTGAAACAAACTTTTTATTTTCAAATTAAATAATAACTATTAAAATTTTCTAATTAAATAATAACTATTATAATAATTTAAAGAACAATCATGCATGCAAGAATCAGGAGCACATTGAGATTTACAAACTCAATATCATAAATTGACACCCCACATTAAAATAAAAATGCTCCATTGTCGAAAGTTCTACACAATTTACATCTTAAAAGAGTTGTCATTCCTCAAAGGGTAACACCATATTATAATAAAATGCCCTTGTCCCAAAGTTCTACACAGTCTACATATTAATATTAAAAGGGTAACACCATATTATAATAAAATGCCCTTGTCCCAAAGTTCTACACAATCTACATATTAAAAGAGTAGTCATTCAGCAAAGGGTAACACCCGTTATACGTTGTGAAAGGAGATGTAACCTTGATAGGGATATCGTGAATTATAAGCTTATGTATCTTAAATTGTCAAATTCCTTTTTACATATACATTGTGAAAGTAGATGCAACATTAATAGAAATATTACTTATGAGTTATATACATTATAAAAGCAGATGCAACATTAATAGAAATATTACTCATGATAAGGGTTAGGAATCTTACTCTTTTAAATTCTTTTTTACATATATATTATGAAAAAAGATGCAACATTATTAAGGATATTATTCATTAGTTAGAAGACTTTGAATTTTGAAGTGTCAAATTATTTTTATGTAAGAGAAACAATGAAGAAATAAGAAACAAAGGTTAGGTTATATTAATTGTTATAGTATATTTATATATTAAATGGATATTGATTTAAGTGATATAATAATAATAAATTAGATAAATAAAAGAACATTTTTTTTTGAATAAGTGGCATAATAATAATAAATTAAATAAATAAAATAGTATTTTTAAGGATAATATTTTTATTTGCATATTCAAAGAATATTTTCAAGGAAGTTTGGGTAATTAATTAAAAAAATTAGTTAAAAATTGTTTTATTAATTTCTATTATAAAAGTTTATTTTTTTATTAAATAAAATTCACATAAAAATAGTATTTGAGCTAATAATATATGATTTCAGAGAAAAATCAACCTTACAACCATTTTTATTATCACTGCACAAATGTGTACATGTGCTTATGCACACAAACTTCTAATCCATACATATTGAAGAAGAGGTATTTGAAAACATCTATGAACGCTTTATAACATTGTTATATATATAGCTTTATAAATATAAAAAGTATCATCAAATTTTAAAATGTTTATTTTGTAAAAGGAACACACTATTACAATAAGATAGAAATTAATCAAAATGTTTATTTTGTAAAAGAAAAATACTATCACAATAAAGATAGAAATTGAAAATATATTAAGAAGATAAATTTAAAATAGCAAAAATTAAAAAGAAAGAAGTTCGTAAAATATGAAATATAAATAGAAAACATTAAAAAGAAAAAAGTTCGTGAAATATGAATTAAATGACGTGGAGATTGTGACTACAAATCTAAAATTTTGGAAAAAGTTTTTTATAATTTTTTTAATAAAAATAAAAATTTAGATAGATAAAATACATAAGATGAAAAAAACTCTTATTTAAGTGACTATATGAATACTTAATACTTAGATTCAACATAATTTAGTGAAAATTGAGCATCTCTGTCTAGGAAACGTTTGAGGGGATGTTATATAGGCCAAATAACAGTGTATTTAATGTAAAATTTTAACTAGTTATATGCCTCATATAGTAGTATATTTAAGCAGTAAATTTTACCTCTAACCAATTATATCTTAGCAACAATATTAAATATATTCAAAACATTTAATTTATATTTCAACAACATTAAATACATTTAGAATTAATAACTTTTATCCTATTTTTACAGCAACAATATTAAATATATTGCTTTTAAATGCATGTTGCTTATATTCTTTACCTATTTTTTTAATAATATTAAATACATTTTGAACACATCATTTATATTTTAAGAACAATATTAAAGAATATTAAATATACTGCTGCTAAATGCATATTATTTTTTTTTCAGATGGAAAGATTCACGGAAAATCCAGCAATACTTCCCCACATTTGTTGGCCATCCTAGCAGAAGGCCTAACCCTATAAGACTCAAGGCTCGAACCCGTGACCTCCCCAAACCGAGAGAATCTACGCACTTCTTACCATTTGAGCTAACCCTTGAGACTTTAACTTGTATTCATCAAAACACCCTGTTTTTTTCGAGGCTATTTACAACTATGCTGCTGAATCAAAGAGCTACACAAAGAAATATGGCATTGAATGCTCATTGCAGCTATCCTTGCCAACGACTTGGGCATAAAGTCAAAGGTTTTCCTCTGTTTAGTAGCCATGATATCCGAGAGGGACAAGGAAATGTGAGAAGCGAGATTACAACTCCAAATCTTACTCCCCTTGATTCACGCTTAGTCATTAGGGATATTTGTACTCAAACAGCCTTTCATGGCAACTATGATGGGTTTATGTATGATTGGCTTCCACATATCAATTAGTATTATTATATATGGTGTGCATTGGTAGTGCCACCTCTCAACATCATGAGTGTTAGCTGCTTTCCAATATACTTCTCAACTTATAAATTAATTGGAATTTTTTAGGTTTATTTTTATTATTTATTTATTAGGGTAATTTTTAAAATTTAAAATAATATAGTTTTTAAAATTTTAAAATTTTAAAATTTATTAATGATGATGATGATGATTAATGTTCAATGAGACCAATTTTGGTTTACCAGACTTTAAAAAGGCTAATGTTTGGGTTACTTTAAAATCTTGTTAGTATGCTTAAAGAGATTTCCAAGTTCATTATACTTTTGACAAGAGAGGTGGTTCTAAAGGTTTGTATTGTAACAAATACAATGAAACTCAGATCTAATGTGGGTGTAAGCAAGGTACTCTAAGAGAAAGTGATTTTCATCCTCAAGGCTCATAAACTCACACAGATGTCAAACCCTTTCCGCCCATGGAGTTTTAGGAATAGATCAAAGCCCCGTTTCATTATAGAGTTTATGAGAGTTCGTTTTAATCTTGGCTATATTAATTTTCTTGGAGAGATACTTTTAATCTTCCCAGTTAAGATTAATGACCTTTTTATAGTATCTTAATTTTCATTAATCCAAATTAAGATTAATAACCTCCTTAAGATTCATAAATTTATGTATATTTTAAAATTTTGATTATATATAGTTTCTAAAATATTATGCTAAAAAAATCCAAAAAAATTCAAATTATTATATTAAAAATCCAAAATAAATTATACAATATTAATACATAAATGATGAGTTTTTATAATCTAATATAAAAATATAAAAATTATTTTTTAATATAAAAAGCGTTATCATTTTAATTTTTAAATTTAAACTCTAATCATTATTAAAAAACTTTATATATATTAAATTTTAATTAAAAATAATACTATTTATGTTTCTATACTTTTATGTTTATACATTATAAATTAGTTGTTACAAATCAGAGGTCCACGATATATTATAATGTAATTATATCTTTTAATATCCATAAAAATAAAAATAAGGAATGAGAATGAATGGCAAAGCATGATAAATGAATCAACATAACCTAAAGAAAAAAAGATTCGAACATATTATTTATGAATTTAAAGTTGTAATGTTATTGTTGAGGTGATTGCTCCTGGTAAGGTGATTAAAGCAAAAGTTATTTCTGGACAGTTTCCAATGAGGTAGATTAACTTTGTATAATCTTAATATTTTTTAAGGAAATGAAAAAAAAACATATCAAGTATTTATAAGAGGTAAGTATACATAATGAAAAAGATTTAATATTTTTATTAATTTTATAATAATAAATCTAATACTTTATGGTTAATCTAGTTATTACAATCATTTTAGGCACTTTATAATGAAGTTAGTAGGTTTCAATCACATACAATACAATAGTATGGAAAAATACCATAGAACACTCAAAACTATAAAGTCTTAAAAAAATTTCGTAAGTAAATCTATAAAAAATTTGTTTATTTTAAATCAACTTAGTTTTTAATATAAGCATAACATCAATAAGCATATTTAAATAACATAATAATAATGTCAAGCAAACACTTCATTTTCAAATTGAATAATAACTATTATTATAAATAAAAAAGAACAATCCTCATGCAAGAATAATGAACACATTGTTGAGATTTACAAACTCAATATCATAAATTGACACCCCATATTATAATAAAATGCGCCCTTGTCCAAAGTTCTACACAATCTACATCTTAAAAGAGTAGTCAGACACCATATTATAATAAAATGCCCTTGTCCCAAAGTTCTACACAATCTACATATTTAAAAGAGTAGTCATTCAACAAAGGGTAACACCCGTTATACATTGTGAAAGGAGATTGTTATAGCTAATTTTACCACACTTGGTAGATCATGTTTTTATGGCCTTCCCTATCCCTATGCAGGCTCTTTGGACCCCCTTCGCCCAATATAAACTTTGATGCTCCAAAAAAACCTTAAAAAAATCTTGTTTATTGGTATACGTGGGTCATCGGCCTACAGACCGCGTGTATACACAGCTTGTTCCACTATGACCCGCGTACATCAGGAAATGTGCGCAAAAATAAAATATTTGGAGTTTTCCTCAATAAGTCACGAATAACTTGACTATTGCCTTTCCATATGCTTGGAAATCCTCAAACTCGACCCTTCACTTCCTATTGAAGGGCTATATATTTAGCTACTTAAATGCATTAGAGGAGGAGAATTGGTGAGAGTAAAGAAACTATAGTGGATTTGTGCCCCATTCTTATATACTTGAGTGTGCATCCTTTTGTCCTTTGAGCAACCATTGATGCTCGTCCCAAGCTTTCCATTGTCTTGTGAGCTAGCCATTGATATGGAGGATTGAAGTGGTGGAGGCCCGGATGGAGGACTCGATTTTTTCGGTTCGACGAGGTGCCGATAGAGTTTGTCACTTATATCTCTGTTTATAATTAATATAAATATCAATTTCTAGTCCATTATACGCATAACTATGAATGTTCTTTATCCATGGAAGTAGTTGCTTTGATTGTATATATATTGTATTGATATATGCTAGAGTAGTTTCTAACACTTAATATGTAACATCCTTAAAAAATTCACAAAAATTTAAAATTTTTCTATGTGACATTTAATGCTAAATCATAGCTAGAATGCTAGTTTAAAACTAACTTTAGTTTAATTAACAGGTAGATTACAAGACATTTCATCAAGAGAAAACTTAGGAGTTAATTCTCTTTGGTTAACTGTAACTAAAAGGCTACATAAATTTACTTACTAACTTGTAAGTCACATGTCACGAACCGTATTCAATCTATATTGATTTTCAGTCTTGAATAAAATTTTATCAAAAGTTAACGAGTTTAAAAATTATTGAATTCAAATCATTGGCTTGTTTGTAAGAATGTGTATGATTTTGATGGTTGTTTCTTTTCTTATTGAAGGGGGCTTGAGGTTAGCCTGAGGCTTACTTAGCTTTTCTTAAAGCCAACGCAGATCCGATACTTGTACATGATTCACAGGTAAAAAAAAAGTTACTTCCAGGTTTACGATATAAGAATTTAAGGCTCGAAAGACTAAACGAGTAAGTTAGGAAATATCTTTAATCTTTAGACTTAAGCTTCAACTACCACAGTGACTCTATTATTTTCTAAAACATCGAAGTGTAAGAAATCTTAAGCTTATCGTAAGGACTATTTATCAAACATGTTTTTAGTTGTTGTGGTACTAGAATCCTGAATACCTTACTATTATGTTATAACTAAAGTCTTTAACTATAATAATCCTAGAACTTCCTAAGCCCTAAAATTTATCATTATTAATTTGGAAACTATAGATTAACTATAAAATATAACAAAACTAGGCATATATTCGATGCATAAAAAAATAACAATTACAACCTAACAAAACCTCAACATGCATAACATAATAACTATAAACTAGTTCGAAGCTTCAACATGCATACAATAATTTGTTTATTTCTTAACAAAAGTAATAGTATTACTTCACATACTTGGTAGGGTTTAACATGCAGGTTCAAAACTATATCAATACCAAAACAAATTTCGAAAGAAGTGGAATCCACGTGGTGGATGCTCACTGGATGGAGGGTTTGGAGATAAACCCTAAGCCTTTACATTCAAGTTTCCCTAAAACGTGTTTTGGCTTCAACAGTTGTTTGTTTGGATGGAGAAATGAGCCAATAGGCCCTTGGCCTCCTCAGGTCTCTGCAGAAGTTAATGTTCTTGTTTTGGCCATGGTGTTAGGAGGCTTACTACTTAGGTTCTTCGCCATTATCATTTGCTTCAAGCTCGACCGTGGCATTAACAGGCTTACAACCTGGGTTCTTCCCCATTATCGTTTTCTTCAAGCTCCTTGCTAAAACTGTTGAGTTATATGAATCCTCTCAACATTTTTCTTTTCTTTACTTATTTTATCTATACCAAGCTATATACTAACAATTTGAAGCTGTTGTATGTTTGATGGTAGGTGCCAATCTATGGCAATACACAGTCTAAAGTTGAAGGCGATTCCTCAGAAGTTGAAGGGTGTGAGCAAGATAGGCTCGATAATCCTCAGTCCCAACCCTAAGGTACCCTTTGTTGATTGTGTCTACAGTGTTGCTGATGGTATCAATGGTTCCTGTAGAATGTTACTACAACGTTCAAAATTACTTGTGGTAAAATGCTGTTTTCTTTTGGAGAAGAAAATGGTAGAGGACGTGTTTAGTGATAACCCTTAGGGTTTCACAAGTGAGCTACGACTCTTGTAATATCGATTTAGAGTAAGATTATTACTGTTCTAGGGATTTGTAATCGTTGTGAAAACCGTGATTAAGTTACGTGGAAGCTTTCTAGGCCTCATGCTCAGCCACTGTAACTCTTTCGTGGCTACGAATATGTTAAGTCATTTTGGTTTTAAGAGTTGAACCATGTGGCAACTGTAATGGTTAAATTCTTGATAAAATGAAGGCTCTGTTTATAATTATTTTGTTTCTAAGAGGTAGAGCTTACGGTTGTAGTGTAAATATTCTTGGCATTTGTTTTCCTTTTGTATTTTTGGTTACACAGTACATTCAGCTCGGTAAAAACAAATGGTTATTTTTCTATGACAATAATCAGTTGTAAATTTTTCTTCGGCTGCGAATTGGTTAAAGCCATTGGTAATTTTAATTGTTTGAAAATCTATTGTAAAAGCTGTACTGTAAAGGATTATCCTAGGGTTTTGTTTTTAATAAACAATTTTGATATTTAGGTTAAAAGGTTAACTTCTGATTTTCGATATTTATATAAGCAATATTTAAATTTTGATAGTTTTGAAGACCTGGAAATCTATCCTTTTTCATAAATAGGTTCTGTAAAAGGATATGAAAGTTTATATTAATAGAGTAGGATTAGAAAAACAGTTTACGATTAATATTAATAGAGTTCTATTGATTATTTACAGCTTGGTTTACTAGGTATTTAAATTATGTACTATAATACAATAGGTTTTATAATTCTAACCATTATCAGTCTTTTGACTGAACATCAAGAAATTATGTGCTAGATGTTTAAAAAGAAATAGTTGAGGTCAGATTACAGAAGTTAAATATTAAAGTTAGGATAGCTGGTAAAATATTAACTGTGCATTATTTACTATACTATGTCTAGAATACAAGTTTATAATTTAAGTTTTAGAGTATTAGAATAACGAATGGTTTTTATTTACTAAGTGTAAATAAATGGAATTGTATTACAGTAATTGTTAGTGTATTATACCATACACAGTTTATTGACTGTGTGACAAAAGCTTACTATAATAGACTCTATGTAATATTCTTAGAGGTTTTTGTATAAAAGTTAAAGTTCTAGAAATGGATTATTATGATAATTAGCTAGAAAAATAACATTAAACAACTTCCAATGTTAAAACTGTTACTTGGAGATATTGTTGGCAACTTATCAGAAGAAAAGATTGTTGATTTATTTCTACATAAACTCTTCAATTCAATAACAGTTCAGATCATTTTATTCATGTATAATTATTCTTATCTACAACTAAACAATCCTTCTATACTAGAGTACATCATTGTTAGATGAGTGGAAAAATGCAGAAAGGAATTTTACTCATTAATCAATCATTTCTAATTCTAGACTCATTTATTTTGATAATCATATACAAGTAAAATTTCCTGAATAAATTGTAGACTTAAGCATTCTACTAGTAGATTCATAATATCTAAGTAATAATAGAAAAACTAAACATGACTGCTTCATTCCAGTATTTTGCTTAAACATAAATAATAAGATAACACAATGGAACTTGGTAATTTGTAGAAGAGACAAACAACCCAAGGATCATGTTCCACCCACCCTTTCCCTGAAGATAGCTCAATTGCTTGTCTTAGGACCCCCGAGCTTGTCGACTGATCCACCAAGATGAATGCAATGTGTGAAGAAATGGGATTAATTACTCCTGCAACTCAAAAGTAGTACTTAATAGCAGTACTTTTGTCCTCAGTAGTATAGAACTTAGCTATGAGGCTGCACTAGTTTTGAATGCATCTTAATCACTCAAACCACTTCTGACTTTCCCCTCATCGAATCTCTTGTTCTCCTTTCTCAACTTCAGGAATTTCACAAAGTAAGAATTGAATAGCCCCCTGCGGAATTCGAAGGATATATATATGCATGAATAGGTCTTTTTGGTCAGTTTTTTAATTAATGAGCCACCTGCCATGTTCCACTTTCTTGGGGAACATGACCACAAAATTAGGGAAGTTTCCCTCTGCAACCGCTAGAAGTGATTGAGGATGCGGCCATGTGTCAGTTTTGCTCTCACCCCAGTCTATTCCTCCTAGTGGGTTAGTGGACACTCATTCAACAACCTACTTAGGCTATTTGTCTCATCTTTTATTTATTAAATAATAAAATATTCAACATAATTAATTATAGTCATCCTTGACCCCACTTGGTCAATAGTCATAAACTTTACAATAAAAGTAAAATATAATGTTTTCTTAAACATAAAATGTTATAGAAAATTGGGGTATGTGACATAATATCTATCATGCTTGTATATTTCGTTGTTGTTGAGAATGGAATGTAGGTGCAAGTGTGGCTGAAATCTCAATGGGGATCTACTACGAACCTTTGGAACAAGGTACACTCCTCATCCCTTAGTGTTAGACTTGTTTATCTCGTTAGAATACCTGAAGTGGATTGATTTCTAGTGTCATATTATTAGTTGTGGTCCACCCCAAGCCATATGGAGTTTTCTTTGTAACAAAATTTGCGACTATGCTGGGGATTTCCTTTTGGTGGGGTTTGGGTGCATGATTTTCTTGATTTCCTCTCTGTTTCTACCCATTTATGTGTCGCATTTTGTAGTATGTTCATCCATTGACAGTCCCCTAGAGTGGTTTGACCCTTGGATTTCTTTTTACCACCTTCTTCTCTGTATATGCATGTCAGAGACTTTACAATCACGTATATACGAGGGCAGTGCACTTCCTAGTTGCGTACATCCTCCCTTTTGGTTGAGTTCTTAATGTGGGAAGTTCTTGGGTGGGTTGTGATTATGGATGAGTCTTCTTGGGTTCCTATACGGTCTGTTGACTGCTCCTTTTGTGACCAGAAACCCCTTTTTGTTAATTTTCTTTCTTTGAAAATTTCCTAGTTGATTTATCTCCTTTTTGTTTTTCCATTAGTGCATTAGTCTTTTGGTCTCGGTGTCTTGTTTGGCTTGTGTTTTCTACTTTCTATAGAGATTGAGAACTTTAGTGACTTTTATTGCATTTTCATTCTTTTATATTGAAAATAAAAAATAATTATATAGTTGCATTCTTACTTGCATTTCACATATGGATTTAAGGAGGTACTTGCATTGGATTGCTTGGATGAGAGTTGTGTTTAGGATTTCATATAGGAAGGACTGCATTGCCATTTGGAAATGAATGATTTTTTTGTGCATTTCATGTAGTGGCATACCCCTTTCTTCATATTTAAAGACAAATTGCACTTGGCATTGTTTTTTAAGTGTGCATATTTATTTCACCGTTGAGTCATAATATCGCTAGTTGCACATTCATTATCCTTGAGTAATCACAACCCTTAAAATTAACTCTTAACTTAAAATTGATTACACATTTTTATTTGATAGAGGTGCACCAATGAGCTTAGGTTGTAGAGTCTTGGAATAGGGTGTCATGAGTAATTTTTTCCAAGACTATGAAACAAAACAATTACGTGTTTGTCCAGGTGAGAAGAGAAATCCTTGATATAATTAGTGTTCTCAAGAGGCTCCTCTTACATGATAGTTAAGAATGAGGCAACGTACACATTTGTGGTGGGGATAGCCTCTTGCCACTCTTTGTTCAACGTCGAAGATATTTCTAGGATCTTCTTGGCATCTGAGGGATTTTGAGGTACGTTTCGTGTTTTTGAGCTTTGGGTTTTGTTACTCTGGACATACGGTATATCCCTCCTATGACTGTCTGCTTGAGCATTGGTTATATTGGGGTGACCTTAGTTTCCTTACCTAGGTATCGCAGGGGTTACTTGCAGAGGTTATTCTGTGAGTGTCCTGGCCAGGTGGGGGTTGGCCAACACAGTCGCTATACACGTTGAATATGAGGGAAACTATAATTGGTTACACACCTCTGCTCAGGCCTCTCTTAGGTGAGACATACCTGCTGCATTCAGGAGGTCACTTATCCTCCATCTTGGATTGTTTGCATCTGACTTAGATTTATTTAGGGGTGTTCTCATGGTGCGCTAGATGGATTTAGGGATCGTGATTACTTGAGTATCTTTATGTTCTCTTGAGGTCGGGTCCTTTTATGTTCAGAATGCCTGACATCACTACTAGTATCCTGTCACCCACTCCAAGTCCTAGTGCGGACCCTAGTGTTGGAATGGGGGCACCATAACCCCTTACCTTGCTAATAGATTCAGGAGTGGTCATATTCCACCCTCTACTCCATTTGTGGGAGGACTTTCACTTCCTTCACCCGGTCTTAACACCAGTGTTCATTCTTATGGGAGTGGTAGTGGATACATGAACTTTGGGTATACATCTTACATTCCTTCTTATGTCCCATCGTCCATCGCATTGTTTCCTTTGAATTCATTTATCATGACAAATCCTCCCTATATCATATATTTTGGACTCTTACTGACTATTTTTCAGCTATTTTGGACTATTATTGTTGTGTAGCATCCATTTTTTGTGCACTCTCGCTGATACTTTTTCTCGTTCGTGCCCATGACAAGTATAACTTCGAACTAGCATATAGGATACGACCACTTTTTTGCTTACATCATGCATTGTTCTATGACCATGTCACCCTAACTATAGGTATGAACCCACTTCATGATGTTATAGAACCTTCACACTGTTATTATAAGTGGCATTACGTAAGTGGTAGAGCCTTCCTACACATGGGCACCCTAGATAGATCATGTTATTCCATTCAATACTCATGCTGAGAGTCCTCCCTTAGGTATGGGAGTCCCTTGTAGTTACACCATGTCTTTGAGCAAGAAAGTCATATTATTTCTTAAACTTTATGCTGACCATCTCCCATAGGGACTCTAGTTTATATCAAGTTGTAATTGCATTTCATGCGTCTGCTTGCCATATTGAGCTTTATGCTGGCTCCCTGCTTTAGTTTTATGAACCTTATATCCCGATCTTGTCTCAATCCTATCCAATCGGAGCCTCCCATATATATTTTGTAGCTTGATCACCCCATAACCGAAGGAGACATACCCCCGAGTGTCCTTATCCTGCACATGATTCCTTGCATTGAACATAGGTATGTTCCATTGCTTGTGACACTCGTTTCCTCCTAGTCCTGTATTATAAGTAATTTTATTCTTTTTTAAGCTTTCCAATTTGAAATAGACAAAAAATATATATATAAAAGGATGGACAGGAAATGATATGACTTTGGCAGTTGTTGTGTCGTGTCGCCTTTGAACAAAGCACTGTATATTCCATCCATTATTTGGGTTATTAGTATGAATTTAGGAGTTGAACTTGTTACTTTGAGTTTCTCCATCGACTGGTTATGCTTCCAGTCCCTATGGAGCCTCTATCAATGCCTCCTGTGTCGCATAGTTGTCCCGTTTTCATGTTGACTCCATGCTCCCTATGAGTCTCCATTTGCCATATGCTCTTGTTCAAAGGAAGTTTTAAACTGAGTCGTACACTCCTCAGTTATCTTGTCTTTGCATGTTTTCCATTCTTGGTACAGTTATTGGTCCGTGCACATTTTGTTCATCCAAGTTCTTCCAAATTATCCAGCCTTGTTGTGTACCTCATTTTGGTTGATAGAGGATGCCTTAATGCCCTCCTTCCAACAGATTCCTTTCCATGGAATTCAGATCATTTATTCTGGAATAGGGATCTAGAGTCCATTGAGTGCCTTGAGACTTGCAGTCATCAGTGGCAGGTTCTCTCGCCATTGACAGATTTGGGAATACACCAATGTCCCCTGATCGATGGACTCTGATCTCAAGTATTCAACCTCGACACATCTATTCACACTTGTTTGATTGCAATCTGTACCTTGATTCCCATCATCATTATCGGTGGGATATCTCACGTATGTTAATTGTTACATCAATGACCGGTAATCATATGATGGCCCATCATGTTCGACCTCGACACCTTTATTCGCATGATGGGACATGTACCGATGGCGGTTTGAGTAGAAGACCTTCGATCTTCGTGGAATCCCATATATGGTACCGCATGGATCATGCCAGTATCTATGAGATGTGAGTTCTCATGACCATATTCCAATGTACTATCAGATGTATTCATTCAGTATGAAGATATTATTTCACTGTATATTGTAGATGGAGATGACCACATTTGACATATGCCTATTCTTCTTTTACATGGCCATTATACTATTCTGTATTCAGGGATTGCTACACTTCATATCTGCAGTCACATGCTGAGATTTATCATTGTATTATATTGATGAGTGGTTAATTTTTCCACCTGGTTCTTCATTACTCCACTTCTGGGATTGGTATAATGTATTTCAACCATCATGTTACTCCTCTGACCTCACACATTAGGGGGCATATGTTATAGCTGATTTGACCACACTTGGTAGATCATGTTTTTATGTGCTTCCTTGTCCCTATGCATACACTTTGGACCCCCTTTTCCCAATATAAACTTTGATGCTCCAAAAAATCCCTTAAAAAAGTCTTGTTTATTGGTATATGCGGGTCACCAACCTACATACTGTGTGTACACACAACTTGGTCTACTATGACACGTGTACATTGGGAAATGTACCCAAAAATAAAATATTTGGAGTTTTCCTCAATAAGTCACGAATAAATTGACTATTGGCCTTCCATATGCATGGAAACGACCTGACTTGACCCTTCACTTCCTATTGAAGGGATATATATTGAGCTACTTGGATGCATTAGAGGAGGAGAATTGGTGAGAGCAAAGAAATTATAGTGGATTTGTGCCCCATTCTTACATCTTTGAGTCTGCATCCCTTTGTCCTTTGAGCAACCATTGATGCTCTTCCCAAGCTTGCCATTGATATGGAGGATTGAAGTGGTGGAGGCCTAGGTGGAGGACTTAGTTTCTCCGTTTCAACGAGGTGCCGACAGAGTTTGTCACTTATATCTCTGTTTATAATTAATAGAAATATCCATTTATCGTCCATTATATGTGTGATTATGAATGTTCTTTATCCATGGATGTAGTTACTTTGATTGTATATATATTGGATTGATATATGCTAGAGTAGGTTCTAACGCTTAACATCTATCATGCTTGTATATTTCGTTGTTGTCGAGAATGGAATGTAGGTGCAAGTGTGGTTGAAAGCTCAACGGGGATTTACTATGAACGTCTGGTACGCTCCTCATCCCTTAATATTGGACTTGTTTATCTCTTTAGCATATTTGAAGTGGATTGATTTCTGGTGTCATACTATTTGTTGTGGTCCACCCTAAGCCATAAAATTTTTTCTTGTAACATTGATAAAAATATCGTGAGTTATACAATTAGGAATCTTAAATTGTCAAATTCCTTTTAACATATACATTGTGAAAAGAAATGCAACATTAATAGAAATATTGCACGTTGTGAAAACAAATGCAACATTAATATAAATATTACTCATGAGTTACAAGGTTAGGAATCTTAAAGCGTTAAATTCCTTGGGAATTTTAAATTGTAAAATTCTCTTTTACATATACATTATGAAAAGAGATGCAACATTATTAGGGATATTATTCATGAGTTATAAGATTTTGAATTTTAAAGAGTACTTTTTTATTTGATGGAACAATTAAGAAATAAGAAATAGTTGCTATATTATATTTATAGATTAAATGGATATTGATTAAGTGATACGATAATAATAAATTAAATAAATAAAATAATATTTTTAAAAATAATATTTTTTGATTAAGTAACATTATAATAATAATTTAAATAAATGAAATAATATTTTCAAATATAATTTCCTTATTTGTATATCCAAAGAATATTTTCAAAGATAATATCTTCATTTGCATATCCAAATGAGAAATTTTGGACAATTAATAAAAACAAAAAATTAACTAAAAATTGTTTCACTAATTTCTATGCTAATTTTTCTTTTTTATTAAATAAAAATCACAATATGATAGTATTAAATGATTTCGGAGAAAAAACAACCTTACAACCATTTTTATTATCACTACACAATTGTGTGCGTATGCACAAAAAAAAATTCTAATCCATATATACAGGAGAAGAGGTATTTGAAAACATCTACCAAACTCTAACTTTATAAACTTTAAAAACATTCTTATATCAAATTTTAAAATGTTTATTTTGTAAAAGGAATACATTATTACAATGAATCCTTCTTGAGGCTCTTAGGGTTCATATCTAGATGTAGTTTCTAACAATTTTCTTTAGAGTGACCATTAATATTGAAATGGTTACAATGGTGATTTGTATCCTTTCACTAATGTGTAGTGGTTGTCATCTTATTGTATTTATGTTTCCTCTTCTTCCCCTCCTTGGAATCATCTTGGTTCTCTTTATGTTTGGAACCACTTGGATGTCCTTTCTTGTGGCCTATATTTTCAAGTTACCATGCTTTCACACATGCCCCATCAATTTCTTGGGATTGAAGAGCATCACTTGAATTTGTAAATGAATTTGTAGATCCCCTAGATACTTAAGGAGTACATATATATATTCTTGGTTGAGATACCCAACATTATAGCCATTTTCCTTAATTTGGTGGTGTACTCTTTCACACTTTTCCCTTGCCTTTTCCTTAAGTAATGAAAATGGATACATTGGTCCTATACATACTAGATATGGTATATTGAAACTTAATGATGGTTTTGAAATCCTTCCACTTAGTAACTGGTGTATCAACCTCCAACTTAAGCATCTCCATGAGCATTTCCCACCAGGTTAATGCATGGCCCTCTAATTTCAGGAAAACAAATGAAATCTTCTTACCCTCATTTATTTTGTGGATACAACTAAAATAGATACGTTATTGCCGTTAACCAATGATTAAATTTTAAAGCATCGATCTCACCTTGGTAAGGCTTAATATTCACTTCCACTTCCATTTTAAATAAAGGTTGGGAAGGGGTGATGGTGTTGGAACTTGGTTTTTCTTTCATGGGATCTTTCCTTGGCTCCTTCTATGGGTTTCCTTTATCTCCCAATTTCCACTTTTATCCAATTTGTGAGTTATAGACTCCAAAATCACCGAAAGGTCCAAACTTGCTCTTGAGAGTTGCCACAAGGATTGACATATTGCGAGAGATATCAATGACTTGTATTTCCATCTATGTAAATCACCCTTCATATTCACCCATTGATTCTTCACTAGAATCATCTTCCATGGCTAGGGTTTCAATACTTTTTATTTATTCCACCAAATCCTAGATCCTTCAATTTTGCCGCAAAACCCCATAGAAAACTGCTATATTACCAATATGATCTCTAAGATATTGTGGATATTCCACTGGAATAGTTTGTCACAACAAATATTATAACATTTTGAAGAATAAATCTTATATTATGAAAACTAACATAAATGAAAGAACTAACACATAAACACACCATCCACACCATGAACACAAGTTCATCCCGGGAAACCCAATACTAGAGAAAACATAGCTGGAAGGTGAGGCCTATGCTCTTCTCTCTCTTTGATGCAAATATCAAAATGCACATACAAATCAATGGGCACTCACAATGGAGTTACATTTATACACCGTGACTTGAATGAATGCTACAAAATCTCCACCCTCTTGTTATTCTATCAAAATACCACTCCTAGATGTTTTTCTTAGCTATGGAATAAGTACAATGCCCAGTTTTTTTACTTCCCCAACCCTAAATTATTAGTAAGTTTTGCACCTTATAGAATATTAATGAAATTCCACACGTGGATATCCCCACTCATTGGAATAACGGGATTAATGAGGCATCCACTTTTACCATAGTTGTCCACTTGTGGGAAGCATAACTTTTGCATATGAGTTCAAATTGAGGCGATTCTTGCACTGTTGGAAAGGTATTAGTGTGTAGAATATGGAATCTTCCTCATATATACATTTTAGACCCAAAAAGGTTTCATTTGATGCCTCAAAATTGATCCGTACGATTTCATATGTTTTATGATCCCAATTTCCACTTAGAAAGTACTAAAATAGATGACAAATTATATTATGATCTGATTGGATCAACCATTTGACAAAATTCCACTCATAATTTATATAAAGAGGGATTTGTTGGGACTTATGGTAGTGTTAGAAAAGAAATCAAAGAATCCAAATAGTATCAAACCATTTTGTAAGGGACTTAAGATTTGAGTCAAGTTTTTGCCAAGATTATGGTAATTTAGTTAAGGTGCTAAAGGCAAGACAATTCTAGAAAACAACTGGAAATAATATATAGAAAGAAAAATACAATATTCATAAAATTACTTATGGGTAAATATATAACCTTAGATATGACGAGTAAGAACTCCATAGCAATTGTGAATGCTAAGATCCAATATAAATAGGGGTTCCCTCCCAACCATTAATGAACAATATTTATTGGCAAGAAGTTGGAAGATAAAAACAATATAGCTAGTAATAAAACACATAAAGAGTTAATCTTGTACCTGATATTGTATCTCCATGATGGCATCGAGGAAATTTAAGGGACAAAATTTTCTTTCACTACTAAGAAAATAACAATATCAAGAGACTACTTGTCATCATATATAAACATAGTGTGTTATTCTGGGGATTTTGGAGCCAAATTAGTTGAGGTAGGGAACTCCCTTACCTTACAAACCATTCCATTGGTGTCCTTTTCCAATAGGTTTCGATTGGATCCAAAATTGGTAAATTCCTTGGCCATAAAATGCAGTTGAGTCCCATCCCAATGGATTTTCCCTCGTATTTCATCTAACTACAATAAAATATGTTTGTGCTCCTAGTTTCTATCCATGATGTCCTTTCCAAATACTAGAAGAGGGTATAAATATTCATATGATTGGTATATTTGTTTTAATATATGTGCGCGTCTACAACCGATTTCCCCATCTTAACCTAGATTCCCTCAGGTCTTTGGCCTCTTTCTCATTTTTCATCCAATCTTCCATTTATTGAACTACTTGTTGAGCCAAGTCCAATACAACAGTCGTGAAGATGTTTTTTCTTCAACTATTTCCTCATAACCCAAGGAATATGGGTATTTCCCCTAATATTTTTATTTGGATTCTATCCTTAACCATTCTACGTTACCATGAAGAATCCTATAACCACTAAGCAACAATCAAGACCAAACTGCTCCTATTCACTAGAGAAGTTTCCCTAGTTACTGGGAAACAAATCATGTGAGAAACTTTCATGGCTATATAAAATTGAGTTGTTATGCAAGCATCATTCTGGATGAATATAGGAGAACCAAAGAGATGAATCAATGAGACATAGGGGAAAGGACCACAAGCATACATCTTAATAGGTGGCTTATTAACCACATTCATATTCCTATCCCGATACTGCTAACTACACCAATTCGTCATCTAGTTAAGTGGGGGATTGATCTCATTCATGGCATGTTTCATACCATCATGTCCCCATAAATCGATCATCGACTAACTATGTTATTTACTTTCATATATTTCCTAAAGTGAATGTACGAGACTAACTTTCTTATCTGCAAGTGTCATGTCCAGTGTTCCAAATGGAACATGCCCCATACCAGGCGGTGGGGACATCAATATTAGGATTTGTTAGGGCCATGTTTATCCTCCTTATCACCCAATATGGGATTAAATATATGTTTTATCCTACACATTCATTGTGGAGAGAGGATGGTGGAATATCCTACCATTTAAGATTAAGATAATCACCCATCTGATTGCCAGCTTCATACTTTAGTTTAACTACAATTTTGTTATCCTCCCTACAAATACAAGAGAGGATGTTTTCATTGGTTTAGGTTAGGACTGAGATCAATCAATCTAATTTTCCTTCAATCCTCCAACTATAATAGATATTGTTGATTGGGGTTCCATTCTTGATTCTTTTGAGCATGTTGATTATGATTTCCAAATTACCATCCACAACCAACTTTGAAATTTTTTCTTTGATAGCTATTTGAAGTCTAGAGATTAGGGTATGTAATTCAACTACATTATTGGTGTCGTTACCTATAGGTCCCACCTAGATGAGAATTTGGTCCTCATTGTGATTTCTGACGGCACCTATGAATTTGACCAAACTTGGGTTTCCTTTCTAGGCTTTGTCAAAATTTAACTTAAGGAAGCCCTCTAGGGGAGGTGTCCCACTGAGGGAGATGGAGATTCGATGTTTTTGTTGGTTGGATTGCATTATTCACTCCAGATATTTAAGAAACCAATCATGCATGATGGGTTGTACATTAGGTAAATATTCCAATGTTCCTCATCCTAAGGAGTACATTATAAATATTCTCTTATATAAGATTGGATCATGTGCCAAACATTTTCTTTGTTACAGATCTCATATTTAAATGTTCATCGATTTATTTCCTTCTATACTTCCCATATAAGGAATCCATGAAGTATATTCCAAGTTTTATCATTTCCTTCTATACTTCCCATATAAGGAATCCATGAAGTATATTCCAAGTTTTATCAAGGATATAATTTTTGAAGGTTGTTTTCCTTTGGTCAACTATGGTCTCCCGGATGTTGTCTTTCTTTCGATCTGATTAACAAAAGGTAATGGATCCTTCATCCCAAAGGGAGGATGTTAATTTGAATTGGTTTAATAGATGTCTAAAGTTTTAGGTGCTTCTAGGTAGAGAGAGCATCATCTTTGTCCTTCAAATCCACTTTGATTTAGTTGGTCCGAAGTGAGATCCTTTCTTTTTTCCACTAATCATAGAATTGTGGACACCTTAGGCCATAGGTTTTGCTTCTATATTTTTGATAGATTTACTCATTTTCTGAACTTGCTAAGTCAGTAAAGAGGGAAATCACTTCTTTAATTAAGATCCTACCTTTTCCTTTGTGGCCCCATCCGAGCTTGTTAAGGTGATGTTAAGCTTGAATTTCTCTCCAAAACTTATTCAACATGCGAAGTAGTTCGGAGGATGAGGCCATGTTTCTTTGGGAAACCATATCTATAATTTCCCTAGTTGGATATTGGGATTATGCTGGTATACATGAGTCCTATTTTCCTATTTTCCTCTTAGAGAAGGCATTTTATAAGGGCTTTGTTTCTAGGCATCATCCAAGAAGAGAGCCAAGTATCCATCCTTGATTTCCCAAAATCTATGCTTTTGAATTAGATTTTGGTTTTGTCATGCCATATTCTAGATGACGGATCCATTTTGATTTCCTTTTGTTATAATCATATCCAATTCCTCCATGTTCCAGGAATATTTCCTTCTCCAAACTTTTCTCTATAGGACTGAATCACTCTAAATCCATCTTCACAAATATTTCTCATTAGATGCCCCACTATAAACTTCAGTATCTCTTATCCTAAGGCCGCCTATTATTTTGGAACGAAATAAATCGAAAAAAAGTGATAATGGCCTATTTGTGAATACTTTTAGTTCGTCCCAAAATGAATGTTCTTTGCAAATTCTTGTTTCTTTGATGGTTTTGTTTAGATATGCAAGAACTAATAAGGGGTATGAAGGAATATTTTGTAGAATAGTGTTTAGTAGAACCAAACACCCTACTAAGTTAAGAGAACTACAAGTCCAATTAGAGATAGTTTTCTCCATTTTGGGTAGGAGGTTCTCCAAGGATTGATTATGATGAGCATTATAAATCAAAGTAGTGCTTAGGTATTTATATGGAAGGGAGGTTCATTGAAAACCCAAACTTCTTGAAATAATACTTTGCATAGATAAGAATGTTTTGAAGAAAAAGTATTTGTACTTACCATGATTAAAATAGGTTCCATAGGATTTGTTGAATTGAAATAGGACTGATTTCATGGCTCTGGATTCATGGACTCTTGAGAAACCCATTAGCATTATATCATCAACAAATTGAAGGTGTGATGATATCAAATAATCCTCGTGCACCCAAATGCATTTGATTTTTCCTTCTTCTCGATCATACACAATGTTTAATCTCTATTGCACTCTTTCCTTCTAGATATTTTCTTTTTTGGGAAGAATTCAATTCTAACGTCGACGTCTTCATCTTGATGCTCTTGTTGACCCCTTGGATTTGGTGGTTTCTAAGAGTGCAAGATACATTTTCATGTAGGTGTCCGAGTAGGATTCATGTCAACTACAATTAAAACAAACCATTTATATGTCACCTCATTCATATTATCGGTATATAAGATGCTTATTAAAGATAAAATTGTTGCGAATTATATTTCTAACAAAACATTCAATAAATGACAACATAATTACCTGCCCTAAGCTTGATCTTCACCACCTTGTTAAGAAAAAAAAGAGCCTCAAAATCCCGTAACTTTGTAAAACCATAAAATTCAACTATATACATGCATTTCTAACAAAACTTCACATAAAAACCATTAACTCAATCTTCAAATAGGGACATTTTTTTTTCAATTCTCTTCATTCCCATTCTATAAAATGCATTTTAAGACAAAATTCAAATAAAAAACTTGGTGATAGAACAAGATAAGAGTTAAATTTGAGCCATGTTCTTTCAACAAAAAATAAAGAAAGAGCTTATGTTTCTAACAAAAAGAACTAGATAAGAAAGAGCCTTAAATCATCCTATTTAATTAAATCAACAATGTAGGCCTTCCTACTCGACATATGCTTGTCCTTTCTATCATCGTCCAATACATCATAACCAAAAACAACAAAGTATAAGCATAAACATATATTAATAATTAATTGTGACAATACATTATTTAAAATATGTTCAAACATAAAACAAAAATATATAGTTGAAACCTAAAGATCATAATCAAGATGCTTAGCATAATGTGTACACAACCTTCATGAACAAAACAACTAAAATGTGTACTACCTAGTTGTTGTAATCTCACAGATCACAGAGAGTTACCAATAATACACATGGAATCTTATAGACATAACAGACACAAGATAAAAGAACATAGATAAGGGAATAACAGATTAAATTATAACATGAGGGTCCATACATACACAGAACAAAACTGAGTTCTCATCTGGCTCAATAGCCTAATATATATGATTTACAAATGGTTACATATAACTACATGTCGGTTCGGTCAACCAACACGACCTTATGCAGCCGACCTAATCTCCAATTAGTCGGCTATTCGACTGATTCGCTCACCGACTAGCTCCTCCAACATCTCTCCTAGGAACAAAATATTTCTTCATCCCGAAGAAACAGGGGAGGTAATTCAACAATGTACTGTCGAAGGTAGTTGCTTCTGGTATTGTTTGTCTTCATGGAATGTGTAGTCGGATGGTTGGTTGTTTCTGCACACACATTTCCACAATTGCTTCTGCTATAATAGCTAGTTGATGTTGAAATTCTATCCAACTCTGTATTACTTTCTGGATGTCGATAGTCAATGTTGTGATTCTTGACAGAGTCAACATATTTTCTTGGATGGAAAGGTTTGCAATGATTTCCATGTTAGGTCCCATGAATTGATCTTTTTCCTCTGCTGCAGCTAGTAGTCTTTTCATCCGTGGGAAAATTGTACCCAGTTTGTGGAGGCTCGGTAGTGCTTGCTGTACCCACTAGTGTGCTTGTCTCTCGAGTTTCTGCAGTTTGGCTGTTTCCAATACAATTTGTTCTTGTATTTTATTTCTCATTGTTTCTTCCATTCCTCGTCTATTTTCTAACACTTGAATATGTTCACAGGTCTTATGGGTCTGCTGAAATACTTGTCCATAATAGGTAGGCCAATCACGGAGCACTTCATCTATGATGATAGATTCCTCTAAATGGTCTTGTAATACTTTGTGAGCCTCCGAGAATGCTGTATACTCCTGCCTGAGTAGTCTGGATGTTTCCTTTATTTGATCTCCCTTTGTATTTTGTAGAGGTGATTGTAGAGTCGACACCATGCTTTCAAATAGATGGTATGCCTTTTCAAGCGGCTTATCAGTGTCGGCCTCTAGAGGTCCTGGTATGACTGTTTGGATCAAATTCCTGCATTTTTTTAGAAACTTGATTTCCCCTTTTTTAGTGTTGTCGATCTGCTCTCGTTTAGTCTGGTTTCTTACTGCTGCTTCTATGGCGAGGGTTTCTAGGAGTTGAACCAACTCTCCATCTCTGAGTTTCTATGTGTCGACTGCAGTAGTCGATCTAAGTTGGTTGATGTGGATCACTATTGGCTTTGATTCTTTGTGGTTTTCTTTCTTATTTTTGTCTTTTCTTTTTCTTTTGTGTCTATGTTGGTCTGTTCACTACTGTTCCTGTGATTCTATAAGTGGTAGAGTTCCCTGTGGTTGGTTTTTTGGCTGCTGATCTTCATTGGTCAGTGGAATTTCTGGTTGAGTTTATTGGGTGGCACTTGTGGCTCACTGTGTATCTGGGGGATTTGAAACAGATGGTCCAGGGTTTGGTAAAGGTTATGGATTGGGAAGTGGTGGTGGAGATGGTGAATGGTTTGGTGTAATTGGTGTAGTGGGGATATTGTCAGTCGATGTTGGGTCTTTGACTTCTGGTGGTGAATTGTTTGGGTCATCAGAGAATAGGTTGTCAATCACTTGGTTGATATCTTCGAGGTTATCTTCTTCCACATATATTTTTGGTTCATTGGATGGTGGAGGGTGTGAAATGTCAAAAGGGATAACGGATGAGGTGTGGCTTGTGGCAATTTGGGAAGTCTTGTCGGGGTTCCTCACAAATGTGGATTTGATAATTCCCACAGATCTTGATTTCTGGGGAATTTGGCTAATTTTCTGAGAGAGGATCTGGCGTGATGCACTAGCTTCAATTAGTGGGAATTTGGTGGTAATTATCTGAATAGAGGTGAGTAGTTCGGGTAATTTTTCAATGTATACTTGGAAATCACCATCCTGGTTGAACCGTTCTTTCAGTGTCTCCGACATAACATTCTTACAATTGTCGACCAGGATTATGGTGGGTATTTGTGGGGTGTCTTCTTGTGTAATCTGGGTTGGGTATGGGGGTGGAGGTGTAGAAAATAAATCAACAATGTTCTCATCAACTGAAGTGGTTGCAATTTTTACCTTTTTCGGTCTCCCTTGCTTTTCTCCTGCGTCGACGAACCGTTTGAATTGTGTTTCGACCGAAACTTTGTTTGCTGTTGCGTCTTCTATGATGTCAACAACAGTAGCCAACAGTTCTTCTTCATCTTCAGACTCAGATAGGAGAAGCCTACATTTCCCCTTCCCTTTTTCTTGAATTTCCTTCTTTTTCCTTGAGGCTGCTATTTCTTTTGCTATTTTTTTAAGTTTTCTTTTGTCATAGCATATTCTGGATTATCTGATTCGATGTCTTCTTCTATCTGCTCTTCTCCTTCTTCCTATCGGTGAGCCATAATGATATTTTTTTCTATCGGTTTGGCTACCTGATGTTCAGTCGTTGTGCTTCCCGTTTGGATAGGTTGTGGGACAATTGTCAGTTGGAGTCTGCTGGTGTCCTTTGCTGGTATATTATCCGACATGAAGGTACTGATATGAAAATAGAGTTCGTAGTCCTCCTCTTTTTCTTGGTCGGTCAATGGTTCTTCGGTGGTTGATTTATTTCTTTGGATTTTGCTGGTATTGATAGCTTTGTATTGGATTGTCTAGCTAGCTCTCAGAAAATCTCTTCGACTGTTGGGTAATAGTCGAGAGGTTTCAATGTTTCTTTTCCCCCCTGCATGTACCACACTATTGTGTGGTCGAGCTCAAGTTGAATATGTGCTATTTTTGGTAGACTTCTTCAGATGTTCTGAGGCACCCTCCATCTAGTTGTCTGGAGTTTCAGGTTTTGGAATCAGTTTTCCAACATTACTTTGCCATTTTCCAATTCTTTCAGTGTTCCATTCTGTGAAAATGGCTTGAGCCTTCACATGCGGTACTTGGAACTACTTGTCCCCGATTGGGCACAAGTCGTACATTGCTATCTAGAGTATCAGGGATGGGAACCTCATAATCCCGACCGACTCCTAACATTTCTCACATATAGTCTTGAGCATGTCGGCAACATGTTGAGCCCAACTATAAATTTTCCCTGTGCATGCTATTGTGTCGACTACTCCTAGCATGTCTAGTTTTAGATCACTCACTCGACCTGCAGGAGTGAGTCATGTTGCTATGATTTTGGCCACGATTTGTGGCATTCGGGCTTGTATTTGACTGATCATTGGCCCTTTCGAGTTCTTCTCGGTTGGTGTTCCAGTCAGTCGTTCTACCAGTCCTTCTTTTATACCAATAGGGACAGGGTCGCCCTGATTTGAGAGTCCAGCAAGTTTGTATATAAATTCACCCGAAATTTCTACTGGTCTGTCGAAGTAAAATTTTCCATTGTGATACCGACTAATGATAAATTTCACTGTTGTTTCTTTTGTTCCTCCAAAGATTTCCATGAATGGTGTGTTCATGTAACTCATGATGGTGTTGTGGCTTATCTTCTCTGCCTCTGGTGTCATTTTCTTGTCCATATAAGCCCATTCTTTGATTTCTTCCTAGGTTTTCACCCACGAGGTTTCCTGTACCTTGGAATTTTTGATATTTCTTAATCTTCTCATAAGTGGAGTTCCATTGGATTGTAGTTCTTTTGTTTTTGCAACTGTGGCTCTGGTTTGCTTTGGGGCCATCTTGTCGGTCTCTTGGTCGGCTTTTCTTACAGGGTCTCTGATCTCAAATTTCTGAATACTCAGTTGTTTTATCTCTTCAAAATACGGTAAATGATCTTTTTCTGGCCCAATATTTATAGGTGGAGTGGGTGACGTTCCTGTCGATGGATGTATTAATGGCAGAAGTGATGGTCCAACACGGTCTATCAAGTTTGCTTTAAATGCGATTTGATTTTGGCGCTCCTTCTGAGCGTAGTCATGAAGGCGTGATTTGACCATCGGGGTCATCGGTTGATGTTGATCATGAGAGTGGTCGATGGTGATATGTCGATGGGGTTGGTGTTGGTTTTTGAAGTGCTAGTTATTATATCTTTTGAAATTTTCTGTCATTCTGGTTTATGGGTGTTGGTTCTATTTTGTTGTTTTTGGGATTTTCATAGGTTTTTTTTTTCTGATAGTTATGGTCGTTATATGTATGTCTCTTTTATTCTATTTATTCACACACACACACACACACACACACACACACACACACACACACACACACACACACATATATATATTGAACTTGCTTAATTTTTGTACCATTTTAGTCGGGCACCATTAACAATTTTCTGAAATATTATGCCTTGTAATGTCCTTAATCGGATTGATCCATTGGCATGAATTTCTTCGACAACATAAGGTCCCATCCATTCCATGTGTATATTTTTGGGTTTTCTTTTTACTCAACTGTTGTATAGTAAGGCAAGGCCCCTACTGAGAGATTTTTTTTTTGATATTGCGATCGTGCCAGGACTTCTGCTACTGTTTATGAATTTATTGATGTTGTAAAGAAAGCAGCCGGTGTTCTTCTAGCTTGCTTAGCTGTATCAGTCGATCCTTCCTTCCTTCTTCGACATCAACATGTAAAATATTTTCTATGATAGGTGTTTGTTATCGAAAATGTAGTGGAACGACTGCTTCTTGGACATAGACTAGTTGGAACGGTGTTTGGTCGGTCGAACGTTTGTATGCTATTCTGTAAGCCCATAATACTGCAGGGATTTTTTCATCCCAATCATCCTTGTTGGTGTTGCAGATTTTTGTTAAACCCCTTGTTAATGTTTTGTTGAATTCCTCTATTGTTCCACTCGACTGAGGGTGATAAGCTGTACTACGTTGGTGCTCAATTTTGAACCGGTCTGTCAGTGTTTTGATGGCTTTGTTAATAAAGTGTGATCCTTGGTCATTGATTAAGGTTAGTTGGCATCCAAATCTAGTAATTATGTTTTCATAGATAAATTTAGCAGCTATCTCACTGGAACATGTGTCGATAGGTTCTGCTTCTACCTACTTGGTTACATATTCTACTGCAGTTATTATGTATCTTGCACCTGTTCTTTTTGTTGGTACTGAGAATGGTCCTATGAATTAGATGGCCCAAATTTCAAATGTCAAACTTTGGTTTATTGATATTAAGGGCATTTCTATACTAGGTAGAGGTCGACCCAGTTGTTGACATTTGTCACACTAGCTAACAAGCTTTTTGCAATCCTTGTATAGTGTCAGCCACCATAGCCCTGACTGTTGGATTTTCTTGGCAGTTGTATCTTCTTGAAAATGTCCTCCCATCAGTCCTTAGTGTGCTTCATACATGATATTATCTCTTTCGTGTTCTAATACGCATCGTCTGAGGACGTCGTCCAAGACCATTTTATATAAAAATCCATTTATGAGGATGTATGGTGCAGCCTTCATAGTTAGTATTTGTTTCTTTTTCGTGCTCATGCCTCTGGTTCTTGACCATTTTCTAGGAATTGAGCTATTTCCTCCAATTCTGCTAGGACAACTTCTATTCGAAATAAGTGTGCATCCAGTAGGTCATCTTCGACTCCTGTCGGCTCCTCTCACGTGTCAATTCTCGACAAGAGGTTGGGCCCAACATTTAATTATCCTGGTCTAACAACGACTTTGAATTCAAGTTCTTGGAATAGTAATATCCATCGACAAATCCTTCCATGGTGTAAAGGTTTGTTTACAAGGTATTTCAATGCTTGGTGATCAGTATAGAAGATGAAAGGGTTGGCTAGTAGGTAATGTCGGTACTTCTATAGTGCAAAGACCATTCCTAATGCTTCTGTCTCTGTTGTCAAATAGTTTCTTTCTGCCTTGTTTAGTTTTCTGCTGCTATAAACTAAAGGGTAATCCATTCCATCGTCCCTTGGTTGTGTCAAGATTGCGCCTATTGCTAGGCCTGATGCGTCGATATGTACGTGAAATTTGATCGACCAATTCGGGAACCTGAGGATAGGTGCCTCTACTAGTTTCCTTTTTAGTGTTTCAACTATTATGTTACATTCATCTGTCCAGTTGAACTCCTGATCTTCTCTTAATAGTTCTTCTAGTGGATAGGTCATATCTGAGTAGTATCTCATAAATTTCCTATAATATCCTGTGTGTCTGAGTAGTACCCTGACTTGTTTTGGGTTCACTAGTGGTTTCAAGTCAAGGATAATATTTATCTTTGCAAAGTTGACCTTGATGCCTTCTTTGCATACAATGTGCCCTAACAGTATCCCTATAGGAGTTAGGAATATGCATTTCCTTATGTTTAGAGATAGCTGGATTTGTCGGCATCGTTCCAACATGACCCTTAGCCATTTGCAGTGATCTTTTAGCATAGAGTATATCATCCAATCATCGAAAGATATTTCCATTTTTTTGTAGATATATTCTTGAAATGTTTTGACAACAATTCTAGAAAATACTACAGGGGCATTTTTGAGACCAAAAGTAATAACTAGGTATGTGAATGAGCCGAATCCACATATGAATGTCGTCTTTTTCTGGTCTTCTTTGGCTATTGGTACTTGGTTGTAACCTGAGAATCTGTCTGTAAACGAGTAACATTCATGTCCTGCAACTTCATTTAAGATTTCATTTGCATATGGTGTTGGAAATGGGTCTGTTAGGGTGAATTTGTTTAGTTTTTTGAAGTCGACATAGATCCTTAGTTTCATCGGGTCATGTTTCTTTGCGCATGACCATTGGGCTTGGCCATTCTGATTGGTAAATAGGGTAGATAATTCCCACTGCAAGCATATTGTCGATCTTTTTCTTAACTTTCTCTTTGTATTTATGAGCTAATTTGTATGGCCTCTTCTTTATAGGCCGGGCATCAAGTTTGATGTTGATCTTCATCTCACCCATTTCATGGACTAGTCCTTTGAGATCTTTGTAGTCTCTAGCGAATAAATCCTGGAATTCTTTCATTAGGTTTACTATTTCGGTCGTTTGTTCTTTGCTCCAGTAATCACCAATTTTTGCCATTTTTGGTCGATCATAATTTGATATGTCAAACTCTTTAGTTTTAACTTTGGCATCTAACCATTCTGGTGCTTTAGCTTCATTGATCGGTTGACTCCCTTCTTTGAATTGTGAGAATGTAGCAGGAAAGTCTGCTGCAGTCATTCGATCGGTATCTTCTTTATCGACTGCATCGATTTTAAGTACTGTGTGAATTGGTTTTGTTTTTTCTGAATGGTATGATTTCCATCGAAATCTTTTTCCTTCCAGATTTTCATTTTCCATTTGCAATCTTGTCGACTATGATAATGTCTTGGTTTGTATGTTATTACATGGTATTTTCGGTCGATCATAGTTTTGTATCAGAGTGTTGTTCCTGGTCGGTTCTATAAATGCTTTTATTTGTTTTGCAGTTTTGACTAACTTTTCATTCTGTGGTATAAAACTAAAGTCTTTAATGAAGTTCTCTCTAAGTTTATGCCATTGAAATGTTTCACCCCGTGCTTCCTCCATTTTATACCATTTGTTTGGTAATTCGGTTAGCGTCGAGGGAAACAGGTGTGGCCATGTACGTTCGTCTTTATGCCCAAGTCTTCTTCATTCTCTTTCGCATGTTCTTATGTGCTCCTCTAGGTCTTGCCCTTGGATGAACACAGGTATTTGCGCCTGTTTGGTTAGCTTCTTTCCTCCAAATCTTTCTATGAAGTAAGTCTAAGCTATTGTCCATGTCTGCAATATTGATTGATGGGTATCCCACCATTGTGAAGCTTGTCCTGTAAAGGTTTCTACTAAGCTTTGTAGTCCTCCATGTTCACCTATGTTTCTAGATGCTTGTTCGATATGCATAACTGGGGATTCCCTTTCTTTATACCTTCAGATCTGTCTGATACTTACATTTGTTGGGTTTAACGTAGGATATTCCCTACTTTTCTTTTTGAATATTTTTGGGATAATGGAGAATGAAAAACATTGTTGGACTGGTTTCTTCTTTACTGCCTGAATGGTCTAGCAACCTCTTGATTGGGTCTCGTAGTTTTCGACTTCCCAATCATATAATTCTGCATCTAAATTATATCCTACTGAATCTTGATTTCCTAAATGAAACTCGCCATAGATGTTGGGTTTTGTGTAGTCTTCCTTATTTTGTATTTGATATAGTTGTCTGATGTCAACTTCTTCATCAATGGGTTCTATCCAAGGTTACCCTTGGGAAGGATGGATAGGTACTATGTCTTTTTGTCCATTTCCTTTTAGTTTTATCCTTTCTTTGTCTAGGGATATTGATGCTTTCATTTTTCTTCCCCAAGGTCGACCTACTAGAGCTGGGAAGGAGCTGGATCCTTCCTTAGGGTCAATAATTTCAAAGTCGACTTTGGTCGATATTCCTTTTATTGTCGTATCGACATTTCTCCAAAATCCGATAGGTTTGATTAGACCTTGGTTGTCTAACTTGAGGTATATGCCTAACTCATATAGTCGAGGTCTACCCAATTGTTCCCAAGTGTCGCGAGTCATAATATTTACTTGTGAACCAAAGTCAAGTACAACTTGTCAAACATGGTATCCTTCAATTTCTAGGTCGACAAGTGGATCAACACCACTCTTGTCTTTTTGGTTTAGACTGCATATGTTTTTTGTTTGTTTTTCTGTATTATTATCATGCTTCATATTATACAATAAGTCAATGAATTGAGATACCACTTTATCATCTTGTACTAAACGTATTAGTTCTTTAACCGTGTTTTGTCGACTGTCATCAGCTTCTTCTTGTCTAGCAAATTCTTTAAATATATTCGTTGCATTGTTATACAATTGTTTTTGTATAGCTGGGTTAGGATAATCGTTCTTTTCTTTGATTTTACTTATACGTGGATTATCATTCTGTTGAGGACTGGAAATCTACAGGAAACAACAGCAAGGGATTCTCCACAGTCAACGTTCCCAACTAGCCCGTGACTGTTTGGTGTAGGGAATCTATCCGGTTTGCGGTCCGGCTACCGTAGGTCAAGTAACAAAAATAAAAGGTTTTACCAGTTGCGGCCCGATACATCGTGTATATTTTTGGTATTTTTACTCTAAATATGATATGCAAGTGCCTATCTAAAATGCAGATTGATTGAGAATGCAAGGAGTGTTCACAATGTGATGTTCAGGTTCTTACCTCTCGTCTTAGGCTCTCATGCATCTAAATCACACACAACAAGAAATTAAATCTAACTACCTACCTATCCCCAGGGAGCAAGATTGTCACTTAATAATGAGTAATGTATTTTTGTGCACGCATTATAAAGAGAAATTACAGATCGCTGATATTTATTCCAAAACACATGAACAAGTAAAGATATTTAAACAACCAGATAGCCAATTGCTGATGAACACCATTCATTACTCATGGTGGTATTTTTTCATAAAATAAACTAGAAATCATTCAGACAAGAACATAGGTCCTAAGAGTTAGAACGATCTCACAATTAATGGACACAAAGCTGAAAACGAAATAGTTCCTCTTCAACAAATCCATAACATAACATTTGAACATTCCACCAAGCTTTCTCCAACAGGAAAACTGTAATTATCTATTGAAAAAGGAAATAGCTCTTCTTACAATATGTCTTCACTAATGGGAAAAAGTCCCTTTCTTATCTAGATCTCCTATATTTATATAAAAAGAACCAAACTGTTGGGCTACCCACGAATGACTCTTGGGCTCCCCAAAACCGTTTAGTCTCCCAATTTTGTTCTCTTATGAGTGCTCACGATTCGCATAATACGTTACATTTCGGATTAAGATCTTTGAGTACTTCATAGAACGGGACCAATCTTAATAACTGATGGGCCCTTTCCTAGCCTCGACTTCTATTGCCATTGGTTCTGCCTCGTCTTTTATTTATCCTTTTTTAGCTCACGTTGATTTCAGAAAACTCTGCTTGTCACTCTTTGGTCAAATCTCCTTAGCTTTATTCTTCAGTTATGTCTCCTTGCAGCAGTAATCTGAGGAATATTCTGAGTTCCTCTGCAAAATTTAACAATTAATTAGGACTGCATCTTTTCAACCATACTAACAATAAAATCGATTGACAAAATGAGGCCCTGTACTGCGCTTTTGTTGCACAACCCAAACAAAAACCACTGCCGCCCAAAGAAAGTTAAAACTCACAAAAAAAAGGTGGGAAAAACCTTATCGACAGCTTGAAACATTAAAACATCAGGAGGATAGTTTAAGGATCATCCGCAACAGAGGGTTTCAAACGGACAATGAGTTCCGTAGGACCACTAAGCCTATCGGCGCCCAGAAGACTAAACACTAAAGTATCGGGCGGGGATTCCTCGTCGGCGACTAGGGTGACATAGCGTCAGGAGGTTAGCGCAGCACGCAGCCATAATGGTGGAAGATGAAAAGACTACGGACTTCGCAGTGAATAAAAACATATAGATGAAACCAAACAAAACATCGGCAGGTGGAGCGACTACAAAATGAATACTTAGTTTACTCGAGAGCCGCAATGGCGGAAGGCAATCAGACTTCCACCCCTGATCAAAGTCATAAAACCTTCTGACAATGCAAAACAAGTCAAAACACGACATCGAAGAAGTCCAAACTATCTGGCAGAACACTCATTGTCTTGCTTCCGCAATGGAGGCTCCATAAGGAAAGATGGCTTCAAAGCGTTGTTTGAATGGCCTCCAAAAAATTAAAATAATTAAACGTTAAGTTCCAACAGACCCTCGGCCTGGTAGAAACGAAAAAATTGTTTTCCCTCCAGAACAGCAGTGAAAACAATGAAAAAGATTTCTGATATCAAAGAAAGAGATCATCAATCCAACAGGCAAAATCAAACAGTTTCAAACATAAGCAATTTTTTGAAAAGCATGAAAATAGTTGTCCTCAAAACAATTCAACTTGTAGCAGTGAGAAAACAAACAGAATTCGTGAATCCAAACAAAATTAGGCGATATAAAATAAAAGGAGGGTCCAAAATTTTTAATTTTTTTTTGGGAAAACAGTTGCAGCTGCAACACATTCCCAATTTTTGTCCCTTGTTGGGTTACTATATGCAGGTTCTTTGTATTGATTACATCATGTTTTTGAACACATGACAAGACATTAACATTTTTCTTTTAATTGATTTTTTCAAGCATGGTAGGAAAATCCTCTAATGAGTGATCACCTACACCATAGCTAGTACAAAAATTTAAATCGGTTCTATTCTTGTATGGGAAGTCTGCATATCGATGACCTTCTTTGTAGCATGCAAAGCACTGGATGGGCCGACATGGTTGATTGTCGTGATTTCCTGAAAATCATCCTCTACCTCCATATCCTCCACGATGGTTGTCGAACCGACGCTCATATCGACGGCCTTCATATCTTTGATTATTTGGCTCGTTTTGATCATTGTTTCGATGGTTGTTATCGTTATTCTGCACGACTACGTTCGTCTAGTGGACAGCTTGGTAGTTTTGTCAGTTCTTTAAATTTAAGTAGCAATCGGCCATTGCATGAACTTTTACTTCACATATTGCACACCAAGATGCTTTGCCATTTTTCATGTTATAAGGGAAATATTTCGTTGTGTGTTCTCCATGTTCTTGGCAGATGTCACAGAAGCATTTTGTCTGAACAAATCGAACGTCCTGTCTACTTTTGTCTTGCAGACAGTTATCTTTAGTGTGTCTGGCCGTGGAGCATTTTGTGCACCAGACATCCTGATTCTTGAGGTTCAGCTCTTTCAATGATTTCTGCATGATTTCTAGCTGTTCTTCCAGTCTAGTATCCACAGAATATGCTGGGAAATCTTCGTCCATCTCTACTTGCAGAGCTTTGATAAGTGCGTCTTCATACGTTTTAAATGTCTCCAAGCTTATGTGCCCCCGAATTTTCTATGATAGACCTGCAAGAAATCACTGAATTAATAGTTGTTCGTCAATTACATAGTCTATTTGGCTGAGGAGGTCTTTCCATCATTTTTCATATTCCCGGATAGACTCTGCTGGCTTCTGAGATGTTGTTTTTAGCTTTTTGGCTACCAGATGTTTTGCATCTGGAGTTTTAAAGAAAGACAAGAATTGTGTTTTAATTTCTGCTTTAGATGCTTGGGGAGTTCTCTCGATATAGGTCATGTACCACATTAGTACCCTTCTCCTCAAGGCATCGACGAACTGTGCCATCTGTCATTCTTCGACTGTAACTTGGTTTGCCTCCCATATTGACTCACGGACAAACCAATGTCATCTAGGATATTCAGCACCCTAGTATAGAGGGATATGTTCTGATCTGTGACCCATGTCGGTATCGCTATCGATGTCTCCTCTAGGAGGTGGCGGTGGTGGGGGTAGTGGGATGTTTTGTTTGTCTCATTATGTAGAGCTGTTGTCGATGGAACTTTCATTCCCATCGGTCATTTTGTTTGTCATTTCTTCTCCGACAAGCATTCGGTTTGGGTCGACTTCTCCCTGTCGATGTCCAACTGCATTGATTTGCCTGCAGGTCCAACTGTCTGTATTTTGCAAAGATGTGTTTGGCAGGGGGGGTGCTCCTTCATGTGTCGAGTAAAGTAAGTGGATACTTCTGTTAAAAGGGTACACCTAAAGTGTTACCTAGTTTCCTTCCTCCGTCCCTCCCGTCGATGGATCACTAGATTATTATCATCGTTTACCTTGTCGTCTAGTCGGCTCCATATACCAAACTCACCAGCTCTTAGTCTTAGGTCTTCTTTGACAATGGCTTATATCCTGGTACTTGGATTCATTGGAGACAGAGGTCTTATCTCCTGGGGAATTTCTATTTGGAAAGATTCATGCTGCTCTATCCACAAGTCTTCTTTCATGGGTGATGCTTCTTCATCCATGCCTTCTTCCTGTTGGTCATGACCCAACTCTGGCGGATTTCTTTCTTGGTCTGTCACCGTAGTATTCATCCCTCTTTGTAGTACTATAACCCATTCTCTTCTCTCTACCCTTCTTTTGAGTCTCTTCTCTCTTTCTACTTTCTGTAAATCCGCCATACCTTTGTGTGTCACTGTTCATTTGATTTCCTTTTTAGGTTGAATTTTCATTGCTGGTGATGGTATCTTCTTCAGTTGACTAGAATCCTCTTCACTTTACCCCGAAATATGCCCATCTAACCCCCCATAGCCTACCCGACGCTTTAGAAAGCTCGAATAGTTATGTTTATTTTCTTAGGAAGTACTCTCACTCCCTTTCGACAATGAATTTTTCCCACTTTCTCTGTTTCTCCGCCCAGTTAGAATTTGGTGGCGGTTCGTGTAGTAACAGACGAGGTTCTATGATATGACCCACTCTGTTTTCTATTAGGAATTTGAACAACAGGGTTGGTAAGGAGCAAAGGAACTACTCGGTAAGGTCTGTATAAAATCTTTTCTGAACGCTTTCGAGCAAAGTTCTTTCTTCTACGGCTTGTTCCTCGCAGAATTCGTCTGTGATATTTTCAAACCACTCTAATAGGTTTGTTTGTCCCCCTCGAATCAGTTTCTCTAGCATCTCTTGGTCCTTAGTTTCTTCCAGCTTTTTCATCTAGAAGTTTTTTCAAAAGCGCGGGGTACTGATTCTTCAAACTTATTATGTGTTTCAGTGAAGAATTTCTCCTTCACACGAGTAATGGTTAATCTGTTTCTCCTTGTGTAGTTCTGCAAATAATTTGCTATCTTACGCTCCCACCAGTTCTTAATCTCCTGTTCTGATATCATCTGCTTATAGTCATTACATTTGTATATGTACTACTGGCAACGGAACCAATGTTGTAATCTCACAGATCACAGAGGGTTACTGATAATACACATGGAATCATATAGATATAACAGACACAAGAGACAAGAACATAGATAAGGGAATAACATATTATATTATAACATGAGGGTCCATACATACACAGAACTAAACCAAGTTCTCATCTGGCTCAACAGCCTAATATATATGATTTACAAACGGTTACATATAACTACCTATCGGTTCGGTCAACTGACACAACCTTATGTGGTCGACCTAATCTCTAATTAGTCGGCTATTCGGCTATTCGGCTAATCGGCTCAACGACTATCTCTTTCTTATCTTGTTCTATAAAAAACTTGGATATAGAACAAGATAAGAGTTAAATTTGAGCCATGTTCTTTCAACAAAAAATAAAGAAAGATCTTATGTTTCTAACAAAAAGAACTAGATAAGAAAGAGCCTCAAATCATCCTATTTAATTAAATAAACAATGTAGGCCTTCCTACTCGACATATGCTTGTCCTTTCTATCATCGTCCAATACATCATAACCAAAAACAACAAAGTATAAGCATAAACATATATTAATAATTAAGTGTGACAATACATTATTTAAAATATGTTCAAACATAAAACAAAAATAAATAGTTGAAACCTAAAGACCATAATCAAGATGCTTAGCATAATGTGTACACAACCTTCATGAACAAAACAACTAAAATGTGTACTACCTAATCAATGTAACATTGCAAATTTACCTAATCATCTCAAGCACACAATTATCAACAAGCTAATCAAAATAATTTACATAGGTTCAAAGAAGAGTTAGACTATCTAGTCCAATGTAACTTGATGACTAAAAACAACCTTTTAGTCATTACAATCAATCCACAACTTTAGTTAAAGATCCATCTTAAACATGGATCTGTAAAGCATCAAGAGGGATCCAATTTCTTGAGGTGCTTGATAGATCTAAGTTTAAGATGAATCTATGTTTCTTTTATATTTTAATTTTATGAGACAACATGAATTCTTTAATTACATTAATATTTTTGGTAACTTTTGAACCAACATGAATTTATTTTAATTACTTTTTTATTTTTTGCAACTTTGTGTTACATAACATTACATAACTTACGTAACATTACATAATGTTACAACATCTCCCCTTACTAGGCTATAGAACACCTCTCTACTCTCGATGCAACTAACCATAGGACACAACATTATTGTTGATGTTCATTCCTGCAATAAATTTAAACAAGTGTATTACAGTTTCAGACAAATCTTTGAATGACCAAACACATTTCTCCAACGTTTTTTTCATAGATATTATAGATACTACATGGGTCAAAGCACTAGTCAACCAAAAGGAAAACTGTTGATGAAAAATAGACTTATAATATTCATTCGACCACCAGGATCACCTCAGTCTATCATACACATAGAAAGATGATCAATAGTCCAATCAACTATCTCATAGCCAATGGTCTTCAAATCAAGTCAATGCTCAATGAATTGATATTAATTCTTTGAATATTAATCTAGTGAAACAAAAGGATATTGTCCTCTAGTTGATCATATGAATGAACCATTTATATTTTCCATCGCAACTCAATTATCTATACCAACTTACACAAGGGGAAAAAGGTTCTAGTTGATTCTGCCTAGATTATTTCAGCCAATAAATCTTCCTAGAAGATCAATATCTCATCCAAACAACCACAACAAGTTCTAGGATTCAATTGATCAATAATTCAATTATGCCCACAAAGGTAGACACACCTAGATTAGTGAATAATTCTATATCTTCCCAACAACAAGGCCACACAATGGTTAAGTTAATCATTGCACACATCTGATTAATGATCCAACTTCCATGCCATCATAAAATAACTAGTCAATAGACTATATAAAGTCTTCAATGGAACATCCATCAAATTATTCCATGAATTTGGAAAACTAATACCTAATATATTTTTCCAATATCACCAATACATGATGGTCAAATCCAATAAATAAAACACTATTATTCACCATAATTTTAAACTCATAAACAAATTTCATAGAAGCTCATCAAAACACAAGCTCCAAGATGGAACTCATTCCACTCTAAAAAACCCCAATCATGAACCAAATAATATTGATACCATGTTGGAATAGGTAGAAACAACATAAGTGAAAATCATAGATTCCAAGAGAAAAGGCGGTGTAAAGGGACAACGTTAGCACTTAATCACAGCGATCAAATTTCAATAAATGATGTGTATTATAAACTGATAAAAAATACCATGTATGCATAGGTTCAAGTCAGTAACCAGCCCGGTGGGTTAGCTCAAGTGGTTGAGAGTTGTTTATGTTAGCAGAAGGTCTCAAGGTCAAACCCCTAGGAAGCTATGTCGAGCCTCACTCGATGTCCCCGCTGGGTTAGGCCATGTAATCAGGCCTGACGATTTACCTTGGGTACCATCCTAAAATAAATGGGGAAGTACATGAGGGTTTCCCAAGCGTTGTTCCTTGTAAAAAAAAGGTTCAAGTCAGTAACTGAAACTACCAATGCATGGGTTCACCCTTCCCTTTTGTTTTGAATAAGGAATAAAATCCACCCTCTCATTATTGAATCTACATTTTGGCATGCCCTTCTATACACCTCAACTAAATCTTGATTGTTGACCACTTTCCGTTCCAATAACAACTATGACCGATCCCCACAAGAACTTCAAGAAAGAGCATAAGTGACCATTAGGATTTTAGTTCTTCAAGGTCTCTAATGATGTCATAAATCCTATATATACATGTATTTGATGAAGATCACCTAAAAATTAGTTACTTGTTGGCTAGACCCTACTACTCACCCATCTTTGAAACATTCATACACGAATGCATAAGGGGGGGTTGGAAGAAGGATACCACTGCCCATTCCAAGTAAACTAGGTTGTGAATGGTCTCTAAGGTATACCATTTGATTCCATCTTGATAAATATTTGATATTCATCCCCAATCTCACCTTCTAGCTAGGTTTGATTTCATGCTTGTAAGGAAGGTAGGTATGAGAAACACTTCTTTTGAATTAATAGTAGTAAAACATTTCACGCATTCCAACCCTCTACTTTCTCCAAGGTGTTAATCTAATCTCCCTTTCCAATCTCCCTCTCTTCTTTCCTAGTGAAATATAGTAATTCCAGAAGAAAAAGAAAGCAAGCAAAATAATTAAGCAAGCTCTCTCAATATAATATGACACTTTTGTCCTTGTAATCTCAAAAGGCATACATGGAATTTCTTTCAACCATGAAATAGGAATTTGTCCAAGTGATTCAGATGATGAGGATCTAGCTCAAGTTGGGCCATCCTCACCTTACATCAAGCAAGCCATAATCAATAGTTGGAAGAGAGCGCTAGAGTTCAAGCTAGGGATCCTTGTCTTCTCTACCTGTCGGCTTTGTATAGTCCATGGGTTCTCACTATCTCAAATTTGAAGGGATAAAGAACTATTGACCTAATGAAGCAATATATCATGATAGTCATGGGATATAATTTGAGAGTGTGGTGTCTTCTCTTTTCTCTCTCTAGACTTACCATGAAATTATTAAATAGAGACACTTCATAGATTAATATATAGGCTATGTTTTTTTTCCTGATAATGATAACATGAGTTTGGGAAAAAAACACCTAAAATAGTAAGATATACAACATGAAAAACATATAATTAGGAATTCTTTAGAAATACACATACTCTTTCGCATCACTTTTGGGATGAACTAAAATGCAAATAAGGGTTTAGATTGTAGAAAATACCACAAATAATAGGGAGATACCATATATATGTACAAATTAATGTTTTCATAAAGGCCACAAACTGGAATGAGTTTCTCTCAATCTAGATGGGAGTACAAGAAGGATAGAAACCAGGTACATAAACCAATGAATCGTATCAAACACATTCTTTCATTTGTAATGAAAACCAGAATAATGCCAATACAAGACATAGAATAAGACCACTTGGGTCAATAGTACATTCACAAAAAGTTAGTACCATACAAATTCGTATAACAAAGAGACTAGATGAAAGGGATGGAAACAATATAAAGATGAAGGGAGTTATAACTCCTTCAAGATTTTTTCAATAAATCTCTTGCAATTCAAAGACTTGGTAGGAGAAGGAAGAGGAATAAATAAGTCCCAATAACTAGGGGGAATTACAACCTTTTGATTGAATGAATAAAGTCAGTTTACATTTAAATGAAGTAAGGTCGAGGTAGGGAAAATAAAATAAATGTGTTCCTTTAAAATTGGAAATGGTTATGTAAAATAAACAAGAATAGATGCTAAGGAAGCAAGTCCCTACCATATGGGTTATAGATTTATAGTTTTTCCAACTAGAGAAAATTCCATGTGACCATTTTTCCTATTAGTTAGGCTAAGTGCCTCTGTATTGGATAGGGTGCTCATGAGAGCTATTGGGATCATCAAAGACCAAGTCCATAGCCCATTCACGACTCTTATGACCGCAAAATCCAATATGATTAAAGGATATTTGGAATTTGGCTTTGAGGCTATGCATGGTCTAGGAGATAGTGGTAACTCGAGATGTGTAGAAATTTGAAGGACAACACAACCACATATAAGGATCTCCAATAGCGATTAATGAGCTTTTCTAGTTTTTATCCTACAGTCAACTGCCACTGATGAATTGTTGAAAAAAGACTCACTATGTTGCCAAGAAAATTTGAAGAAAATTATAACCCGTCAAACTCATAATAAAGTAGACTGTAGAAGTACAACCATAGTTCATTTTGTTGTTATATATATAATAAATAAACAACACAACCCATTGCAAGAGATGCTATAGTCAACTAAAAGGCAAGAGGCTACAATCGTTTCATTATAGCTTTCTTTTGTTATTGGATTAGCCCCTGGAGGCAAGAGAAGATTACTTTATCAAGATGTTGTCTTAGGAGAGAAATGTAAAGTATATCATTGAATACAATCTCCAAAATAGTAATATCTTCCTCCATCCTCTATGTCATGTCATACAACAATCTCCTTCTGTATGTATGGAAGAGATGTCTATACTGACTCGCCACTTAGATCTGCCTTCCCTATATTTTAATTCATTCAATGAAAAATTGGAAGTGGGTGTTGTTATAAGGTTTTAGCATTGAAGCTCTACTGCTCATTTAGTGACTTGCTTTAGGTCTAGGTGTCCACTTGTTTTTAAAGTTGCTACATAGTTTTTACAAAATTATGATTGTCCATGCTGTAAGGGTGCTAGCCTTTGGCTCATAGTTCTCAATTCTTCCCGACTAAACAGGGATATCCTAAATATAATATAGAGTAAGGCCAACCATGAAAAAATAATATGACTATTGATCGATGTAAGGAGACCATCCAGATTTGAATTTTGCAAGTGTGAAGGTGTAATTTATTGGAAAAAGAATGAAAGTTTGAACGCTGGTAGTCAAAGGGAAGAGATGACAGCAACAAAGGTGATCTCATGATGCCCCACAATTTTAACACAAATATGTCAAATTTCAAAACTAACCCTTGTAAAGTACTACTAGATTTCCAAAAACTGCGTGTATAACCCAGTGTTTTTTTGTTTTAACACTACCATAGAAACAATGTTTTTTTCTTAATTGATGATTTATTGTTGTTGTTTTTTTAATTTGAATGAATGAGATGTGGTTCTTGGAGTTCTAAAGGTTTTGGATTCCACAAAAAGTGAAGGGATTATTAAGTGAATGTTGGTAGTCAAGAGAGGAGGGATGAAAACGAACCAGATGATCATGCATGCATGTTTCCCTAAAAATAGCAAAGAAAACAAACGAGTTATTTTGAAGAGAAAACTAAAAATCTAGTGTGGGCATGGCTCATAGATTCTGTAAAGTCAATCTTAATCATAATCATAGTCATGCCTAGTACATTTAACCATAGTAATTTTAAAAGTCAACCTTATTTTGAATTGTGAGGCACACCTCCAAAACTTTTATTTTTATGTGCAATGCGAATAGGGTTGTGTCCATCGATTGTTCTGGAAAGTGCGCCAATTTTACACATGATTTAGTTTGTGAGCATTGAGGATAGTGTAGGGATAAGTATTTTTATGTTTTTTTAGAACTTAAAGTCAGAACATTAAGTTCAACTTACAATGATAATTGTGCAATTGGGAATCTTGTAACTATGTTATTAGAACATGCAACTAAACTGATTGTCCTTTTGCAGTTGTATGTGGAAAAATAGATGATAGAAAAGAGCGATATCTGTCTATGCTATTTTTATTACCAGAAAGAGATAGCTTTGAAAGACAATATCAGTGATTTGATTCTAGATATTATTTGAGGTAGAAGCAGTACTTCAATTTTGAAATTAATGTTTGGTTTCATATGTTGTCAATGTCGAATCCCACTACCTACATTTACTTCATAATTTCATAATACAATGACCAAAAAAGATGTTGATGTTATATGTTTGACATTGTAATAAAATAAATATTGTTTTGGACTTCTCTAATGATATCTAAATGAGTTGAAAAGCTCATAATTAGTATTTGTGGTGGTGGATACTGATTATTATGTCCATCCACTAGCCAACACCAAGTGGCATAAGGATAGAAAAATGCCATCCAAAGAAAAATGCCTTGGGGATTCTAGCTAAATAGATGCCCTTACCCACTTCTAACTAAAGCTAGCCCTCGCACTTATATAAAGGCACTAACCACACACTCATTCCAACACCCTAGCATCTAAGAAAGTTGTTAAAACCCTTGAAACTCATGCTTCATTGATTAGTGTGTTGTATGAATAATATGTGCATGGCATTCCAACTGTCAAATGGTAAATGCCATCTGGGATACGCCTTATCTGAGTATGGTTTCATGTTTTGTTCTTTGTTTTGCTACCAACTAAAGAAAAAAAAGATGATAATTCAAGTTCAAGTTCCAATCCTTTTCTATATCATTGCTATATATGCTTTCTTTCTTTCTCTCTTTTCCCTCGTTCTGACACTCTCTATGCACATAATGTCTCCCAAGGCGATACTTGAGAAAGAACCACCCCCAGTAACCTTGATTGGAGATACACATCTAGCACATAATAATAGTGTCTATGAACACTATTCAAGCACTGGCCTCATGCAATGGAGGGTTATTCAAGATGAGACTGATCGGTATTATTGACCCAACCCATTAGATGTGTCAAATGTTTAATCTAGCAAAAGAAAACAACGAGAGAAGAAGTGATTTTATGGGAAAGCTAATATTTATGCAAAAATAATGTGTATTTAATTTAAATATTTATGCTAGCAGTCTTCTCTTGAGCATTAACATGATTTATCGTTTTGCAAAATGCAATGTAAATGTTGTCCTTTAATTGAATTGGAGTCCAATATGTCAGTTCTTGTGTTAACTATGGCAGTTATTATAGAATGCTCATTCCCATTTTGTCTTGTCCCATGTTCAACATTTAGCAGCCATACTACTTTTCTATGCCTACAAATGCTTTCAATAATGATGTAATGAGTTTCTAAAAGATATAATTCAAAAACTTTACCAGTTAGTATGTGGCTTGTTCATCCTCAGTGTAATTGATTAGAAGGCTTGATGTATTTAGATAACAACTTGGCTAAATGCAAGTACCACTTGAATATTAAGTGAGGTTCCATATTAAACTCACATTCATCCCTGGTGTAGGTATCAGTCCTTTTGAGGTATAGAATTTTTGGATATGATTCAGTTTCATGGTTTTTGGTATAGAAATTTAATCCTGCACAAGGACTCGTTTATAATCTTGCATAAGTACTCTTTTTACTACATATATTGTTGCTAGGATATTGTTCCCTTTTTTATTGGATGCTTAAATTTATATACGTTCACAACCTTCCCCATGTTATCCAGATCATACTCTTCCCATTATGGGTCCATAGACATTGTAAGAATCAAACTCTTACCTAGCACTTGGCATGATAGAAAATATGATGTGTCCATTTGCAATGCCACCAGAAGACTTCCCTCCAGCAACAACTCCAAAAGCTTTTTCAAGCTTGTTTACTAAGAGTGGTGGAGTTATATTAGAACATCCTGCTAATATGTGGCCCTTCCAAAATCATGCCAATGGAAAAGCATCATAAAAAATTAGCTGAAATGCAACATTTATTTTTCTTGGTTTGTATTCCTTTGATATTGTTCAATCTATTAATTTCACATTAATTCCCATTGTCCCATTTGAAAAGAAGAGCAGGTTGTGGATAAAATATTGACACATACATACATTACCCGATTTTAAAATGTAACCCAACCAATTAGTAATAGGTTGAATAGTACAAGCCCATGTTTAACAACCGTTTTGTAAGATAGTTGTGAATCACCATTTTACCTTTTTGGATTCAAATTTTGATTCTGATTATTTTGATGTTGACTTTGGATTGTGTTAGGATTATTAATCCTCCCTTGTCCAATTTGGTCATATGTCTAAATCAGGAGTCATGTCTAAATCGGGAGTCCTTCCAGTCTATTTTTAGTCATTAGCACCATTGGGTCTACTTGGCCTAATTGGGGCACATGTTCCAGTTACTAAAGAGTGGGGAACACTAATTGAGGTCTACTTCCACTGATTGCACTTGCATGCATCAGTTTAGGATCCTCCTAGATCAATCCGTACAATTTAGGAGCCACTAGGAGTGCTGATACCAACCCAAGTCAGTTGAGTAAAGTTGCTGACTAGTCAAGCTAAGTTAGGAGTCAGTTACATTTAGTTCTAGTCCTCTACATTTAGTTAGCGCTAGGTTTGCATGGTTGCATGCAGGAGAGGCGCATTTCTCACCTACTGCAGTCAGTTAGGCTTAGTTAACACTGAATTAGACACTTGAGTTGTGTTTTAGAACTCCGATGAACTCTGATAATGATTTAGACAAGGCCAGTTAACCATTGAGTCCTCCGATAATGATTTAGACAAGGTCAGTTAACCATTGAGTCCTCCGATAATGATTTAGACAAGGTCTTAGTTACCAACAGTCAACTAGAGTCTAATCAATTCGAATTTCCTCATGTGGATTCGAATTGCATGTGGCTATTTATGGCATTGTATTACATTGTAATTTTATCCAATTAATTTTGATTAATGAAATCATTCACAGCTGCAATCCTTTTGCATTGTTTCATTCTTCAATTCCTGAGTAAAATTGTGTGATCTATTTTGTGAGTTGTGTGTTGATCCATAGATCTATGTGCTCAATTTTAATAGACTGTTAGGAGAGACCATAAGTAACTCATGATTTCTAGGTACCCACATTGTCACCATGGGTTGGGAGGTCCACACAAGTCGCTATGGAGATATCTTGGCTGATAGCATCATATTCCGCAAATATCTGTGTGAAGCAAAAGCAGGCGAAATCTCTCCCTCGTAAGGTGTGTCAGTTGGAGTGGAAACAATCATAAAGAGGTAGTGGTGGGTGGTGTCAAATGGAGTGTGTCAGTTTAAATAAACTCTTCAATAAGAGGGAAAGTTGGTCGTCCAAGTGCGGAAACATAGTGAGATCAATTTGGTTTTGAAAGTCTCACCATCCTTTTGAGCTTGTACTTTTCTTTGAATGCTTTTTTCCAAAATTTTGCATTGATGGTCGCTTTTACTTTTCTTTGAATTTGTTTTTCCAAAAGTTTGCATTGATGGTTGCTTAATATATGGGTTTGGTTGTCCAAATTATTGAAACTAAACCATGTGTCTTCTTAAGTTATTTTGTAGCAGGTTTTTTAAAATAAGAAGACAACATCCCAAAGACTAGTAAAGATCTATCCTACTTACATGAAACATAACAAAGGATAGTTATGGATTTTATGTTGTTGAATCAACTTAGTTAGGTCAACAAAGGAAAATGCTTTCTTCTGTAGGAGGATCTATGCAAATGGACATGAGATATTCCATGATTCTCATGGTTGATTGATTATAATTATGGGAAGATATCATTGGAACCTATCAGCAGGTTTCTTCATCTCCAACTGGTCACGTCCTCCTACCTCAACTCCTCCCTGTAATTTGGCGATGCCCCAAATACCTCACCAATTCACAAAGACATCCAGGAACCTTGGGGGTTACAATAGACGTACTGCTGATAGAACATATGATTGCAGGAAGAAATTAGTCTACATCTCAGGGATAAGACCATCACCATCTTCAATGCTATTTTGTTGTGAGGGAAGTGAGTTCTTCTTGCATCTCTTTCCAAACCGACATTGAAGTGGAGTTGGGTGAAGAACACGAGTCATGATGGATGTGGTGGACATGGTGCAAAATCGCGACAATATAGGGATTAAAGTACATACAGGTGGAAATCATGCCAACAACCACAAGGAACCACCACAAGGAACCTCCATGGAGAAATGTAAAACCTATATTCAACATTTAATGCTAGAGAGCTAATGTTAAACGCATCTTAACATTAATTCACTTTTTTATATTTTTCACATTTTGAATCAAAAACACTAAAGTAAATTTATGTGGAATTGGGCCTCACCTCATTTTGAGGCCAAACAAGATGTCCAAATTATTCATTGGTGGACAGAACGGTAGGATAGATACCACTGGATGAAAAAAAGTGTTTTGAATAAAAACTTAATATTTTAGATAAAACTTAAAATTAGCTTTGCAATAATGCATAGGTTTTTGTGCCAAACTAATGAAAATAGTTGCAAGGAGATTACAAGAGTCCCTGCTAGCCTGAAAGGCAGGGAGTAATAAGATGTCAAGGTACAACTAGATGAAGAGACTCCCCTAATCATGTGCTCTATAATGAGAAAAATGAATTATGTTTAGACACAAATTCAAAACTTGTATTTCAATTGAATGGGCCCGACTCTCAGGTGTTATTGGTGAAACTATAAGAAGGAAACTTTAGGCTAAAAGCTATGTAGGGTATGTTGAGGGATAGTTTAAAATCATTTAGATTATGCTAAAAAATTTTAAGGATCCATATTTATTTAAAAGTGTATAAACCTTGGTGAATCTTACCAATTCCTTAAATCTCAACTATAATATATTTGGCAATATTTTTATAAAAATATTTCAATTTGTAAGGATTTTATGTAGTTTATATAATAATCTAGTGATTTTTAGAATGAAAAATTTTTACCCCACCAAAATTGGGTGAAACAGGGCTTCAAAAAATGCAAGTTGAAAAACATGTAAAAATAGCCCATGGGCTAAATTTCGCCCCTAAAATCTTCTTTGTTCGTGATAAATGAAAAGAGTATTAAGATGAGGTGGCACTCTATTGTTTGTTTATAGTGGTTGCAATAGGTAAGATACTGTGTATGGAGGTACATTGTTAGCTCTCTTTGGATTTGGATTTGTTGGTGTGTTCAAAGGTTTTGTAATAGTAGTAGATATTTATTGGTGTGAGTTGTTTTTTGTCATTATTATATTTATTAGTATAGATCCATCTTAAAAAGGATCTAAGTGTCGAAAGGGATCAAATTTCTCTAATTCTAAACCTTTTTTTAGAGTGGAAATGTTAAGGAAATGTGAATGGAACGTTTATGGTTTTAATTTGTAGTCTTATATATATGGTTCTAAAAATTATTTTTAAATTTGAATTGAGCCTACACGTTATTTTTTATAATATTTTATTTATTTTTATAAAAGAGAGAGAATGCACCTCTTTGGGCAGCTAGCATAGATCCATCTTAAAAATGATCTACTAAGAGCCCAAAGGGATTAAATCTATCTAAGTGCAAACCCCTTTGTTCCAGTGGAGATGTTGAGGAAATGTGAACATAATGTTATGGTTTTAATTTGTAGTCTTATATAAGTGATTCTAAAAAATATTTTAAATTTAAATTAAGCCAACATATTATTTTTTATAACATTTTTTTTTATAAAAGACAGATTTAGGATGAACACTAAAAAAGACTTACACATCTCCCATAATGAACTCTAAATTCTGTATAAAATGGACCTCAAAACATTTGTTTTATATATTCAAATTTTGCCTTGAGAATCAATCAATGCATATCACCATACCTTCTCAATGCATGTCACGGTGGTTAATCATAATATAAACAGAAGTGGTTAATAAGTATAGATATAATGTGAACAATTTCAATTGTTTTGTTTTTCAAAACTACACTCAAAATTACATGAAGATAAGAAATTAAAAACATATCAAAAGAATTTGATAAGTTGTATAAATGTTTTTTTGAGTTATTTTGATTTAAAATAAATAATAAAATTATTTTTTATTATTTAAATTTCAGTTTTTATCTTATAAATAGATTTAGTGTTCTCAAATATCTTTCAACATTGATATTATATAATTCTAACAAAATAAAATAAATTTGCTATTCCAATAATTTTAATCAAATTAAAAAAAAAAAATTAATAAAAACAATTCAAAACATAAAAATTATAACATATTTTTTTTATAAATGATTTACTTTTAATAAAAAAATAAATAAATTGAACCATCAAAAGGCTCCTTGTCCACCAAAATCCAACAAAAAAACTGTTGCTAAAATTGCAATTTTCAAAACAAAATTTTGATAAAACATCTAAATAAATAAATAAATAAAACAAAATCCTTTATCTTAATTCTTTGGTTGTTATTTATCCTACGTGCTTTTCAAAAGGATTTCAATCGATTCTATATTATCTCCATATTAACAACCACGGAGAGAGAAATCGAATGTTAAAAATTATAAGTCGTCACGACAGAAAGACAAGAAAGGTGGTAAATTGGTATAATGGTACTTACAGCAGCCAGCCATCAAATCCTAATAGGATTGAACCAGAGCTGGATCCTTGAGACTGAACTAGTTGAGCCTCATTCCCGTGCCACTACAGGGTTTTATACTGTTCACCAAAGGGCCACGCACAAACTATTTTACTGCTCTGCTATAGCAATTCCAACAATTGAACAGTATATGGACAGGATGGAAAGCCACTGGTCATGGGTTCCAGACACGCTGAAGATGCATGCCTGATTTCAATTGAACTAACCGCCATTTATTTATATCAACTCTTCCTATATATGTGTTGGGAGAGAAGTATCTCCAACAATGAGACAGTTCTGCCATAGTATTCCAGAAAATAAGTTTGTATTTCAGGAATGACAGAAATAGAAGCTGTATTGTATGCTGTAGAGCAAAACGCTGAAGAATTGTCCATTGAGCCAACTCAGGCTGCATTGTAAGGAAGTAACATAGAGAATCCTCATGAGGAGGAGCTAAAACACACTGACCTAAGTTAAACCTAAGTAAATTAAGACTCAAAGTTAGTGTTATATTCAGTTTTTCCATAAGATGTATGGCATTTGTTTTGGTAAGAGCTATCCATTAAACTACAACAAAGTATTTAATGCGGTTGCAGCAGGCTTGATGACCATTGGATCTCAAACAGCTCAAAATTCAACGATCATCAAACTTGCTGCAGCTACATTAATTACTTTGCAACTCAATAAATAACTATTACCCACCTATTCTTTATACAACCTGCTCAAACTGAAGAACAAGAAACAATCATCATAGAGGATGATTGGCTACAGTCTTTTGAAGAAGCTTTACCTTTTGATCACATGTAGCTTTTAGCACATCCCAATGAGCTCCCTCTCACTTAGCACACCCCAATGAGATATCATTGTGTACTATATGTGCTTTAGTGAGTGCATGTTTCATTTTCTCTCCTTTCTTCTTGAGAATTATTTCATCATTTACTCCTCTGCATGTCATTTTCATAGTCCAGTTGTTATTGCGTGCTTGCACAATAAGTATATTTGTTTTTTACCCTTGTACCTCCTAATATCTCCAGCTAGTCAAGCATATGTTTCTCAACATAATTTTTCCCTTTTTGACTTTTTTGTCTTATGTAGTGTCATCATCGTACCATATGTGGGACTTGTACCTCCACTTGTACCTCCACTTTTACATTGATATTGGGCCATGACGAGCTCCATGGTGTTTTCAAGTCAAACCCTTCCACATGATGATTTTCCCTCCTTTTTTTAGGGTAGTAGATTAACCTATAGTTTCCAATGGGTACTTTCCCTTTTTCCATGTATATTTTTTTTCTTCCTTCTTTTGGTTTCTAGCATTTGATTCACCTTCATGGAAACTTGTTCGTATTCCTATGTGTGGATAGAAACTCTTGCCATGGGGTTCTAGTGTTATGGTTGGTGAAGAGATTATGTTATTATAAGGAGAGGGGAGAGTGGAGTTCACACTTGGGGTTTGGAGAAAAAATGATACATATCTTAAGAGGGGAAGATAGAAGAAGAGGCTTAAAAGGAAAAGGAGAGAGTGCTACTAGATTAAATAGGGATTTAGGATTTATTATGTGATATAGGGATGCAAATTAATTAGAGTAATTCAATTACGGTTTAACAACAAATAGGAAGTAACAAAAAATAAAAAAAGGATAAGAAGCTAACTATGGTCAAGTTACTGATCTCATTTGTTGAGTTGATTAACCTAATTGTTTAAGACGTGAAAATGAAGAAATTCACTTGGAAGAACATTGTTATTGATGTTGTTGTCGGAAAAACCACAGTATCGAAATGACCAAGTCGAAGTTTCGGATCCATAACCAAGTCGAAGTTTCGGATCCATATCAGGATCCATCATCCGGACAATGTCGAAGGTGGAGAGAGTGAGAATCATTAATAAATACTGAAACTGAGTAGAGAAAGTCTAAGGTTAGCCTCGGAGACTAGGGTTTGTTAGGTTAAAATATTTAATTTTATTTTAATATCAAGGTGTGCGGAAAAGTTATTCGTTAAACCTATTTTTGGGGAAAAGAAAAAGTTTAAATTTTTTTCAATAATGGCTACATTAATTTAATAATTAATTATTTTAAAAAGTTAATACAATTTTTATATATCAAATTGTCAAATTTTATTTTAATGCCTATTAATGTGTCTACACTTAAGGAAAAAAATAAATAAAATAAATTCATTTTAAATGCTTGTTATTAGGGAAATTTTTATTTAATTTTAGTTTATTTTAATTATTAATTATAATCTTATCTTTTTTATTTTAATTTTAAGTTATAATAAAACAAACCCTAAGAATGAGATTCTTATAATTTATCATATTATTAATAAAAATTTTATTTTAATGCCTATTAATGTGTGACCTAAGGAACAAATTTTTAAATTCATTTTAATTGCCTATTATTGGGGGAATTTTTATTTAATTTAATTTAATTTTAATTATTAATTATAATTTTACCTTATTTATTTTAATTTTAACTTATAATAATTTTTTTTAAGAAGGTGATAATTTAAAAAATATTTATTATTATTAATAACACATTTTATTTAATTGCCTATGTCTAAACTTAGGAAGGGGTCTAAAAGTTGATTATAATCTATTTTTAAAAACCTAAAGTTTTAAAAAGATTTATAAAAATTCTTTCAATTTGAATCTAAATTTCAGGGTATTTTTTAGGGTAAAGGTAAAAAGGCCAAGGAAGGATGATAGAGGAAAAAGGGGGAGGGGCTTGAAAGAGGAAAAAGGCAGAAGAAAAAAGGTTAAGGGACAGAGTGGCCTTTCCGATTGAGAATAGGGGGAAGCCAACTAGTGTTCACCTCGAGGCCACCATCTAAACTAAAATTAAATAAAAATTTCCCTAATAACAGGCATTTAAAATGAATTAATTTTATTTATTTTTTTCCTTAAGTCTAGACACATTAATAGGCATTAAAATAAAATTTGACAATTTGATATATAAAAATTGTATTAACTTTTTAAAATAATTAATTATTAAATTAATGTAGCCATTATAGAAAAAAATTTAAACTTTTTCTTTTCCCCCAAAATAGGTTTAATGAATAACTTTTCCGCACACCTTGATATTAAAATAAAATTAAATATTTTAACCTAACAAACCCTAGTCTCCGAGGCTAACCTTAGACTTTCTCTACTCGGTTTTAGTATTTATTAATGATTCTCACTCTCTCCACCTTTGACATTGTCCTGATGATGGATCCTGATATGGATCCGAAACGTTGACTTGGTCATTTCGATACTGTGGTTTTTCCGACAACAACATCAATAACTAACCACCATAGAAATTTAGCAACAGAAAGAACATTGTTATTGGATTTAAAGCTGCTTGGGCTGAAGTGAGAGATGTTAAAGAGCTCTAAGAGAAGATGTTCCTGTCAAATTTCCATACACACGCCACTACACCTTCCCACAAAATATACTTGATCCCAATCTCCAATACAATGCAATCAAACACCCTAGATATACCATATAAAATACTAAAAAATGAAGAGTTCCATGGAGACCCAAAGTTCCCTAAAAATGGTGATCTCTCATTTTCTCTTGTTATGTTGGTGCTTTCCTTGAGGTGCAAGAGTTGAATCATTCATGGTGTGAGAGGGGACACAACCAATAAACATACCCTAGAAAAGGACAAATAGACTTCAAGGAAGAAACCAATCCAACTATAATAAATCTTTATAGAGGTGTTGGATATGATAGGAGCAAGAAGACTGAGAGTGTGGAAGAAGAGTAAAAAAAATCAATTAGATTGCTTCTCATTTGGAAGTGATCCTACAAGACAATGAGAGGAGGACAAAAGATTCGAAGAAGTTTACAAAGAGGAGAGGAGAAATATCAAAAGAAAGGAATAAGTGAACATTGGCCTAGCCATTCGACAAAGTGTTTCATACGGAGGAGTTGTACTATAGGTTTTGACTATTTGTATTTTCATCAAAATAGTGCACTATATGTTAATATGCACTATGACACATAGATGAGGTACATCTAGAAAACTCATGGTGCACGTAGTGCTAATAAATCAAGAAGGGTTAAGGAGGGTTTGTTCAAGTGGAACTAGGGGCATTCCCAAATGGTTGTTGAGATTACAGCATTAGGAGTCATTCTCCAGTCTTGTAACTAATATCAAGACAGTAGACTTGTGTAGTCCTACAAATATCCTCATCTGATTGAGGTGGTGATGCAGTAGGCTTGTGTAGTCCTACGAATATCCTCATAATTGAGGTGGACAGTAGGCTTGTGTATCCCTACGAATATCCTCATGTGATTGAGTTGGACAGTAGGCTTATGTAGCCCTATGAATATCCTCATGTGATTGAGGTGGATAGTAGGCTTGTGTAGCCCTACGAATATCCTCATGTGGTTGAGGTGGACAGTAGGATTGTGTAGCCCTACGAATATCCTCATATAACTGAGGTGGATAGTAGGGTTGTGTAGCCCTATGAATATCCTCTTGTGGTTGAGGTGGACAGTAGGCTTGTGTAGCCCTACGAATATCCTCATGTGATTGAGGTGGACAGTAGGCTTGTGTAGCCCTACGAATATCCTCATATGATTGAGGTGGACAGTAGGCTTATGTAGTCCTACGAATATCCTCATGTTGTGAGGTGGTGTGCTTTACTATGTAAAGTAGATATACTATGTGATGTATGGCTAGTCATGGTCAACAGGTGCTACAAGTCTCCTTTAGGGATTAGCTACCCTTAGAGTGATTTACTTTAGCATGTGACTATATGACCCGGGGAAATACATATGATCATAGGTTTGGAAATGATCTTATGAGTATGATATGATAAATATGATTATTTAATGAAAACGCATATGGACCATGCAGAGATATTTAATATAAGCACAGAGACAGAGAGAGAATTTGAATTGCAATTATGGTAAACGAGTTCAGTTAATTAAGGAATAAACTCCTTAACTTATGGAAGTGATTGTTGGAAATAAACACTGATGGAGAAGCACTAGTTCTGTTCGGTTACTTCAGTTACTATCCAGTTACATTCAGTTTAGTTCAGTTACATTCAGTTACTGTTCAGTTACATTCAGTTCAGTTTAGTTACATTCAGTTCTGTTTAGTGACATTCAGTTCTGTTTAGTGACATTCAGTTCAGTTCAGTTACATTCAATTATGTTCAGTTCAGTTCAGTTCAGTTACACTCAGTTGTATGCACTTACAATCAGTTCCATTCAGTTGCATGTAGTACCATTCTGTTTAGCTCAGTTAACAACTCAGTTAGAGTTAGTTAATTAATGGAAAGCACATATCTTCATGTGGAAGATAATTATGGAGTGCCAGCTTGACACCAGATCAGTATGGGGTGCATGATTGAAGATGGATCAGTGTTCTAAGTGTTAACAAGTTGTTGCTACATGCAACCATTCTATTTTTGTTGTAAAACCTAATTTGACTTGTTATTAAAGTGCTATGCACTTGGCAAGTTAGATACGGTGTTCCATTCGATCTCCTCTCTCTGGTGCTCTCGGTGAAAGCAATTTTCTATTGTGTTGTAATCATTCTCTGCTATTAATCTATCATACTCTAAGATCGTTTGCTGGGTTTTTTTATCCTGTGAATCAGTAGAGGGTTTTTCCAGGGTATATCCTATGTTCTATGGTTTGATTTATGCCAGGATTATTGATGATATTTATATGCACTGTTATTATGGATTAAAGTTTTAAAGTTCAAGTTTCTTCATATTTTTTCTCAATCACTAACAATAATTTGGGTCATTGAGGACCCAAAATGAAGCATCCTAACCAACTATGTTCTATATTAGGGGCTTGGATCCCAAACAATGGGTGAGTGCCCCAAATAAGTGCACCAAAAAATCTAGCATAGACAAACCAATGACCAAAGTAAAACTTGATAAGATAATAGGGGAAAGGGAACCTTACTAAGTGCAATACATCCCAAGGAGTTTGTGCATCTAGGCTAAGGTAGAGTGACTCAAGGGAGAGAAATACAATAGAGAATATCCTTCATTATGAAGGACAAGAGAGGGTAAACAAGTCATTATTGAGTCAGTCATATATGGAAATGAATTAGAAGTAGATCACACCATAATACCTTTGAATGAGTAGGTTTATGTGAGTACTAAAGTGACAAATCCATATGCTACATATTTCCCTTCTTGCAGGAGTTGTTATCTGTGAGATTGAATAACATTAAGTGTCAAGGAAATATCAATAGTAAGATCTCAATTTCCATACCATCTCCATAAACTATATTCTTCCAATTTCATAACTCAAGCCTACTTGTGATAGCGGCTGGTCATTTACATTCACCCACTCTACTATGATTGGCATGCCATTCAACTATACTACATAGTGGACATAGTTTAGCATTACTTTTGTTTCACTCCTATTGTCCTAATTACTTGCATGGAGCTTCAATAAGACATGTACACTAAACTTGAGTGAGAGTGTCAAGCAGTACCTCACTACCCAACCACTAGAGATGAATTTGTTGGAGAATACACTAGTTTTTCTCTTGAATTTCAAAGGAAAGTTCAATCTTTCTCTATCATTCCATTGGGTCCTCTCATCATTTCTTGACTTGACCAAATGAGTGGAAAAATAGAGAAATAAAGGGCATATTAATTCCTTGGCATGCTCTCTCAACTTAAGGTTTATTTTAACCACAAGTACTCTTGTAATGAGGTAGAATTGAAAATTAATCAAACCAACTTTGAGTGCCTACATGACATGATTCAACATTATCGTCCCGTTGATGTATTTGTAACTTCAGAAGATATTAATATGTATATTATCATTGTATGTTGTTGCACCCCCATTGGAGAGGCATTTTCCTCCTTGTGGGATGTCTTTATTGTGCCTAGGCCTTGGGGTACAACCTTCGTTGTAAGTCGGGGCAATAGTCCCCAGTGTAACAACATGTAATGTGTATTTGGAGTCTCTCTAGGAGAGTTCGACCCTATTAGGGTAACATGTTGGCCCCAGTCATGTAATAGGTCAGTCACTTGATTAGTATAAATAGGGAGGAATTCTCCCTCATTTATACACACCTCACACTCACTCAAGTTCGCATGAGAGAGAGAAAGAGTCAAGGGAGGAGAGATAGATAGCTACTGAATAATACTTATTACTGGGTTTGATCATCTTTGTCACAGTTTTTCTCCTTTATGTTTTCCTCGGTGAAAATATTTGTGTCTTGTGTATCTATTATATCTTATGCATATTGTTGTACTTGTTATACTTTCATACAAAGATCCTAATTAAGCTAATAAGATCTAGAAAAACTAACATGGTATCGAAGCCTCTTTGAAAGAAGGCACTATGCAGCAATGGAAACTAGGGCTTCCTAGTTCAAGGTGTTGTCTCCACAAATCATCAAGAAAGGAGGGCTAGGATAACTCACCTCTGTAGGGAGAATATTTTGGTAGAATCAGTTTTAGATTTGAAGAAGTTTCAATTTTGACCCTCTCATTGGTGCCAGGAGAAACTAGGGCATCAAGTTTCACAGGATTCCCACCTCAGTCTTCAGAAAGTGACCCTGTTGAGAAACTCGCCTCAAGGAGGCACGTTTTGTGCAAATAGAATTCCCAAACTCCAAGTTTGGAAAATTAGGGTTCCTGTAACAAACCCTTGGTCAACTAGCTCTAGAACCAGGTCAGACACATCAAATCGATAAGATCTAAATATTTGTTATTTCTGTTTGAGGTTCTCATTTGATGAAGATGGCTCACCATATTCAACTTGAGGACAAGCTTGGAGGGGTTGATAACTTCCAAGCATGGAAGTACAAAATCTCCCTGATCCTTGAAGAAAATGATTTAGATCAGTATATCATTGAAGAATTTTTAGATCCAGAGTGAGATAAGGCTAAGGATGCTCATAACACAAGCATGGCTAAGGATAAGAGAATTATTGCATATTCTATTAAGGATTGTTGATGTAATTGTAACTTCAGAATGTATTCACTTGTATTTATTATGTATTGTACCCCGATGTTTATTCCATGAAGTGTTTGTAATGTAATTGAGTCATGTCATGCCCTGATGTTCTGATCAGGAGTTTCTATAATGTAAACAAGTAATGTCAAGTCAATGTGGGTAACCCTCCTATTGTTCAAGGGTTAAAGTCCCTGCAGTTCCAGGGCCCTAGGGTTGTTAGACTCACCTAGTGAAGTTGGCCCTAGTGAGTCATTGCCAAGTTGGGAATTAGTATAAATAGAGAGTGAGTCTCTCTATTTATCACACACTCACTCACACTCAGTTGTAGCACATAGCTGAGGGAGAAGAAGTTGCCGAGGCTAGAAATAAAGAGGCTACTACTATCGGGAGATCATCTTATTGTTTTGGGTTTTACTTTTGGTGCTAATTCTATCTCTGAGGAAGTTGAGGGGTTTTCTCCATTTATGGTTTCCACGAGGAAAAACACTGTGTTCATTGTCTCTTGTGTTTGATTGCTGTGCTTGTTATTCTCTCAGTTAAAGATCCTAATATAATTCTAGCTTAATGTTAAAAATCTAACATGGTATCAGAGCTAACATGAGAAGAAGACACTGTGTAGCTATGGGAACTAGGGATTCCTAATTTTTGGATATCTCTCCACATATTTTCAGCAAAATAAGGTTGGGCTGACTCTCCTCCCTAGGGCGCATCTTTCTGTCGAAGCAGAATCTGATTCTGAGCTTTTTCAGTTTTGGACCCGACATTGCTGCCAGAAATTAGTGCTTTCCACAGAAGTGGAATCCTGGATTGATCTCCTCCTCAAAATCAAAGTTTAGAGATCAAGATCAAATCATTTGGTTGGACAGAACTCCGAAAAAGTCAAACCCTAATCTGCTCCTGAACCAGCACTGCAGAAATTCAGCTCCAAATCCAGATCCAACATCTTGACCTGGTAAGATCTAAATCTTTTGTATTTCCATTTGAGGCTCTTAGTTAAGATGTCTCATCATACCAATCTTGATGAACAGCTTGAGGGAGTTGATAACTTCCGAGCCTGGAAGTATAGGATCTCCCTGGTCCTGGAAGAAAATGAGTTGGACTCCTACATTAATGAGGAGGTTCCAGTTCTATAGGAAGATGAGGCTAAGGCCTTACATAAGAAGAAGTTGGTTATGGTAAAGAGGATTATTGCTCATACCAGAGGTGTCCTCACTCAAGACACCTAAAGCTATGTTTGATGCCCTAACCAAGCTATTTGAAGGGAAGAACATAAACCGGAAGATGACTCTAAGGAACCTGTTGAAGAATGTTCACAAGAAGAAGCCTGAATAGCAGCTTGAGAAGAAAAGATGGGAAGTGGAGATCAATCTCTCACAATACACTCCAAGAAAGGCAGAAGGGAAAATCATCATCACCAAAGTAAGCATTCTCATTAGAAAAATAATTTTGTAAGAAGGGATCCATCCAAACTCAGATGTTATACATGTGATGAAAGAGGACACTTTTCTAGAAGTTGTCCCATGAATAAGAGTGGATCCAAGAAGAATAAGAACTCCAAAATAAGACATCATGCCCACACTGTTGAGGATGATGATCTTTCCAGGAAGAAAGTAAAACAAGAAAGTGAAGACTCTTCAAGTGATGAAGAATATATTCTGATATTCGCTCTCATGGGAACTGTCACTCATGGAAGCAAATATTGGCTTATTGACAGTGGGGCTTCCAAACACATGACAGGATTCAAGGAATCTTTTGAGAAACTATCTGAACATAATTTACCCCATAAGGTGAAACTTGGGGATGACTACCAATATCCCATAAAAGGTAGTGGTGAATCCTCCTACAAGCTAGACTCTAGAAAGTCTATGAAAATGAAGGATGTCTTGTTTGTACCAGGACTAAAGAAGAATATTCTCTCCATATCGGCATTGGATGCAAAAGGCATGAGGGTTTCATTTGTAGATGGCCAAGTCCTCATGTGGCCAAGGGGAAAGCCTATTGACGATGCAATAGTAATTGGAGAACAAGAAGAAGGATTATACAAATTGAAGGGCCATCCAAAACAAGCTTTGGTCCATGACACAATAGAGCCTAATGAACTTTGGCATAGAAGGCTTGCACACGTGCACTATAGAGCACTACCACTTGCAAGCAAAGTTGTTGAAGGTATTCTAGAAATTGAAGCAAAACATGAAGGAGTCTGCAAAGGATGTGCGAAAGTAAAGAACACAAAGAAGACATTTCCAAGTAGCGAAAGCAAAGAAAAATGAATCTTGGAAATCATTCACTCCGGTGTATGCGGTCCAATGTCATCCAGTTCTGTAAGCAGGTATGTATACTATTTGTCTTTTATTGATGATTATTCTAGGAAGACATGGATATACTTTATGAAGAACAAAGATGAAGTTTTCAGCAAGTTCAAGGAATTCAAAGCCTTGATCAAGAACCACACAGAAAATAAGATCAAGACCTTTCGATCAGATAATGGTGGATAATTCACATCAAATCAATTCAAAGAGTTATGCAAAGATTCAGGGATTATGAGGAAGTTATCCACTCCATATAATCCACAACAGAATGGGGTTACAGAAAGGAATAATAGAACTATCATGGAAGCTGCAAGAGCAATGCTTCATGATCAATATCTTCCCACTCATATATGGGTAGAAACTACTAGAACAACGGTGTATGTATAGAACCGTACTCCACATAGAGCACTCGAGAACAAGACACCTGAAGAATTCTTTTCCAGCAAGAAACCAGAAGTCAGCCATCTCAGAATATTCGACTATCCAGTGTACATACACATTTCGAAAGAAAAGAGGACAAATTTAGATCCTTCAGGAAAGAAGGGTATATTTGTGGGATACTCTAAAAGCTCAAAGGCTTACAGAATATAATTCCCAAGATTCAAGAAGATCGACATCAGCAGGGATGTAACATTTGACAAAGACTCCGCTTACATCAAATCCAGAAAGAGACCTACTGAAGATCCTAAAGATGTTGGGCTAACTGGGCAGACCCGGGTTTCACCTTTAACTTCGCACCAACAAAAGACCCACAGTGTTGGCCCTTTCAGCAGCAGCCTGCGAACAGGTTACAGTCTCACCCGAAATAGCTATGGGGTGCCGCAGAATCAGGTTTCTGCAAGCAGAAGAGAGAATCTTACTGTACCTTTAGTCTTTAACTATTAACAATCACTTAACACAATGCTTGTAATATCAATTATGCAGCTTCGCGATTAGATAAATAAATAGTTACTTGCACAACCCTTATCTAGGAATTCACAGCGAAGCTAGTTATTAACAACAGTCTTACTTTATCAGTTATTTACTTAACATCACATAAAATATAATAATAAATCACACAAATGAACCACAACACCAGATGTCACGTGGTTCACCCCCAGTGTAGGGGTTACGTCCACAGAACTGTGCTTTATTTAACTCTTTACAACTAAAACGACAGTTCTGATCTGCGCACTTAGGTACAGATCCCTTCAGTCCTCAAAGCCACACACACAGCAGTAGGCCTCTGCGCACACAGCTGCAGATCTTCCTTTTCACCCACAAAACCCCTCTGCACACACAGCTGCAGAGGTCGTCCATGCACACAGCTAGGACTTAACCTTCTTACACAAACCCTTATACAATCTCTTATCTTCGCATTACATTAGCTTCATAAGATAATCATTCAAGACCTAACCCTACTTCTTTACATAAGTGCCTATTTATATAGCACACTGTTACAAAACCATGGATTTACACCATGGGAACCCAAAACCCTAACCCTGGATTTAACCCAAGAGTTAGTTACAAAAAGAGGGGTTTCGACCCACCTGCGACACGCCTAAGACTATTTTAGGTTGTAACTCCGCTTACACTTCCTCAAAAACTGCGGAGTTACCAAAACTAAGGACCTTTAGGGTCGGAGCCCCAACAGGCCCCTAAGACTCACTTGTGGCCCGTCCCAGGGCACTCTGCGACTCTTCGGGTGGGAGGATCTTATTTGTAAGGATATGGAAATGACTGTTGAGGTTGTATATAATGTCATCAGCTGCTTTCTCTTTTTCCACCAATTCCTGCAACACTGAGGATGATACTTCATTAGCCTTTTCCTGCGCAAAAGTATCATAGTTTTTCAAAATTTTGAGCTGACTCTCTGCAGCATTGATCAATTCCAATGCTTCATCGACAAGTGGCTGTGGTGAATTTTCCAGTAGTGTTACCTTTGTCCTACAAGAGTCGATTTCCTGCTGGAGCTCCTTGCTTCGCTTCACCTTAGCCATTTTCTGCATAGGAGGCAGCGTCTTAATTTCTGCTCTGACTGCATCTAATTATGCCTGTCGCAGATTGATGGTTTCTTGTACCTTACCTATATCTGGGTGGTCCTGTAGGTTCACCCATGCTTTGATACTGTCTTCCAGCAGCTTTGCTGCACTACCCACAATATCTGATATTTTCGCTGCTGAGGCCTGGATGTCCCTGTGGCACTGTTCTTGGACCTCAGGTGGAGTTTCTGGAGGGATGCGAAGTTGAAGCTCCGCGATCTGATTCTGGTGTTCTGTTTTTAACTTTTCAATTTCACTACGAGACTGTTGGGCGTAGTCTCTCAGCTTGGTAATTCTTTGCTCTGGTTCCTCTTCATCTTGGATGTCGAAGTCAGGAAGACTCCGACATGCCTCATCTAGCGCTCGCGCTAGTGTAGCTCTTGTATGTTCAGCCTCTTTCTTATTTTGTGCCACTTTTTCCAGCCTTGCTGCAAGATTCTGGCTTTGCTTCACGGTGTCTTGCAACTGTATTTGAGAGTAGCTATCTCGTGTGTGGATCTCCTTCGTGATGGCTAACTGGAAGAGGTGCAATTTTGTCATAGACAGCTTGGTATAGTCGATTCCAACTGTCATACCCATCTTTGGTCCGGAATATGCATCAGCCAGTATTAGAGCTGCTCTTGACACTTGGCCCCTGTTATCTCTGGTTGGCCATTGTCTCATATCCTGCTGCGCGGATGCTGGGGTACTACTTGTCGCTGTATTAGTTGCTGATTTTGTTGCTAGCTCTTTCAGCTCCGACACCTTGTTTGCAACACCCATGAGTGCAGCAAGATGCACATCCGTGAACTGTGACCACTTTTAAGTTAGTGTTTCAGTGGACCTGTCAAGAGCTTGCTCAAGCTCTTCCAGTGACACAGTGACTCCTTCATCTAGATCTGTGTCCTTCGATGCCTTTGTCTTCTTGCGGGACTGAGGCTTGCTTACCTCCTGCACCTCTGGTGATTTGCGCTTAGGCGATCGATTAAGATCGGATAGAGTTTTGGCCGACTCTTCATCCTCTTCTTCATGGTTACCATCTCCACCTTGGTCGTTTCCCTCTTGCTGCGAGTCGCTTAGGTCTTCGCTGTCTTCTAGTGGACTTTGCTGCTGCGCCTGACTGGTACCTGCGCCTGTCTGGGTAACAGGGGGAACTGGAATAGTGGGCTTCTTTCCTGCATCTTTCAACCAGTCAGCATGCCACTATTGAACTATGCCCAAGATGTCTGTTTTGGTTACTACATATGGTAACTTAAAACACTGATGTGTTGGATCTGCACGGGCTTGAATGAAAACATGATGCATGTCGGCACTGAAGTTCGCGGCACCTTCATATTGAGAGAACAGCTCATGGGTAAGTCGTGGTATTCGCAAGATCTAATAGTGTATACTCATGCCATAAAAGGCGAACACAGTGTTCGTCATCTGTTGAGATGTTCTATCGGACGACAGCCAGAGGGATGCATATCTTACTGCACCCGGCATGCCTAGGGGTGCCTCCACGAACTGAGCCTCAGTGGGTTCTTTCCACCCAATTAATGCAATAAGTATTAATAGCCAGGAATAATGAAAAGGTCTACCTTTTTCCTGCCCATCATGGGCATATTCCAGGAACTCCCTCGCAAGATATGCGGACCAGTTGTAAGTGTAACCCTCAATGCAGTTTATGGCGATTCTGATAACCGGGGCAGGCACTTCACTGGGCCTGCACTTTCACAGGAGTTTGCACGCTAAGGGCTTAGCTGCGAAGCAGATGTTCTTGTCCTCAATTGTGGAAGTGTGATACCCTTGTTTCCCCTTGGTCAGGCCAAAATGGTCCTTCATGCTCTACGCGAGCTTCGTATCCTCGTGTTTTGACAGAAATTCAGTGCTCGGATCAGGCCCTGCTATCGGTAAGCCTGTGATCTTATGAATAAGCTCGGCATTGATAGGAATTTGCTGGTCTCCTATCCACAGGTGGCCGTCATGTACTAATGCTAACAGCTGCTTAACCACAATGGTCACCTGTGTGCTGCGCCCAAAATGAGGAATATCAAGCATTTTTAACAGGCCAACTGTGTCCAAGCCGGCAGCCCACTATCGCACTTCCAATAGTGTCACATTATTGTCTGGGTATTTGACGCGATGCAAGTATTGAGCAGGTGCGAACTGTGGAAACTTGCTATGATCATTTGTGTCATGGTCGGCATACTTGAGCCGGTCTATTTTTCCTGTCATGGTGCCAACCAACTGTACACTCGGTGGCAGCGAGGGTGTGCTTAATGTAAACTGCTTTGTCCATCGGGGCGGCTGGACGCCTGGTCGAACGGGCTGGAGATATGGTGGCCTTTGTGGTTTAATGTGCTCTTCTTCTCCAGTCAGGACCTGTGCTGAACTCGGCGGGTCCATCTGGTGAGTCCCTGATGTTTGCCCTGATTTCCTGTGTCGGTCTTCGTTCCGCTTAGAACGAACTTCAGGTTTAAACTTTTTCCTAGCGGACCGTGTCTGCATCGGCTGCGGCGGGGCTGGGTGAGCTTCTTCACGGGGCACAGGGGTATGTGGGGGATCAGAACGACTCCGAAGACCTCTCTATTCAAACTCTCTTACTATATCCTGAAGCTCTCGCTCGTATGTCATGGGTTCACTCGTAAGTGTCAAGGAAATGTAGAATGCATTTTTTGCCAACTTAGGGATCCTCTTATACACTTTATCAATCAAATCTGTTAGGACGATGCATTTAAGGCACCAAATCTGATAAAAATATTGTTCGACCGGTACTGGATTTTCCATGATCTCATTAGTACATATAATTAAGGTAATTAAAGTGCCCATGCCGCCAATTCGGCTGTTTTCCAATGGCTAGATTTTAAGCTTTGCCGTGTTTTTGTGCTCCGATAAAATCACTGTCTTAGCTTCATCAGAACTGGCAGCCTTGGTACAACATTGCTCCGCGGTCTGTCCTGGTAAGATCTGTGACGGGGATTTTAGGTTTGGTGCACTAACTTCTTGGTTCTGCTCCTTATTTTGGTACTCAGTTCTTTCTTGATCATCACCTACCTTGTCATGGATCAGTCTGACATCTGCATCTAAAGTAGGGAAAACTTCGTTAACAGAAAATGTAAGTATAAAACTATCAACAAGATCATCCCAAATTACAGTACCGTGTAGAAGCTCGACCTCCGTATACCAGTTTTTTGCTATAGGTTCCAAAGTGTGCACAAACTTATGCACCCATTCCTCGCGAGGTACATGTTCCCATGCTGCATAACATTGCTTCAAATGTTCCTGAGGACTATTCTGCCCATTGAACTTGCTTCGCACCTCTTGAGGTTGGTCTATGAATCTGAGGCGTAGGAATTTCTGGCAAGCTTCCCAACTGTGAATATACTTCCTGTGGCCTTTCCACCATCTCGCTGCTGTAGCTCTTAATGCTGCTTCCAGAGTCTGCATTCTCTGTGATTCTAGAACTTGTTCTGAGAACTGCACAATGAATTTTCCTGGATCTGTCAACCCATCATATGTAGGCAAGTCTCTGACCTGTGCACTAAGGCATCTAAGAGATTTGGTAATTCGTGCGCACCGATGGCCATGTAGCTCGTATAGTCGATTCTGCCAACTCTCTAGACCATCATCTGAGTCAGACATGCAGGAGCTATCACATTGCCAATCCATTACACCTTCGGGATTAGGATCGACATAATCTTCTTCTTTTGCTGTGATATTATAGATGTGGTCCAGAATATCCTGATCTTCCTCTCTGACTGGCTCCGTATATCTTTCTCCTTGAGAAGGATCCAATGGTAGTATAACTCTCAATCCTTTCCCTTCAAAAGTCATTTGTCTCTTTTTAAGATTGATAACTGCATCACTATCTATTGCCCACTCAATTCCAAGCAAATATGGATAGGGGTTACTGTCATCAATGATCTCAATAACTTCAAAATATGCTACAGTACTGACTCCATCTATATCCACTGGTGCCCGAGGAAATATTCCTAAGGGTACAATCCTCTGCTGATTGGCTAGTCTCAACTGTATAGGTGACCAATCAAGGGTAGGTTTTCCCATTTGTTCCCATGTTTTCTTAGTTAAAATATTGACTTCAGAACCCAGATCTAAAATAATATCCTTCATGTCATACTCTCCTACCTGAGCATGTAATCTCATCTCTCTTCCAGTTGTTCTAACTCTACTAACAACTCTTTCGCTATCAGGACTTTGATGAGGTTCACAAGACTGTATAACTTTTTGTAATTCATTTAAGGAATTCTGATTTCTTAACAATTTGATGCAACTCTGTAAAAACGATGACAGAGTACTTACTTGGCCTTGTGAGTATTCCTGGGATTGCAGCTGCTGATGCTGCTTGTCTGGTGTTGGTAAATCTGAATCAACAAAGTCTTGTCTGGCCTCTAAAAAAATTTCTTTTTCTCGTCGAACATCAAATGCTGGAGTTTTCTCTATGGCCTTGCAAACCCAAGCTTCGTCAGGCTGCTTTGCCTGACACTGCACCTCTGTCATAGCTCCGCTTCTTGTAACAACATTAACAGCTGGGATCGGTCATGGCTCGACGACAATCAAATGGACACTCGAACTAGGTTTGCTGTTTCTTTCTTGGATTTTAGCTAGTAACTGTGGGCACTGCTCGATGACATGATCAACTGCTCTGCAGTATCGGTATGTCGTGGTTGGGTTTTGACATTCTCGAGCTAGATGTCCTGCCTGATTGCAGTTATAGCAAATAACTTGACGTTGACCTCCTCCAGGAATACCACGACCATGACCTCTAAAACTGCCTCGACCACCTCGGTAACCATATCCATCATTGCCTTGTGCATCCGGGTAGATCCTATAAGTGTCGTAGGTCCGCTCCCTCATAAGGTCGAAGCTGCGACATTCATCTTCATTGTGGCCTACTGACTTACAGAATTTACAGTAAGGGTTCTTCGGGACTTGAACGTACCTCTGTAACAGATAGCAGTCTTCCGGTCGATGCTGGCCAGTAGTTCGACAGATCTCATAGTATAGAATACTAGGATTCAGCGGGTTTGGTGCACCAGTATTCAAATAGTTTCTCAGTGCCGGGGATTGGTCCTTGTCGTGGCCTTCTGTTCAACAACGTATACACCATACCTCTTCGCGGGTGGATTTCCCTTTTTTCATGTCGCGAAGCTCTAAAGCCATATCCACGAGCTACACTTGAATTTGAGCTATGCCAGAATTATCTTCGACAGGTGCAGTTTCAAGCTTTATGGCAATTTCTAAGGCCTCTTGCTGATCAGCAACCTTCTGTTGCATGAGTGGAGCTCTGATGTGAGGTAATAATGCTGCAATAAACCACTCCTTATGTTGTGCTGGTCCAATCGTGAAGCTAACTTGGTCAAGCAGAACTTTGAATCTTTGATCAAAGTCCCACATAGATTCGCGTCGCCGCTGCTGAATCTCTTTTAACTCAGTGATGCACTGCGATTCTGATTTAGGTTTCTTAAATTCTCGGATCAGTGCTTCTTTGATGTTAGCCAAGACAGGATTCTGTGTGCTGGCAAAATTCATAAACCAAGTTAGGGCTCGGTCTCTGAAAGAAGTGATCAGCTGCGCTCGTCGAACATCTATGTCCGTAATATTCTTCGCGGTCCACACAGCTTCGCATAGAAACCAGAACTGCTCGGGGTCTTCTGATCCAGTTCCTTTAAAAACCGGTAGTTTGATGTCATCATGAACATGGGCCATCTGGGATCTAGGGGAGGAGGAAGGGTTTGAACTTGCTGGGGAAGACTGACCTGCGACAGGAATACTCCGGCTAGGATTACTTTCAGACTGCGACAGGTTCTTGGGGATAATAGGTCTTTACTGCGGGGTTATCGGAGGGTTTCTAAAAGAGGGGACCTCGGTGGATTCAGAGGCTTCAGAGCTTAAAGGGGTATACTCAGTGGAGGAGCCGAGATCTCTCTTATATCTTTTGCCGTTTCACAGCAAACCACTTTGCTCGTCGACGTCCCAGTCACTTCCAATCATAGGTTAACAATACTAGATCTAACAATTTGATTCTATAAGCAAGATTCCTTTTTCAGCCAATAGTATTTTAATATTCAAACTAAATAGGTTCAAGTACTTACCCCTTGGTCCTTTGAAAAATTTTCGTTCAGCTTCGCTAAAGGAGGTACTTGTGTCGATGGCGAACTCCATCACAAATGCTTCGAGAGTTCGTGCAGTCCAGAAATCCACGGCTCGCGAGATCGCGTTGTTCACTCTTTTCAAGATAGAGATTCTTGTGGGAGTCTAGGGAGGAAACTGATTTTCTTGGAAGTTCGTCCTCCTTTCTGTTAACCTGGATAACCACTGGTGCAACTCTATGTGTATAGAGCCAAAGAAAATTTCATGAACATCAGAAAAGATGTACCTTTGCAAAAATTGTTCCGTGCTACGACGGGGATCTTTATTTTCCTGTTCTGCAAACTTGAAATAGGTCGCTTTGATCCAATCACCAATTTCTTTTATAGAGGGTCGTTAAAAAATAGCCCTCGAGGTATGATGTAGATCTCTCTTCAACAGATACTGAGTTCAACCGGCAACGGAACCAATTTGTTGGGCTAACTGGGCAGACCCGGGTTTCACCTTTAAATTCGCACCAACAAAAGACCCACAGTGTTGGCCCTTTCGGCAGTAGCCTGCGAACAGGCTACATTCTCACCTGAAACAGCTATGGGGTGCCGCAGAATCAGATTTCTGCAAGCAAAAGAGAGAATCTTACTGTACCTTTAGTCTTTAACTATTAACAATCACTTAGCACAATGCTTGTAATATCAATTATGCAGCTTCACGATTAGATAAATAAACAGTTACTTACACAACCCTTATCTGGGAATTCACAGCGAAGCTAGTTATTGACAGTAGTCTTACTTTATCAGTTATTTACTTAACATCGAATAAAATATAATAACAAATCACACAAATGAACCACAACACCAGATGTCACATGGTTCACCCCCAGTGTAGGGGTTACGTCCACAGAACTGTGCTTTATTTAACTCTTTACAACTAAAACGACAGTTCTGATCTGCGCACTCAGCTACATATCCCTTCAGTCCTCAAATCCGTGCACACAGCAGCAGGCCTCTGCGCACACAGCTGCAGATCTTCCTTTTCACCCACAAAACCCATCTACGCACACAGTTGCAGAGGTCGTCCATGCACACAGTTGGGACTTAACCTTCTTACACAAACCCTTATACAATCTCTTATCTTCGCATTACATTAGCTTCATAAGATAATCATTCAAGACCTAACCCTACTTCTTTACATAAGTGCCTATTTATATAGCGCACTGTTACAAAACCATGGATTTACACCATGGGCGCCCAAAACCCTAACCCTGGATTTAACCCAAGAGTTAGTTATAAAAAGAGGGGTTTCGACCCACCCGCGACGCCCCTAAGACTATTTTAGGTTGTAACTCCGCTTACACTTCCTCAAAAACTGCTGAGTTACCAAAACTAAGGACCTTTAGGGTCGGATTTCCAACAAAAGAATCAGAATCACCTAGAATTCATGACACAACCATGAACGAAGAAACTCAAGAAGAAGATCGAGAACTTGAAGAACCTCAAGAACCTGTAGATCCACCTCAGGAGAAAAATCCTCACAAGAGGAAACCTACTTGGGTATGAGAAGCTATCCAAGGTGTAGAAAGATATGGGGCTCTAGAAGAGAATCATAGAGAAAGAAAGAGGACCAGGTCTTGCTCCGGGCATGTAGCTTTATTGTGTGAATTTATCAATAAAGAACCTTCCAACTATGAAGAAGCAGCAGAAAAAAAAGAATGGAAAGATGCCATGATCGAAGAGTATCAATCAATCATGAAGAATGATGTTTGGGATGTTGTCCCAAGACCAGAAGGGAAGTCTGTTGTAACTTCCAAATGGATCTACAAGATCAAGCATGTTGCAGATGGTGGCATAGAGAAATATAAAGCAAGATTCGTGGATTGTGGCTTCTCACAAAAAGAAGGAATAGATTATGAAGAAACCTTTGCACCTGTAGCCAGACACACTTCCATTAGATTGGTACTTGCTCTGGCTGCAGTGATGAAATGGAAGATACACCAAATGGATCTCAAGACTACTTTCTTGAATGGTGTAGTGGAAGAGGAAGCGTATGTGGAGCAGCCACTTGGTTTTGAGAAACATGACATGGAGTCTCATGTGTGTAGATTGAAGAAATCCCTATACAGTTTGAAATAGGCACCCAGGACATGGTATGACATAATTGATGGATTTCTATCCAGTTTGGGCTTTACCAAAAGTAAAGCAGATTCCAACCTTTACTACAAGGTTGAAGATGGCAACCCAGTGATGTTACTACTATATGTAGATGATCTGTTTGTAACAGGTATGGACAGGTTGATTGCTGATATGAAGAGGAAGCTTTTTGCCGAGTTCAAAATGAAGGACTTGGGTATGATGCACTATTTTCTAGGCATGGAGGTGTCACAGAATGCAGATGGAATCTCCCTCGGACAAGGGAAGTATGCAGTAGACATCCTGAAGAGGTTTGGGATGATGGACTGCAAGGCCGTGACCACACCTATGGCATTGAAATTGAAGCTATTGAGTGATGCTTCATCAGAAGCAGCTGATGCTATGATGTATCATTAGATGATTGGGTCCTTGATGTACCTGACAAATACCAGACTAGATATTTTCTTTGCTGTGAACACCTTGAGCCAGTTCCTAATAGATCTGAGACATGTTCACTTGATTGCTGCAAAGCATATTCTGAGGTACCTGAGGGGTACAGTTTATTATGGGCTCAAGTATGATGTGAATCAGAAGATTAACCTGGAGGGTTATGTTGATTCAGATTGGGTAGGTAGTACCATCGATAGGAAGAGCACTTCAAGGTGTTGCTTTAGTATGGGATCAGGTGTGATCTCTTAATTTAGCAGGAAGCAATATTGTGTGGCACTGAGTACAACTGAAGCAGAGTATGTCACAGCTTGTTCAGTTAGTTGTGAGGCAGTATGGCTGAGGAAGATACTTTTTGATTTATTTGATCTCTAGTTGGATGCTACTTGTATATATTGCAACAACCAGAGTTGTGTGAAGTTTTCGGAGAACCCGGTGTTCCATGACAAGTCGAAGCATATCGAGATCAAGTATCACTATATCAGGGATATGGTACAGAGAGGAGTAGTGAAGCTCCAGTATGTTGCGATGGACGAACAGATAGCTGATGTGTTGACAAAGCCATTAGCTAAAGTGAAGTTTGAGTACTTTAAGGAGAAGCTTGGTGTTCTCTAGATCAAGGTTCCCTCCAAAGGGAAGTGATGAGTCTGTAAGCCATTCTGACATGGTGGGAGGATTGGTTCCTTCCATGTTCATATGTAAGGGCTGAGCCATTCTGTCATGGTGAGAGGATTGGTTCCTTGCATGTCAGATGTGAGTGCTAAGCCATTCTGATGTGACTGTAGGATTGGTTCCTACATGGTCAGATATAAGCGCTGAATGCCATTCTTGGAATGGAGGCACCTAGTCAGTTACCAGGAAAGCTCAGTCTGGGACTGAGGGCCATTCTGATGTGACTATAGGATTGGTTCCTACATGATCAGATATGAGTGCTGAGCCTTTATGACATTGGTTTTTATATGTAAGTGTAGAGCCTTTCAGCATGGAGGATTGTTTCCTCGCATGGTCGAATGTAAGTGCTGAGCCTTTCTAACATTAGTTGTCAGATGTGAGTGCTGGGCCTTTCTGACAGGGTTGTGGGATGTGTTCCCACATGGTCAGATGTGAGTGCTGGGTGTGCCTTTCTAATATGATTATAGGATTGGTTCCTACATGATCAGATATAAGTGCTGGGTGGGCCATTCTGACTGAGGGTCATATATGAGTGTTGGAAGAAGACCTACATGGAGGCTAGGCCTACAACTAGCATGAAAAAGGGATGGATCTATAGATCTTCTTGTGACGAGAAGAATCAATAGATAGCACCCGTAATGATGATCCAGCAGAGATGTTCTAGAACAAGAGATGATCCAGATTGAGTGATGATCCAGATTTAGATGAAGATGTCTTGAAGATGACGAGGAATCGATGATGATCCAGATGATACAAAGAAGAAGACTTGTGCTGATAATTTCTGTCGAGAGATTACCTTCCTAGTTAAGAGGGAGTGTTGATGTAATTGTAACTTCGAAATGCATTCACTTGTATTTCTTATGTATTGTACCCCGATGTTTATTCCAGGAAGTGTTTGTAATGTAATTGAGTCATGTCATGCCTCGATGTTCCGATCGGGAGTTTCTATAGTGTAAACAAGTCATGTCAAGTCAATGTGGGTAACCCTCCTATTGTTCAAGGGTTAAAGGCCCCGCAGTTCTGGGGCCCTAGGGTTGTTAGACTCACCTAGTAAAGTTGGGCCTAGTGAGTCATTGTCAATTCGAGCATTAGTATAAATAGAGAGTGAGTCTCTCTATTTATCACACACTCACTCACACTCAGTTGTAGCACATAGCTAAGGGAGAAGAAGTTGTTGGGGCTAGAAAGAAAGAGGCTACTGCTGTCGGGAGATCATCTTACTATTTTGGGTTTTACTTTTGGTGCTGATTTTATCTCTGAGGAAGTTGCGAAGTTTTTTCCATTTATGGTTTCCCTGAGGAAAAACACTGTGTTCATTGTCTCTTGTGTTTTATTGTTGTGCTTGTTATTCTCTCAATTAAAGATCCTAATATAATGCTAGCTTAATGTTAAAAATCTAACAAGGATCACCACATTCACCATTTCTATTCATTCAAGACACCAAAGGAATCTTATGATGCTTTGACAAAGATGTTCGAAGGAAAGAACATCAACCAGAAGATGACTGTGAGGAACCAATTGAAGAATGTGAAGATACAGAACTCTGAGACTATACAGTCTTACTTCACAAGGGTTGCTCAAATAAAAGAACAACTTGAAGTGGTTGAAGATGTTGAAATATTGTAACTTCGAAGAATATTCTATATGTATATTTTGTGGTCCCCGATGGTCCTACCGGGAGAACCACTTGTATTACATTGTACCCCGATGCTCCTAATCAGAAGAACTAATAAGAGTCATGAGGTAGTCCCCTCTAATTGTAAAGGTGGGTCATTAGCACCCCAGTGTGGTTACTTGAGCCTACATGTGTAACTCGAGCCTACATGATTTAACTCGAGCCTACATGTCAAATGAGTTAACTTAAGTGAACGGATGAATATAAATAGAGGTGTAGTGCTCGTCATTTGTGACACACACACTCTCACTTGTGTTGTGCATTAGTGGAGAAGAGAAATAGATGGAGAAGGAGGAGGATCAGGCTTTGATCTCCTTGCTGGTTTTATCTTTTATCTTCTTGGGGCATCTATATTGAGGAAGCTTTTGCTGGGTTTTTCCCTTTAGGGTTTTCCCAGGATAAATCTTTGTGTTCCTTTTGTATGGTTGTGCTTGTCTATCTTTTAGTGATCTTGTTTATATGCTTTTGTTATGAAAATGAAATGAAATACTGATGTCTTAGCTAAGCATATGAAAATTTAACATGGTATCAGAGCCACCTTGAAAAGAAGACATTGTACAGCTACAAAATCTAGGGCTTCTTACTTTTTGGTTCTCTCTCCACAATTGATCAGCAAAAGAAGGCTAGGTTGACTCTCCATTGAAGGGCGCATTTTTCTGTCCAAGCGGAATTCGATTCCAAGCATTTTCAGTTTTCGGTGCGGAAAATTAGGGCTTCTTGCAGAAGAAGAATGTATGAGTGAACCTAGCATAGGATTTATCTACTCATCAAAATCGAAGTCTAGAGACCTGGATCAAGTTTTTTGGTTGGGTGAAACTCCAGGAAAGTCAAACCCTAGTTTGACCCCGAGCTAGAAAAACCCTAAATACTAAAACTGCTAAGTTTTGGTACATTCGCTATATCCCAAGATTCGAGAAGGCTCAAGAGTGGAAAATTTCAAAGGACTAATATAAAATCCTTCTGTACACCGTATCCAAACTTCAGCCTCAGATTCGCTATATTCCGGGAGATATGATCCCTCCAAGTTAGGGTTCCAGTCTCTTCCAGAATTCATCCCTAAACAGGACACCTGGGGACAATTGCTATATCTTGGGCTACGAAGGTCCAAATTTAATTCATAAAGATTTTCCAGAAATATCACGGACCTTAGTTTCTGTGGTCTGAATTTCAGAACCAGAAGATGAACCAGTGACACGTGGCAGTTCGTACAACTTGGTTGTTCTGAACAGTCCTGTAACAGGTCACCGTGGGAAAAGGAATCCCAATTGGTGAAACCAATATTGATGAAAACTATGGTGTTGGATCAGGGACATGCTAGGTTACCTCAGTGCGAAATTTGAGACACATATGAATAGTAATTTCGGAGATATCACAGAAACAGTGACAAGCATTTCTGTAGAAGAAATTGGAAAACTAGGGCTTCTTGTTCCCAGAGCTTCCCTCCAATGTTTTAAGAAAAGTAGTACATTAGACAGCTCCATTTGAAGAGATATATCTTTCTATCCAATAATATCTTAAAGATTCCAAGTTTTGAAAATTGGGTTTTCTCTGACAAACCCTAAATCAACTAGCTCTGGAAGCAGGATGGACACGTCAAATCGGTAAGATCTAATCTTTTGCTATTTGCATTTGAGGTTCTCATTTCAAAGTGATCTATCACATCAGATTGATGATAAGATTGGTAAAGTTGACAACTTTCAAGCATGGAAGTATTTGATCTCTCTAAAGAAAATGAATTGGACACCTACATAAGTAGAGAGGTTCCAGTTCCCTACGGAGATGAGGCTCAAAGCCTTACACAAGAAGAACTTGATCAAGGCCAAGAAGATCATTGTTGATTCAATCACGAATCAACTTGTACCACAAGTGTCTTCCCTAAAGACACCGAAGATGTTTGATTCCTTGATCAATATATTTGAAGATAAGAACTTAAATTAGAAGATGGCTTTGAGAAAACAATTGAAGAATGTGAAGATCCAGAATGCAGAACAACTTGAAGCGGTAGAAGAAGAAGTGGAGAATGCAAAAGTGGTGATAGCCACCTTGAATGGCCTCCCAGGATCATGGGATTCATTCATGCAAAGAATGTATGCTAGAAGGAAGTAATTGATTTCAGATCGACTCATAAGAAGAGAAGAAGAAGATGGGAGCAATTGAAGATCAAGCTCTCACCATTCAAAGAAGATCCCTCAAGCGATGAGGAATATGAAGAACTCAATTCTTGAAGAACCTCTTATTCATCTTATCATTTGGATAAGAAATGATGATTTCATGAACGAAAAATATGATAAAGAAGAATGATCAAGATGGAATCTACCCTCGAAACAAATAAAAGATAAGTATTCAATTGTCATTTCATGATATTGTTTTGTTATACATTTGATTATATTCAATTGATGTGTTATGCATGATAGATTGTTTGCATTAATGACTGTATACTACTAATATGCATGTGATGGGTAAGTGGCTCATGGTGCTATACAACTCTCCATTGCTACTTATCAAACCTCTTTGCTGACATATTGGATTAGTGCACAATCTCAATGATGTCATGGTAGAGATGGAAGGCATCTAGAAAGTTTATGTGAGATATGGATGAATGTTGTATTGTCTAAACAGTTACATGATGCATAAGAATTTATCGTTTTATGAAATAGTTCTAACCATGCAGCTGGTGCATTTGAATTGTAGGAAAGGTCCTGTACAACCTCCTACAAGAAAAGAAGGATGAGACTTGTTCTAAAGAACAAGTGATGACAATTCAAGACTCACTCCAATAAACATGAATATGAAGCTCCCAGGGTTAGAGACACCATGACGGAAGAAAGAGCTTCAGAGAGTGGTAGATCCACCTTGAAGGATGAAGATCACCATTTGTACAAGAGATAACTCAAGATGAAGAAACGAATGCTATGAAAGAAGCTATGATCAAAGAATAACAGTTGATCATGGGGAATGATGTATATGATATGATTTCGAGACATAAAGGGAAGTACGTAGTATCTTCCATATGGATCTACAAGAACAAGTGTACAAAGCAAGGTTCGTGATTTGCCTCAGAAAGAATAGACTATGACATGACATACTCTATTGACCAATATATATCAAGCATAGAACCACCTATACAGAATGAAGAAGGAAGATGATACTCCACTTCACGGGGAGTGACTACATAAAATTATATCTGAGTTCGACATGGTACGACATGATGGATAGCTTTGTGATGGATCGAGACTTTACCAAGAGTAAAGTCGGTTCCAACCTTCAAGGTTGAATGCAAAAGACTAGGATATGTTGATGACCCGAGAAGACAAACTCATAGAAGATGTTATGATACTAGAATGATGTTTGGGATATAGTACTCAAACCAGAAAGCAAGAATGTGGTATCTTCCAAATGGATTTACAAGATAAGATATGTTGTTGATAGAAGTAAGGTAAGAGTTGTGGCTAGAGGTTTAATTCTGAAGAGACACTTACTCCAAGAAGCAAGGTACATTTCCTTCAAAACTATCATGGTAGTTTCTTCCATGATGAAGTAAAGACAAGCCTTCCTTAATGGTATGATTGAGGAAGAGCTTTACATCAAATAGTCACGAGGATTTGAAGTTGAAGACAAATGGAATCAAGTATGCAAGTTGAAGAAGGCCCTCTATGGCCTGAAGCAAGCTCCCAGAGCTTGGTATGGAAGAATAGATAGCTTCCTAATGAGCATGAGCTTTTCTAAGAGTAAAGTCGATCCTAACCTTTCCTACAAGGTTGTAGAAAATGAACCTGTCATTCTATTACTATATATTGATGACTTATTCTTGACAGGGAATGAGAAACAGATCATGGAAAGCAAGAAGAAACTAGCAGAAGAATTTGAGATGAAAGACCTTGGGTTAATGCATTATTTCATAGGTCTGGAAAAATGGCAAAGTTCAGAAGGAATATTTCTCAACCAGGGAAAGTATGCGGTATAGATATTGAAGAGATTCAATATGTTGGAATGCAAAGTCATGGCCACACCCATGGACTCCAAACTGAAGCTGTTAGCTGATGACTCATTAGAGTTAGTGGATGTGACTCACTACAGATAGATCATTGGGTCATTGATGTACTTAACAAATACCAGACCAGACATTTGTTTTACTGTGAACACCTTAAGTCAATATCTTGTTCAACCAAGATGGGTTCACCTAGTAGCTGCAAAACATGTGATGAGATATCTGAAAGGGACTATAGACTTTGGTCTATACTATGATGGTAGCCATGAGTATAGATTGTATGGCTACACAGATGCAGATTGGGCTGGAAGTATCTCAGATAGGAAAAGCACATCAGGCAGATGGTTTTGTTTTAGGTTTGCTATGAGTTCATGGTTTAGCAGGAAACAGTCCAGTGTTTCTCTTAGCACGGTTGAAGCAAAATACATAGCAGATTGCTCTACTAAGTTGTGAAGCCATATGGCTTCAGAAGCTGATATCAGGTCTCTTTGACCTGAAGATGGATACTACAATGATTCTATGTGATAACCATAGTTGTGATGACAAAGAACCCCGTGTTCCGACGTAACACATAGAAATCCGGTATTTCTACATACAAGATAAGATGCAGATGATGATACTGTAGATATAGATGATGATGATTTTAGTATTCCCATACTGAAGATATAGATGATGATGATTTCAGTATTCCCATACTGAAGATATAGATGATATTTCAGTATTCACATAGTGGAGATACAGATGGTGATAGTTCAGTATTCACATACTGAAGATGTAGATGATGATGTACTGACGAAGCCTCTACCTTGAGTAGAGTTCGAACACTTTCGAGACAAGCTTGGTGTTGTTCGGAAATACCTTCCTTGAAAGGGGGAGTAGTGATGTTGCAGTGGGATTGTATCATCCCTGGGCATTTTCCCTAAAGTGATCCGAAGACCTCGGTCCTCAAGAATGAAGAGGGATTGTATCATCCTGGGACATCTGTCCATAATAGATCCGGTGACCTCGGTCCTCGAGAACGTGGTGGGATTGTATCATCCCTGGGAACTTGCCCTAAAGTGATCCGGAGACCTCGGTCTTCGAGAATGAAGAGGGTTTGTATCATCCTGGGACATCTGTCCATAATAGATCTGGTGACCTCGGTCCTCGAGAATGTGGTGGGATTGTATCATCCCTGGGCATTTTCCCTAAAGTGATCCGAAGACCTCGGTCCTCGAGAATGAAGAGGGATTGTATCATCCCGGGACATCTATCCATAATAGATCCAGTGACCTCGGTCCTCAAGAAAGTGGTGGGATTGTATCATCCCTAGGCACTTGCCCTAAAGTGATCCGGAGACCTCGGTATTCGAGAATGAAGAGGGATTGTATCATCCTGGGACATCTGTCCATAATAGATCTGGTGACCTTGGTCCTCACGAATGTGGTAGGATTGCATCATCCTTGGACATCGTCTTAAAGTTCTAGGGATTGATTCTCCCATAATCAATCCGGTGGCTTCGGTCCTCGAGAATGTGGTAGGATTGTATCATCCTTGGACATAGTCCTAAAGTGATAGGGACTGATTCTCCCGTAATCAATCGGGTGGCTTTGGTCCTCGAGAATTTGGTAGGATTGCATCATCCTTGGACATAGTCCTAAAGTGATAGGGACTGATTCTCCCGTAATCAATCCAGTGGCTTCGGTCCTCGAGAATATGGTAGGATTGCATCATCCTTGGACATAGTCCTAAAGTGATAGGGACGGATTCTCCCGTAATCAATCTGGTGGCTTCGGTCCTCGAGAATGTGGTAGGATTGCATCGTCCTTGGACTTAGTCCTAAAGTGATAGGGACTGATTCTCCCGTAATCAATCTGGTAACGTCGGTTGTCGAGAATGTGGTGGGATTGTATCATCCCTAGACTTTAAGTCCAAAAGTGATCCAAATACTTTTTGTCTTTGAGTTGTAGATTGCAGGTTGTTGCTGATGATGATGATGTCGTACTGATCGAAATATCAGAGTATGATGATGATGACGTACTGATCAAAAGATCAGAGTATGATGACGTACTGATAGAAAGATCAGAGTATGATGATGACGTACTGATCGAAAGATCAGAGTATGATGATGATGACATATTGATCGAAAGATCAAAGTATGATGATGATGACGTACTGATCTAAAGATCAGAGTATGATGATGACGCACTATGATTATGATGTTTTTGATCGAAAGATCAGAGTATGATGATGATGTTTCTGATTGAAAGATCAGAGTATGTTGATGATGTTTCTGATCGAAAGATCACAGTATGATG
>LPNX011005469.1:9249-76758 GCA_001517045.1 Pseudotsuga menziesii | reverse complement strand
CCTTTAGGGTTTTCCCAGGATAAATCTTTGTGTTCCTTTTGTATGGTTGTGCTTGTCTATCTTTCAATGATCCTGTTTATATGCTTTTGTTATGAAAATGAAATGATATACTAATGTCTTAGCTAAGCATATGAAAATTTAACAGAAGAGAATGTTGAAGAAGGAGAAATTATGATGACTAGCTTGAATGGGCTCCCTGGATCATGGAACTCATTCATTCAAGGAATCTATGGAAGAATGAGGCTGATATATTTCAGTAGGCTCCGAGAAGAATGTGCACAAGAAGAAGCTCGACTGGTGACAATAGAAGAGAATGTGGGGGAAACTGAAGATCAATCTCTCATAGTTCACACTAGGAAGAACTACAAGAAAGAGAAGAAGGAGAATTTTCATCACAACAAGAAGAAGGAAAAGAAACAAACGAATAACAAGATAGATCCTTCCAATGTTCGATGTTATACTTGTGATGAAAAGGGACATTTTGCAAGAGACTGTCCCACCAGGAAAAAGAGACAGCATGCTCATATTATCGAAGACAACAAACCAACAAACAAAATATTTAGAAGAGAGAAGGATGATTTAGATGAAGAGTATGTGCTAATCTCAACACTCATTGGAACTATCTCATGCTGAATCAATGATTGGCTTGTGGATAGTGGAGATTCTAAACACACAATGGGATACAAGGAAACATTCGTTAATATGTCTGAACTTGAGTCACCTCATAGGGTGAAAATTTGGGATGATTATCAATACCCCATAAAAGGGAGTGGAGAAGCTTCATACAAGCTAGACTTTGGGAAATATTTAAAGATGAAGGATGTTCTATATGTTCTAGTTTTGAAGAATAATCTTCTCTCCATCTCTAGACTAGTTGCAAAGGGAATGAGAGTTTATTTTTTCAATGGCCAAGTTATGATGTGGTCTAAAGGGAAGACAATAGATAATGCAATAGGGATTAGTCAGAAGAATATGGGGGCTTGTACAAGCTAAAGGGACAACCCGAACAAGCACTGTTTCATGAGTAAATTGAACCAAGTGAACTATGGCACAGGAGGCTTGCACATGTGTACTACAGAGCATTGTTGATGGAAAGCAAAGCAGTATCTGGAATACCAGAGATACAGGAAAATAATGAAGGAATTTGCTAAGGATGTGCACAAGGAAAGAATGTGAAGAATACATTTCCCAGTAGTGAGAGAAAGTATAAAGGAATATTGGAGATAATACACTCAAATGTATGCGGGCCCATCTCTTCCAGCTCATTAAGAGGGGATGTATACTGCATGTCCTTTATAGATGATTTCTCACATAATACTTGGATATATTTCTTGAAAGGAAAAAATGAAATTTTTAGTAAGTTTGAGGAATATAAATCTTTGGTCAAGAATCAAATCGATAGGAAGATCAAGACTCTATGGTCAGATAATGGCAGAGAATTCAACTCAAAAGAATTCAAGGAACTTTGAAAAGAGTCTGGGATTATGAGGGAGTTGAGAACTCCATACAATCCTCAACATAATTGGGTTGTGGAATGAAAGAACCAAACCATCATGGAAGCAACAAAATCAATGCTACATGGACAGGATCTTCTTATGCACATTTAGGTGGAGGCAACAAGAAAAACTGTGCATTTACAAAATGTTACTCCTCATCCAGTACTTGTCAACAATACTCTAGAAGAGGCTTTCTCAGGAGAGAAACCAAAATTCCACCATTTGAGAATATTTAGTTTCCCAGTATACATACATATCCAAAAGGATAAAAGGACCAAGCTCGATCCTTCTGGGAAGAAGGGTATATTCATAGGATACAGTGATACATCAAAGTCCTACCAAATATATTTCCCAAGTTTAATAAGATTGACATCAGTAGAGATGTAACCTTTGATGAAGACTCGACATACTTCAGATCCAGGAGGACACCTATTCAAGAGGATGAGGAACTTGAAGAGATGAGATCCCGAGATATGGAAATTGGAGAATCAATTCTATAATACCATGAAGATCATGACATGGAAGAACCACAAGAGATGGTAGAGACAATCCTTGAAAAGGAATCCCATAAGAGGAAACCAGCATGGGCATGAGAGATGATACAAGAAGCAGAAAGGTATAGCGCTCTTGAAGGAATACATAGAGAAACAAAAAGGGAAAATCCATACAATAGCTATGTGGCTCTGTTGTGTGACATCATTGACAAAAAACCTTCCACTTATGAAGAGGTTGTAGAAAATAAAGAATGGAAGGATGCTATGATCGAGGAATATCAGTCGATCATGAAGAATGATGTTTGGGAGATAGTTCTGAGACCAGAAGAGAAGTCTGTCATAGCTTCGAAGTGGATCTACAATATCAAGCATGTTGTAGATGGAAACATTGAGAAATACAAGGAAAGGTTTGTAGCATGAGTATTCTCATAGAAAGAAGGCATAGCCTATGAAGAAACATCTGCACTTGTGGCAACATACACTTCCATTAGGACCATACTTGCATTGGCAACAGTTATGAAATGAAAGATACACCAAATGGATGTCAAGACAACTTTATTGAATTGTATAGTCGAGGAGGAAGTGTATGTGGAACAACCAATAGGATTCAAGACAGATGACATGAAGAACCATGTGTGTAAATTGAAGAAGGCCTTGTATGGATTGAAACATTCACCAAGGCCATGGTATGACAGGATGGATAGATTCCTGATGAGCCTAGGCTTTACCAAAATTAAGAAGATTTCAACCTTTACTTCAAGGTCGAAGACGGAAGACCAGTGATGCTCGTGTTATATGTCGATGACCTGTTTTTAATAGGTGAAGAGGAACTCATTAAAGATGAAAGGAGGATACTTTATACAGATTTAGAGATGAAATACCTAGGTATGATGCACTGCTGATTAAGCATGGAGGTGTGGTAGAGTGCAGATGGGGTCTTCCTTGGTGAAATAAATTATGCATTAGAGATTTTGAAGAGATTCCAAATGTTGGACTGCAAAGAAATAACCGCAGTTTTGGAATCTAACTTGAAGCTTCTGAGTGATGCTTGATATGAGTCGGTTGATTCCACGATGTATTGTCAGATGATTGGCTCATTGATGTACCTGATGAATACGAGACCCAAGATATGCTTTGTAGTGAACACCCTGAGCCAGTTCCTGACTTATACGAGACGTGTTCACCTAATAGATGCAATGCATGTATTGAGGTATATAAAGGGTACAATGGATTATGGGCTTAAGTATGATGTGAATCATAATATTAACCTGCATGGCTATGTTTATTTAGATTGGGTAGGTAGTGCCACTAACATGAAGAGAACTTCAGCTTGTTTCTTCAGTTTGGGATCTAGCATGATCTCCTGGTTCAACAAGAAGCAATCATGCATGGCACTGAGTACATCCGAGGCAGAGTATTTTGTCGCTTGCTTGGCCTGTTAGGAGGTAGTATGGTTGTGAAAGATACTATCTAACTTGTTTGTCACTATTTTGTATGTGACTTTTAACTTTTGCGATAATCAGAGTTGCATGAAGTTGTCGGAAACCCCTTTGTTGCATGACAAGTTGAAGCACATCGAGATCAAGTGCTACTATATCAAGGATATGGTGCAGAGAGGATCAGTGAAGCTATAGTACATGGAAACGGATGAGCACATAATCAATGTGTTGAACAAGTCTCTATCTAGAGTGAAGTTCGAGTACTTCAGATAAAGACTTGGTGTGATACAGAACGAGACCCCTCAAAAGAGGGAGTGATGTGTTCTAACATAGCTGGAGAGATAGGTTGTCTGAGCGTAAAATTCTGGTGAAGATTGTAGGTTTCTCATATGTAATTAGTCATGACATTTTTTTATGATATAAATAATAGAATACACAGATGTATGATATCTCACATGGGAAATGAGACAGGTTCTCTAAGTGGGAAAATTTTTGGCAAAGCAGGATGCTCGGATGTAATCAGTTCTGATGAAGCTCACGGGTTATGCTTGGACGTAATTAGTCATGAGACAAGTTATTCAAGTGTAAATATGAGCCTTGGCATGGTACATAGGTTACTCAAATATAATAAGTCTTGTGGGTTATCCGAGTGTAAAAAGAGCCCTGACGTGGTACGCAGGTTACTCGGATGTAATACACCCCAAAGGTTATCTGAACGGAAAAGATCCTGGACGTAGATTGTTCAAATATAATAAGTCCTTATATATATATATATATATACATACACATTCTACAAGTAAAGGAGAACCGCCTATGTGCATCTCACGTGCTTCATGACCTTATCATATCAACATGGGAAAACACACACACACACACACACACACACACACACACATATACATATACATATACATATACATATACATATATATATGCATATAGATACATATATATGTATATGTATATGTATATGTATATGTATATGTATATACATATACATATACATATACATATACAGATACAGATACATACATACATACATACATACATACATACATACATATCTATCTATCTATCTATCTATCTATCTATATATATATATATATATATCTGTGTGTGTGTGTGTTTTCCCATGTTGATATGATAAGGTCATGAAGCACGTGAGGTGCACATAGGCGGTTCTCCTTTAGTTGTAGAATGCAGGTTAACTGTGCAGACATGTAATGCACAAAGTGTGCTCCTAGGATATTCTCGCATAATAGAAGTTGCAGGTTGTCTTGATGACGTGAAAAATATATTGGCTTACTCCTATGGTGATAGAACGCAAGTGTTTTGCATCTAAGTTGTGGTTTGTTCTATTTTGTTTTTGGGTAGAAAAAAAGAGATGATCTGGATACAACGAGATAAAGGTAGGAGATGTAGGTTATTGTCATGGAAATACAAAGAAGGTACTAAACCGTTCCTATGTAATGGCTTGCTCAAGATGTGATGAATACATGGATGAGAACTAGGACTAGGCCTACACCCAAGATGAAAAATGGTTGCTCTGTAGAAAATTCCGATGACTAATAGTAGCGCTCAATGATTGATAAGAAGATACTTATGGAAGAAACTATGTTGATGACTCTATGACTCTGTGATGATGATTATACCAAATGTGTTGATGACTGTGGAAGAGAGCGAATACCTTCCTAGTAAAGAGGGAGTGTTGATGTATTTGTAACTTCGAAAGAAATTATGATGTATATTATCATTGTATGTTTTTTTACCCCCATTGGAGAGGATTTTTCCCCCTTGTGGGATGTCTTTATTGTGTCTAGAGATTGAGGTACAACCTCCATTCTAAATCGAGGCAATAGTCCCTGTTGTAACATCATTTAATGTGTATTTGGAGTCTCTCTAGGAGAAGTCGACCCTGTTAGGGTAACGGGTTGAACCCAATCATGTAATAGGTCAATCAATTGATTAGTATAAATAGGGAGGCACCATCCCTCATTTATACACACCTCACACTCACTCAAGTTTGCATGAGAGAGAGAAAGAGTTTGTTAGGATTAATTAATCCTCTTTTTTCCAATATAGTTTATTTGGTAATTTTGCCTAACTTAGGGGGCTATTATTACTGTACTAGAGTGTGGGGGACACACCTAGAGGTTCCACTTAGTACATGTGCATGCATGATTTTATTTGCCTCTAGGATAAATCCCTACATTATAGGAGCCCAACATGAGTACTGCCAACACCCTCCATTAGTTGGTTGTGGTAGGTAATAAGTTATGCTGAGTTAACCTTCGGTTACAATTAGTTAGATCACTTTTAGTTAGACTAACACTAGTTTTGCATGCATGAAGGGAGAGTGGCACCCTTTTCCCACCTACCTCAATAGTTAACTGATTGTATACTGATTTAGAAATCTGGAGTTATACTAGTGAGCTCTAGCTGTGATTTAGACAAACTGAGTTAGTTATTCAATCAACTTAAGCTGGTAGATTCGAATCCTATCCATGGAATTCAAATTATGTTTATTGTATAATCATTGTATTATTGATTAATGAAAGAAGATTAATGTTGTGATTATCTGAGCAATTCTTGTCGAATTTATCTTAAATTTGTGGCATGAATTCCCTGTTCAACGTACATACTCTTTGATTATTCCACTCCATAATTTGCTTCTTACAGGTTTCATATTTTCTTGTAGATCAATGGTTCACGAATTTAACATGGTATCAGATCCTTGTTCAGGCTAGCATTAAACCTTATCCGATCTCCATTGTGCACCAGAAGTAGTTGAGTTTCCACATAATTCCTAGAATCATAACATTTCTCCCTTTGGATTCTATCCAGAGAAGTCTATCCAGGTGTGAAGGACTCTAAGAAAGTGCACATGTCAAGGTGGAAATGCTTGAACTGACATATGATTGTGAATTGAATTGGTTTTGTAGTGTTCTTTGTAGGTAGCTACGTAGCTTCTTGAGGAATTGACCGATCAACATACATAAAGATGGAGAATTTTTCAGCTATAGTACCTAGAATCCTTACACCCTTCAATTCCACTGATTGGAGGGAACATATGCAGGTAGAATTGTGTAATATTGGCCTATTTAGGATGACAATGGGAACAGAAGTTGAGCCCCAATAGTATGTTGAGAAGAACAAGTTTTTGAATCGGCTTGATGAAGCCTTCGACTTCATGTGCACTCACATCTCCAGAGATCTTTTGTTCCACCTCGAGGGACTAAGGAATCTGAAGGAAGCTTGGGATAATATTGAATATTTGTTTGGAAAACAAGATGAGCTTCTAGGGCATATTTTGGAGAATGAGCTCATTGCACTACAACCCAACAATTTCAAAACTATTCAACAATTATTTACAAAATACAAGTCACTAGTATGGCAATGCAAACAATGTGGATTAGAGAGAAAAGATGAGCAGCTTGTGCTATCAGTGCTGAGCAAGCTTGGCTTAGAGTACTTGGTCTTTGTCTCTACATTTCATTGCAGAATAATTTCTATTCTTAATTAGAAGATTCCTTCTCTAGATGCTTTTTACTGAGTCCTTGATACAAGAGCAAGATAAATATGTTCAAATGGGAGTAATTTAGACCTCCAAGAATCAAGCACTCTTTGTAGGAGACTCAAACAATGTGAAAGAATGACAGAAGCACAAAGGAATGGAGACTACAAACATTGATTCGAATCCAAAGGAGAATCAAAGATTCAAGAATAAATTCCAAAAAAAAGAAGAAATTCAAGAAGACTAGATGTCCCTATAGTATGAGAGGCTTTCATGCAGAGATCCAGTGCATGAAGAAAACCATCGACCATCTGTCAACACTCGAACAAAACAATATTCCCTTCCACAAGGAGTAAAGAAGTGTGGTGTTGGACAACTGCAAAAAGATCATGAGAGGTGCCATTCCTTGAAGGAAGGATTCACTTAGTCGAAGGATTATTTGATATATTTTGGAGCATCCAACCACATGGTTGCCTCCAGGGAATTATTCACCACTCTAAATTTCTCAGGAGGACCTAACATTCATATGGGAGATGAATCTCAAATCCTAGTTGTTGGGAGAGGTTCTATTAAAATCCAGTATAGTGAGTACAAGAATGTACTCTGCGTGCCCTCTCTTGCAACAAATATGTTTTCTTCTTATTAGATGACTCATACAAGCTCTCCTAAGAGAGTCACATTAGAATCTGACACAATAGAAATCATTGAATCATCTACTGGAAATATCATAGCGAAAGGGTTTGCTAATCATGCCTCCAAGGCATATGAGTTCTCCCATTTCCTACCTGCTTCACATCTGACAACTCTATGGAATCATGCCAATAACACAAGAAAGTTGTGGCATGAGAGATTTGGGATTCTCAATTTCAAATATCTCTCATAAATTCACAATGAAAAAATGGTTGAGGGATTTCCACTCATTCAAACATCAGATGGAGTATATTCTAGTTGCTTGGTAGGTAAGCATCCATAGAAGAGATATGAAGTTGGGAAGGCAACTAGATATCCCTCTACACTTGATTTGATACACAGTGATGTCTCAAGACCAATGCCTACAACATCAATCAATGGATCCATGTATTTTATTACTTTTATTGATGATTTTTCAAGGTTTTGCTGGGTTTATTTTATGAAGCAGAAATCATAGGTATTCAAAAATTTCAAAGTTTTTAAAGCCTTGGTTGAAAATAGCTTAGGAAAGAAGACCAAGCCCATTAGATCATATAATGGAGGTGAGTACATTAAAGGATATTTTCAGCAGTTATGTGAATAAGAGGGTATTTGAATGGAACACTCAATTTGATACACACCATAGCAGAATGGTGTGGCTGAGAGGAAAAATAGATCATTGAAGGATATGGCAACTTGTCTTCTCCAAGCAAAGAATATTCCTCCTTCTCATTGGGATGAAGCTGTAAATTGTGCTTCATATATTCAGAATAGAGTGCCTCACAAATAGATTATTGGGGTCACTGCTTTCGAAGCACTTTTGGGGTATAATCCCGATGTCTCACACTTGATAGTTTTTGGTTCCAAAGCTTGGGCCAAAATTCCTATGGAAAAGAGAAAATCCTCCCAAGCCTAGAGTAGTGAATGCATAATGTTGGGATACGATGAGGATACAAAAGCACATAAATTGATGGAACTTGAAACTAGGAAGTGCTTCACAGAGTGCAATGTTCAGTTTGAAGAAGATTCGTTGCTTGATCCACCACAATCTGAAGAAAAACTATGTATAAACACTCTTACCTTTCCATTTGATGATGATATTTTGTCTCAAGTTTTAGATTCATATGATGAGGAATAAGATAAGCATGATCTTGATATTGAGGTTGTACTTCATGAGAATCTACATCCAAATCCAGATCCCATTACAAATCAATGGCGTAAGCCTAAATGGACCCAAAAGCTCAATGAAGCAGATGGGAATGGTGTTGGGAATCCATATGATAGAAGAAGAACATTGTTTGAGTATCAGAATGAACATTTTTCACTCTCTCACATAGATTTTCTATCTACAGATTGGTGCAACAAACTTCCAGAAAAATCCTACTTGATGATATTGAATGATCAACAATCTGGCCCACTGAAGAACAAAATTGATCATTCCATTCTTCCTCCAAAAAAGAAACACAAGCAACATTCATCAGATCGAAATAAAATTGAGAGGTTCACATGCACAGTATTAGGATGTTGATGCACAAAAGAACCAAGATACTACATTGATGTTGCACAATGCTACATGTTGCAACAAAATTTTCACAATTTTTTGCTCAAAGAGAAAAAAATTCTCTTAAGTATAACTTGTTTCCCGATTTCTGCTTATGTTGAGAGGGAGGTTTTCCCAATTTTCCTTATTTTATTAAGAATTATTTTATGTCATTTATATTGTATGGGTGACTTTTGTCCTAGTTTTCAGTGCCCAAGTTTTCCAAAGTTAGGATTAAGGGGGTGTTAGGATTAATTAATCATCCTTTGTCCTATATAGTCTATTTGGTTATTTTTCCTAACTCTGGGGGTTATTATTACTGTACTAAAGTGTGGGGGACACACCTAGAAGTTATATGCCACTTAATGCATGTGCATGCATGAGTTTATGTGCCTCTGGGAGAAATACTGACATTATAGGAGCCCACTCTGAATGCCACCATCACCCTCCATTAGTTGGTTGTGGTAGGTAAGAAATTATGCTGAGTTAACCTCTAGTTACAACCAGTTAGATCACTTTTATTTAGCTTAGTGCCATTTTTTCATGCATGAAGGGAGAGTGACGCCTTTTTCCCACCTACCTCGTCATTTAACTAATTGTAGACTAATATATACATCCAAAGTTAGACTAGTGAGATCTAGTAATGATTTAGACACGCTGAGTTAGCTATTCAGTCAGGTTGCGCTGGTAGATTCAAATTCTATCCATGGAATTCAAATTCTATTTATTGTATAATCATTGTATTATTGATTAATGAATGAATATTAATATTGTAATTATCTGATCAATTATTGTCCGATTTATATGAAATTTGTGGCATGAATTTATTGCTTAGTGTACATTCTCTTTGATTATTCCACTGTGTAATTCCCTTCCTACAACTTTCATATTTTTCTATAGATCAATGGTTCACAAATTTAAGAGAGTCAAGGGAGGAGAGATACATAGTTGTTGAAAACTTCTTATTAGTGGGTTTGACCATCTTATGACACAGCATTTGTAACTATACTATTCCAAGGAAGTTTGCAGGGTTTTCTCCTTTATGGTTTGCCCGGTGAAAATATTTGTGTCTTGTGTATCTATTATATCTTATGCGTCTTGTTGTACTTGTTATTCTCTCAGACAAAGAACCTAATTAATATTATAAGATCTAGAAAAACTAACATGTCCTTCTCTTCAGTGAACCCATAGAATCCTTTCAAGAAACCTCCATTTCATAAAAGCAATTCTCACACATCTCTTGAATTTGGGAACAACATTGGTTCAAAAAGAGAGTTTTCAAAAACTGATAGTGAAGTTGTTTAGGTTTTGGTGGGAAAATGTAGGCTATCACTATCTCCCAATATATCAACATTTTAAAGGATTCTTCCTTTTATTACTCTAGTGGTTTAAAGAAAAAAAATGTGGTTGTTCATTAGTGGTGAATATGTGCAAAGATTTCATGGGTTGCGGTTGATGGTGGACTGGAACATGCAACTACATCAGGTATATAAATATATATATATATAAATATATATATATATATATATACAACTGGCATCATCTATATCTTAGTAGGATAGGATGGCTCAATATCTATGGATGGTTTTGCAATGGTGTGTGCCTACTCTCATAAATACATAGTATTGTATAGTAGCAATAAAATCTTGTCAACAAGCAATCCAAATATTAAGCATTGGGATTATTTGAATGATGGTTTGTAGTGCAAGGAACCTATTTTATTCTTACCTCTAAGTTAGTGATATGACCCAAGGGGGGCATATATGGGGTTAAATGTATATTATATAAGAAGAAACATCTAAGGTGTCACAGTGTGAAAAGGTGTTGCAACCGCTAAAAAAATTGCAATGATATTTCTTAGGTATTGAACTATTCCCATGAAACTTCTAACCTTTGTCAAGCTGGTGGGAATAGGCCATTGGTTTATTTCTACAATATTTTCTATATCTAGCCTCATCTCTCCTCCATTGATCACATGACCAGGAAAAATCAAGGACTTCTTCCCAAACCCACATTTTTTCAAGTTAGCGATCAATATATTTTTCTTTAAGGTATCTAACTCCCATGTTGCATGTGAGAGGTTCTCTTACCACATATTATTGAATAATATAATGTCATCTAGATATATTGTTACAAATGAATGAATAAATGGGTAGTGCACATCATTCATCAATCTCATTATTATCAGCCAAAATGGCACTTCTCTGTCCGAGTGCTGACATTCATCATGTCGGTACACAAAAGGACAATTTGGATTGAAGTGGCCAAAATACTATAGATGTGCATGACGTTTGATGTATTATCTTCAGACCAGCCTTAATCCTTACAAGGGTGTGTATGGCCTTTGGCAAGGAGGGAAAATGCCTAGGCAGTGGATAAAACTCCCAGGAAACAACAAGACACTCAACAAAGGTGTGTAGGGCTTCCTACAAGATTGAAAAAGAAAAATATGCAACAATACTACCATTCTAGTTATAAATTCCTCTCCCATTATTTTTCATTGACAACCATTAATGACACCTATGAGCTCTCAAACTGCACAGTAAACATATTAATGCAATAAAACAATCACACATACAAAACATTGTTTATGGAGATATTATTTACCTTGGAAACTAAACAAGAAATACCAACATTTAGTGGTTCAAATTTGTCGCTTTATTTTTTGGCCATAGGAAAGTTACAACACCCTTTGGCTCTTTGGTTCAACTTTTGTTCTACTCATGGGAACCTAGACATTATCACTCACTCTCTCAACCAAAGACCCCCTCTCTCTTCATTAGGATATGAAAAATATGAGGATGGATTAGCTTGGATAAAACTGGGATGCCAAGTGTCAACAACCCTTCAACTTCCTCAAGCCCTTAAGTTTTTACTTTTTCATACATTTGAGGATAAATTTCATAAGTACTATTTTTAAAATACATGATATATTTTTCTTCACATGACAATTTGTTTCAATGTACATGATATATTTTTCTCATTCTTACATTTCACATTATTCCTTAGATTTATGCATTAATACAAGGTTAGACACTATTAGCAATGGCATGGGGCCCTTCATGCCACCAACTATGCCTCCCACTTCATTTGTAGCTATGTACCTTTCTTGTGTCGATCTTTATTGATTTTGCACCTAAAACCATTGTTGTTTCAAATACAATTTTAGATCACATATAGTTGATGATATCTATGATCCCTTATTCCTTCAATGTAAACATTAGGATCCAACCCAACAATTCAAAATCCCCATTGCCCTTCTAAGTCATTTTTCAATTCAAAAATATGGCAAGAACATAAATAATTTTCTATAATAAAATGCATGCCATAGGTGCATGAAGGTTCTATGATTAAAATTAAACGAGTTTCGTATATAATTATTGGTGTTTAACAAGATGACATAACCAAAAGCATTGAACCATTCTTCATGTAAATATTGTTGATTTGGAAACTTGGCCTTTGGCCAATATTTTACCAAAATTGACTAGCTTCATTGAAATGAGGCCCAACCTTCAATTCAATGCCAAAATGAATGTTTAAACTTGGAGAGCGTGTGTTTAGTAGCCACACACCTTCTTGGGATTCAAAATTTTTAATTTGGAACAAAATATATTCTCCATGATCTAGAGTGGTTGTGTCTATGTGTCATAAAAAATCATGTAGAGTTAGAATTTGGGTGTAAATTATTTTAATGAGGTTATCCATGCCAACTTGTAGAGTATTGTGGAACCACTGGGACACCATCTATTATTTATACCAACAATTCACAAACCAAGCTCTTTCTTTGAGCATAATTTAATTAATTTAAAGAAATATTTATACAAAGACTACATATTACTTTGAACAATTTTTTGTTAACGATTATGAATATTACTATCTATAAACATTTTACAAAAATCATCATTTTGAAGGAGGTTTTAATAACTACCAAGAAAGAAATAAATCACACTGTAAAATATATACTATGAATATTTTAGAAGAGGCTTAGTCATTCTCATCCTCTTCTTATTCACATAGAGAAGAGGCATCATTGTCATGGCCTAGACTAGTTTTCTCAACTCTTCTTTTTGTTTTCGTAAGGGGAAAAGTGTTAAGAGGAGCTAGTATTAGGGGACTTAGGGGTATTTTTCATAGGGACGGTTGATTTATTAGAGTTGTTATTTTTATCGTCAATGTCGTCATCATCATCATCATGATTTAACGGTTTATCCTCTTCTTTAGGGAAATGTTCGTTAGATGCTATTGCAATGTAGGTATTAACTATAAAAGAACTAATTAGTAGATAAAAAAATTACTTCATTATACCAAAATTTGTTAAATTAAATATACCAATGATGAAAAAACATTGGAAAAATTATTTTGAAAAAAATTACAACCAACTAAAAACAAAAGTAAAGTTTCCTTTAAACTATAAAATGACCCTTATTGAAAAATGGAAATAAAATGATCATTACAATGAACATTCTGGTGTCTTCATTCTTATGGTTTGCATCTATTGTATTTGTTCATGTTTCCAGTTATTTAAGAATTTTTTAAAGCTTGTTATTGAAGCCTATTTTATCTGGTTTAAGAATTCACATGCAAATTCAAGTGTTAGTAGATCCTGTCATTTCAAGATCAAGTTTTCTATCAGAGTAGGCTAACTAGGGAATTGCAGAGTATGCATATTAACAATATTAGGGCTTAAGCAAGGTGAAGGAGAACTTGAGACTTTCAATCCAGATATTAGACATGCACATTGAAGAAAGAAAATGGCAGATGAAGACTACCGAGAAGAAGATGAGAAGGCTTTCTGCAAGGCATTCTATCAAATGGCATACATAGTAGAAAAATTGTTTTCATATTATCAAGAGAGCTTGGCAAAGAAGAAAACAAATAAGGAGAAGGAAGAGGATGATGCTTTGGGAAAAGGAGGAGACCCTTATAATACTTCTTCTCCATCTCTTCTTCCTCTTATGAAATCTCCAGTACCGATTCTTCAAATTCAAAGAAACAACCTCAGAATGCTAACTCTGATTAACCTTATTTGAAACTTGATATTAAGTTTGATTTGCCTACATATAATATTGAACTTAACACATAAAATCTAGATGATTGGATCAGGGAGATTGAGGCGTATTGCAAGATCCATAAGCTTGTAGATGATAGTGCAAAGATCCAGTTGGTTACTTTCCATCTTGGAGGCAACACACTCATATTGTGGGAGAGTAAGACACGGGAAGACCTCCTTACCAAGGTATTTTTTAGGGATTCTAATATTATACTTAAGTATAGTATTCTAGGCAATTGTTTTGGATTGAAAAAAACATGTTTCTAGATAGGAAGGTGAATATTAAATATGAAACATAAAATTAACACTAAAATGTGTAAATTTTGATGAATATTATGATAAAAAACATATTTTATGTAAATATAGGCTATATTAGACACTAAAAATGACTAAATAAGGAATTTATTTTTTGAGAAAAACCCCCAAAATAGCCAATTGGTGAAATTTTGCCCCTAAAAATTACCCTGTGAGTCCTTACAAAAGGTAAAATTATTTCTTCCTGGTATGAATTTACTGTTGCATTAAAGAAGCAAATCTACCCATTAGGCTATATACAACAAGCCATGCTAGATTGGAAAAACTTCAGGCAAGGTAAAGGTCAGAATGTACAAGAATACACTCATGAATTCAGAAAGAGAGATTTGAGTTTAGGTATACCTATTTACACTCAAGAAACTATTCTCAAATTTATTGGAGGATTACATAGTTATTTGCATCATACAATACTTATGTTTAATTCTACTAACCTTGATGAGGTATGTATGCAAGCTACGCACATTGAATCCAAATGTAAGAGTGCTCACGATAACGTTTCTTCAACTGAGTCCAGCTAGTCAAAAGAAGGAAAGGAAAAAGGTAAAGGTAAGCATACAACTATAATGAGGAAAGGTGATGAGAGACCTACATGTTCCCATTGTCAAAAGAAATGGCATGAATAAGCAAATTATTGGGTACTATATCCATAATTGAAATGAGAGAGGTTTAAGGATCAGAAAGGGAATCAAAAGTCATGGTTATTATTGAGGACCTTGGATCATATTTTGAGGACAAAATAAAGATAACAATCATAGGTGTGAAAGGTAAAGATATTGTTGGTAACGATTCTAAAATTGGTTCTTCTTGTGCTTCTACTTATAAATATCATGTCATTTCTAAGGATAGAAAAATGAATGTAGTGTTTCATAAAAGGGTAATTACAAAACAAACTAAGATCGACACACTCATAGATAGTGGATCCCAAGCTAATCTTATTTCAGAAGAAGTAGTTAAGTAGTTGGGATTAACAACAAAACCACATAGGAACTTTATCCATTAGGTTGGGTATGCAATAATAAAATATTACAAGTTATGAAGTAATGTGATCTAAAAATTGCAATAACATCCAAGTTTGTAGATACAGTTGAATTTGATGTGGTTCGACTAGATATCCGTTGAATCGTGTTGGGTATCCCATGTTTAGATGATCGAAAGGATTTTTTCTATAGTGAACATAATTATTATCATTTGTTTGAGGAAGGAATTGGGTATATAGTACATTCACATTCATTTAAAAGTGGTGGATCATTGGGAACTACACAACAACTAAAAAGGACCGTTAATGCAAGTTGGAATTTGGCACTTTTGGTTATTAAATTTAAGGAAGAAAAAATCCTAAGCATGAAAAGGAGGTGTCGTTGCATCATAATACATCTATTTTGGTTGATAGTGTTCCTATGATAAAACATAAGCATGATGTGGGTACAATCTCTTTCCTATGTTCAATTTTGATATTTAGCGTTCTATTGATCAACAGTATATGGTTGGTTCAGACAATATTGAAAGTAGATTTGGTTGAAAAACATATTAATGTACTTAATAATGTCAGTTGAGTGTTGATTGTCATTATGATGAGTCAAATGTACAGGTTCCAGGAAGAATGGACAAATGATATGGGACATGTGAAATGTACTCACTTGAATTCTGAATAATTTAGGCTTTTGGTGGTCCAAAATATTCTCAGTGGGAAGGTTTGATTGAGGAGGATCACCAGGATGAATAAAAATTAATGTATTTAAATTGAAAGCAGAAGCTTACAGCTACGTAGATCTCGACGAGAGATTTTAGACAACGTTCGTTTCTTGCAAAACAATGATCCATATTTATGTAGGAATGCAACATAATACAAAAATTACCATAAAAGCAAATATGCAACAGAAATAACACTTCATTTCATTAATATCAAATAACTGAAACTTATTTACAGACAGGATGGAAATAAACTAGCTAGAGTGTTGGTAGCTTATCTCTGAGAAGAGATGTGGTGGCTACATGCCTCTAAACTCTATTTTACAATGAGGCTCAAAGGCCTATATATTATTGAGAAACAATGGAAAACCCTACACATCCAAAAACCTAATCCTAGGAGCTGAAATGCCAGAATGTGGGCCCCGTTGGGCAACTTGGTACATCAATTTCTCGGGGTCGTAACTTTGGCATACTACCTCCGTTTGACGCACATGATACATCGTTAGAAATATCTATTCAAGGAATACATCCAAAAATGACAAATATTAAGTTTGAAATGGACTCATATTTTCCCAACCATTCAATGCCAAAAAAACGTCATTTAGGGCCTCAAAACGGCTCCGGAAGTTTAGGACCCGAAAACTACCAAAAATAGTAAATTGTGCTACAATTAAGGAAACTAAAAAACTGAAAGAAGCAATGGTGAGGGTCCAAGTGGAATAGGAAGGTGGCCACTAATATCCTCTTGGATCATTCCTCCCCCCTTAGGAAGAAATGGTCCCCATTGTGTTGAGTTCCTCCATGAGGTGAGGAAACTTATGTTGAACTTGGTCCCTAGTGAGCCACTTTCCCTAGTGAAGGAGTTGGCTTGCTTTGACAACTCGATATAGCTGGATATTCTACTGGCGGGTGTTCTTGATCTGTGTGTCCATAATCTGATTAGTTGTGGCTTGTTCCATGCAGTATGGGTTTAACTCTATTGGTGTGAGTTGTTCTACCACGTCCGATGTGTCCAGTAGAGGTGGAAAGTAGGGCCAAAGGCGGTACACATTGAACACTAGGTGCAGACCAAGGAATGGTGGAATACTAATCTCGAAGGCATTGCCCCAAACAACCTTGGTGATGGTGTATGGCCCATATCACAGTGGGTGAATCTTGCGGTGGGGTCCAACAAGGCGCTCCTTCTACAAATGTAGCCACACTTTGTCGCCCACCTAGAAGTTGTGTTGCACCCGATGTTGATCATGCTGCTGCTTGTACTCAGCACTGGCTCTGTCCAATATGTCGTAAACCTATTGGAGGATGTGTTTAATGTGCTCAATGAAGATGTTCACCTTGGAAAATTCAGACTGGACATGAGCGGAATCAACCAAAGTAGCTGCAAATGGCATGGCTACGTCAATGGGACATAGTGGTTGGAATCCCAAGCCCACCTAAAAGGGGTTGTGTTCGATTGAGTTGTGGAGGGCCTGATTATAGCTATGTTGTAAATAGGGGAGGATCTCATCCCATGTGTTTTGATTCTTTGAGTTGTACATGCGAAAAATGTGTACGATCATCCGGTTGACGACCTGGGTCTGGCCATTAGTTTGGGGATGGAAAGATGTGGACTTGGTGAGCTTGGTGTTTAGCATTGACCATAGGATGGAACAAAATGTAATAAGGAATTTGCTGTCCCAATATGAGATAATAGACTGTGGGATTCGAACGTGTACCCACACTCATTCAAAGAAGAGTTTAGTAGTGGCTTCTGCTGTGATATTCTTCTTTCAGGACGCCATTATGGCCATCTTTAAGAATCTGTTGACGACCATGAAAACACAGTCATTGTCGTGATTAGTAGAAGGAAGGGCCGACATGTAATCCATGGAGATGGATTCCCAAGGTTGACTAGGGGTAGGAAATGGAGTATATAGGCCTTGATTATTGATGGACGGTTTGGAAATGTCACAGGTAATGTAGGATTAGATGTACCTCCCGACGTCCTATCGAAGGTTCAGCCAATAGAAATATTTCTACAGTAATGCCACTGTTTTCTCGACCCCAAAATTCCCAACAACCTGACTATAGTGCAGTTCCCAAATCATCTTAGCATGCTCTCTTGAAGGAACACAAAGGTGTCCCATGTGACATAGTAGCGCATCCTGGAGGTGAATATTTGGAACTTGGTTTCCCTCCAAGAGAGGCTTGTATGTGTGGCTGAATTCTGGATCACTTTTGTAGAGAAGCAACAAATCAGTCGTCTCGTTCCCACAAGAGTTGAGCACAGTGGTTATTGCCATGATCGGTGGTCGACTGAGGTAGTCTGCAACATTATTGGTGCTGACCTTCTTGTACTTGATGTTCAAATGGAACTGCTGTAGATATGTGGACCACTTTTGATGGCTATCATTCTGTAACTTCCCTTATGTCTATATGAAATGCAAGGGTCAGTGGTCGGTGTGGATGACTGTTTCCTTCCCCAAAAAATAATGCTCCCATTGTCAGCAAGCCTGTAAAATGGAATACATCTCTTTGTCATAAGTGGGATATTTGCAGACTGTGTCGGACAGTGTCTCACTGTGATATGCCACTGGATTCCCTTGTTGAGTAAGGACTACCCCAATAGCATAGTCAGAGGCATCTGTCTCGATCTCAAATGGTTGTTGCGAGTCTGGTAATGTGAGCACTGGGGGATAGCAGAGGCAATGTTTCAACTCTATGAATGCCTTCTGTTGAGTTTCCAACCAAAAGAAATTTTCTTTCGCTCCTCCCTTGGTGACTTGACTCAAGGGCTAAGTGATATGAGAGAATCCCAACATGAACCTGCTGTAGAAATTATCAAGACCCAGAAAGCTGCGAAGCTCTGTTAGAGTGGTTGGGGCTGGCCAATATCGAATGAATTGGATATTGGTTGGATCCACATGCACCCCACACTCATCAATAATGTCTCCCAGATACTGAACTTGGGTCATGCCAAAAGTGTACTTGTCCAAATCGGCACACAACTTGCACTTCCGCAGTGTTTGGAGGACTTGTCGGGTGTGTTGGAGGTGTTATTCCCAAGTATGGTTGAAGATCAGGATGTCAGCCAAGTACACTACTGCAAATGAGTTGGTGACTATCCATGATATGTTGTCCATCAGTCTCATGAAGGTTGTGAGATCATTTGTTGGCCCGAAAGGCATGAAAAACCATTCGAAAAGGCCCTCCTTGGCTTTGAAGGAAGTCTTCCACACATTAGTCGGTTCGATCGGTACCTGGTGATACCTGGAATTTAAGTAAATATTGCTAAAATATTTCACCCCTTTAAGTTGGTCTAGGAGTTCATAAATCTGTGGGATCGGGTACCTATTCCAGACAATGATCTTTTTTAGCACCCGATAGTCAATACTGAGTCTCCAAGTCCCATCCTTCTTCTGTACCAACACGATCGGGCTCCCATAGGGAAATGAACTTGGATGGATGTGACTCTTCTACAGCAGCTCCTGAATATTCCTCTTGATTTCATCATTCTCCAGAACAGAGCACCGATAGATTGGTCCATTGGGTAGCGGCGCACCTGGGTTCATATCGATGGGGTGCTTGACTTAACAGTGCATAGGAACCCCTATGGGTGAGGTGAATATGTCCCAGTACTCCTCTATGACCTTGTCCATTTTTTGTCATCATGCGGAGGAGCCCCGCCTGGATGTCATGGCCATGATATTCTTCTTTCCCTGAGGATGGATCATCAAGAAAACAAATTTCCCGGTTTTGGAAATGAGCTTACTACAATTTTTTGCAGTAACCAAAGAGATAGCGGTAGGTGGTGGTACCTTTGGTATCTTGTACAACTTATTTCCCCTCGTAATAATAAAAGCATGAGGCTGGTACTCATACAGAGCATGTCGCTTCCATAAGTATGGTTGGCCTAATAACACATCGCAAACATCAAGAGGAGCAATGTCACATAATACCTCATCAGTGAAGGGCTTGATGCTGTAGGGAAGGTTACACTGCTGGCTGTCGTGGAGATCTCGTCCTTGGTGAAGCCACCCAATGGTGTATGGCTGTGGGTGTGTTGTGATCAGCAAGCCCAACCGCTTCATGACCTATGCTAAAATGAGGTTCTTTTGGCTCCTACTGTCGACAATGAATTGTAGTGGGGAACCCTTTACCCACATTTGGGAGCGGAAAAGACGCTCCTCCTCCTATGAATCTTTTGGTTCTTCATTTTGGATCTTCGTGGTGGTAACAATGGAATTGGGATTTGCATTGATAACCTTATTCCCTCTATCATTCCCCTTCTCGGGTTTTGATTCAGTGTCAAAGTATGCATCTGATTCAAAATTATTTATCTTGGCCACCAGTGATTACTTGGCCTGACACTCACTTGTGTTGTGAGTGGGGCTCTTATGGAACTCGCACCACTTTCCCACGTCCTTCTTTGGATTCGTAATGTTGCTTTCTGTTTGCGGCTTTGGAAAGTTGTCTTGAGTCTCCATGACTTGGATTTTTCATTGGTTCTGCGTTTTGGGGGAACCTTTTGCTTGCTTTTGATTTGGAGATCCAAAGTCTTGCTTCTTCTGTTTGAATTTTTGCTCAATTTTGGCAACATACCGATATGTCGTACCAAGCGAGGAGATGTTGAGGAACTACATTTCCTCCTAAATGTATCTGTGAAGAGAAATGCGATACTTCAACACCAAATGTTTCTCTGAATATTTGATACCCAACTTGGTGCGCAAGGTATGGAACAGATTCGTCAGCTCACGCACATCTTGATCTCTTTGCTACCACAACGTAGTCCATTATATGTACTTGTCCTCATAGCTCCCCATGGGATAATATTGCTCCTTTATGGTGTCTCAGAAATAATTCCAAGTGGGCATGGCTGAGAACCGAGAGTGTTCCTCCTCGTCCTTTGTCTCACAGTAGGTTTCCCACCAGTCCTTGACATGGGGGGCGCCTTTGAGTAGTGAAAAAGTAATATTTTCCCCGTCGAAAAAGTCCTGAACTGAGAAATATCCTTCTAATAGATTCAACCATCTATCTATGACGTCTGCATCTATTCGGCCATCAAATATGGGAATGTCAAAGTTAATTTGTACCTTAAAAGGGGTTGTGCCTCTAGAGTGGCTGCTAGATGCATATGCGTTGGCAGTGGGTAGTCGTTGAAGGATCTGAGCGAAGTTATCCATCATCACGTTCCTTTTTTTTCAAGGGCCTCGTTGAGCAACATTTTGATAGGATATTCCGTGCCCTCATCTTTCTTTTCATCCCCTATGGGTGGCTATCAAGGATTGCGAGGTTGATCTTGCAAAGGTTCAACCAGATCGAGCCCTAACTCCTTATACCCCGCCCTCATTGGGGACATGCAAAGAAGGATCGAGAAAGAGCAGATTGCTCTGATACCATTGATCCAGATTTATGTAGGAATGCAACAGAATACAGAAATAACCATAAAAACAAAGATGCAGCGAAAATAACACTTCATTTCATTAATATCAAAGAACTTAAACTTGTTTACAGACAAGATGGAAATAAATTAGTTTAAGTGTTGGTAGCTTATCTCTAAGAAGAGATGTGGCGGCTACATGCCTCTGAAATCTATGTTACAATGAGGCTCAAAGGTCTATATATTATTGAGAAACAATGGAAAACCCTACACATCCAAAAAACTAACCCTAGGAGGTGAAACGCCATAATGTGGGCCCCATTGGGTAACTTGGTACATCAATTTCCCGGGGTCGTAACTTTGGCATACTACATCCGTTTGATGCACATGATACATCGTTAGAAATATCTATTCAAGGACTACATCAATTCATGACATATATTAAGACTAAAATTGACTTATTTTTCTCGACCATTCGATGCCAAAAAAAATCGTTTAGGGCCTCAAAACGGCTCCCAATGTTTAGGACCCGAAAACTGCCAAAAATAGTAAATTGTGCTACAATTAAGGAAATTGAAAAACTGAAAGAAACAATGGCGGGGTTCCAAGTGGAATAGGAAGGTGGAGACCAATATTCTCCTGGATCAAACAGACTCCGGATGTGAAAGTTATCCAGTTCTAAAATTTCAACAAAACATGTAAAGCTAGGAAAAAAGGGTACCACATGGCACCACTGCAAGGGTGACACATGGCCTATATGACATTGAATTGGAACCACCATAGAGCACCATGTGACATGTATAGTTGGTAGGTACAATGATGATAGTGGTGACATGACATCTCTACAATAGGCCATGTGGAGGTGACATCACAGATAAGTGTACCTAAGGCAGGTTGACAAGTGGCATGAAGGCATCTATGTGGACCAACCAGGGCCTTCCACATGACATCCTTGTTGGCACTTTGATGGCTTGATTTGCCAAAATATTTGGGGCCATGGAGGATCAAACCCCGGACCTTCTCTCTACCTATGCCTCCACAAAGTCTGCTTAATGAGCCTCTCTGCTATTTATTGCTTAACCATATTAGGTGCCACCTCTATTTATGTTTGAACAATGACTTATTTTGAAAAAGGTCAGGCTGAGGGATTATCACTCTTCCCCCATATCTTTGTTATATTGTATTAACCAACATCTATACAATAAAACCAATGAGGAACCAAGCCATGAGCCAACCACATAAATTTTCCACCACAACAGATGCCACAACAAAATATTAACATGGAAAGAGGTCTGCGGGTTTGAACCCATGACCTCCTCCCCCCAATGTCAACTCCTTAACTAATGCACCAAAGGCACCACATATCATGGGGTATGTAATATTTTATTTTTAAATTAGAGCTTTGGGTGGTTTTAAGCCCCAATAAAGGGCATGCTCCATTTTTTACCCAAATTTTAAAACAAAATCACATTGTTATATGTTTTTTTTAACCATATATATAATATATTTTGGATCTTGTTTATTTTTAAAACAAAAAATGTGTATTTATGGAGATTTGCCCATAATTTATCCATTTATTTTATGGATCTTATCCCATTAAGTTTCGGGATTAAATTATTGTAAATCCCTTTGTATTTGGGGATAAGTTATGGATTTTCGGGCTACATAAACTATTGTAATTTTCCATGGGAAGGCATTGGAAGATGCATTGAATTTTTTGGTGATATGATGCCAAAGTTCCTTTGAAGCCTTTGTAAGATTTGCTCATTTTGTAAGAGGATGTTTAGCCATTCTTGGGATATTTCGGAGAGTGAGAGGACTTCATTGTTGAATCCCAAGTCTCTTTGTAGTAGTTGTGAAGAATGCATTTGTACATGTTCAAGAATTTTGAAAATTAATAAGCTCGGTCCTCATTGGAGCTGGACACAGAGATGTAGTCCATCAAGGACGAACTCCAATATCATATGGTGTCTTCATTCTTATGGTTTGTATCTCTTGTATTTGTTCATGTTTTCAGTTTATTTAAGCCTTTTTTAAAGCTTGTTATTGAAGCTTTTTTATAAGTTAACTGGCTTAAGAAATCACATGCAAATTAAGTGTTAATAGATCCTGTCATTTTTGGATCAAGTCCAGTCATTTTAGGGAATATATTGTTCTCTATTGACATCAATGGATGCAACCTTAGTCAACTTGTGTCTTGAAGGCTCATCTTTACTAGCCAACACTTCAGTTGGTTCTTTGGATGTTTTGTAAATTGAAAGAATTTCAACGTTAAATTTTGATATAAATGGATACACAAGCTCCTCACAATCATTTTATGTAAGTATTTGGTATGTGCACTACTAAATTTTATGAACTCTTTGCTTTAATAACCTTGCAAATTTTAGTTTAACAACATAAATTCATTAATTAGTCTTATGTGCAATAAATGAAAATTGAGTTAAAAACCCTAAATTTATTAATTAATGCTATGAACAAAAGATAAAATTTGAATTTAACAACATAAATTCATCAATTAGTACTATGTGCATGAGATGAAATCTAAATTAAAAAAACTAAATTTATTAATTAGTGCTATGTACACCAAATGGAATTTGAGTTAAAAAACCTAAATTCATTAATTAGTGCTCTATCATGGGGGCTTCACTTGTTGACCAATATCCTATCACGTTAGTTCATATTGTGGGTTTTAAAATTATTAAAAATTGACCCAATATATTGCAGGTTTTGGGGGGATGAGGGGTTTAAGGTGGGGGTGGGTAGGGTGGTTTATAAGGATTGAGGTATAAAAATGGGTAGGGAGGAGGTTTTAAGTATTGGGAGGGGGTTTCAACAAAAAGAGTTTGGGTCAATATCTCTGGAATTTAAGGGTATTCTTTAATATCCTATGATTGCACATGCTATATGAGATGTTCAGTACGTGAAGCCCCCGTATGCTATATACACTAGATGAAAGCCATTAGATCTCTTATTTCTTCATGTTCTTAAATCCTCGTTCCCTTACTTCATTCACCTATTGCTATTTAATGAAACCTTTAATTTTTAATTTGAGAACCAATATTTTAAGGTTGTGGAAGACAAAGAAATTTGAAACAATATTTGAGAACCAAATTTTTAAAGCTGGTATAGATTTCAAACAAGCGGTTGCATGATCCTTTTTAACCCAACAGCATAGATTTCATGATATGTAAAATTCAAGTCATTATACATATTTTATAATACTATGTAAAGTTCAATCCATCGTATAGATTTTATGATAGGTAAAGTTCAAGCCATCATACATATTTTATAATATGTAAAATGCAAGCCATAGTATAGATGAAAAATTATGAACATATATCCTTTTATTTAAAAATTGCTCTGAGCTTGCAATTTTCAAAAACTTATAAGTAGCTTGGTAAAATGCTAATGCTTTTTTAGGTCGAGCAAGAAATTTTAATGAAAATCCAAGTCATATTAAGAATATTTAAGGTGTATGAAGAAGCCAAAATTTAGTCATATATTAAGAATATTTAAGGTGTATGAAGAAGCCAAAATTTAGTCATTTGTAATAGATCTATGTTATGTTTTTTTATACAAAATTTTCATTATAGATGTATGTTATATATATTTTTAATATATTAAAAAATAAAAATATTATTTATAAATGATTGAAAGATTTTAATATATTAACACAAATACATAATACACCATATTGTGAGAAATATATGATTATTCATAAACTAAGCCTAAATTCAACAAATGTTCCAACGAGAGTAGACAAAGTTGTATACCACTTTCAAGAAAGTTAAGACCATTCGAACCCAAAAATAGATAAAACTAAAATATAAACAATAATATAAATATAATTTGAAAATGTAAAGCACCAAAATACATCCTAGTCAATTCAACAATATACATGCTAGAGAAAAATAAAAATTTATATAAGCCATGCATACGATGATTGCGTCTAGAGGCGTTCCACAACCCAGTATGAGGTAACGTTATGTAGCGTTATGTCGGCTATAAATAATAAATAATACAAAATAAATTTCTTTTAATTATCCTCCAAAATAAATGCCGGCCACAAAAGAAACACAATATGGGGGATATGTTGTAATGTTTCCACTTAACAAAACAATAAAAAATAAAAAATTGAATTATCTGCAAAAAATGTTGATAGTGCATATCGTTTTAAAACCATGTGCAAGACCTCCTAAACAACCCAAGGTTTAATTGTACATGGTTTAGGAGGGCCTTGTAAATAGTTTTAAAACCATGTGCAAGGCCTCCTAAACAACCCATGGTTTTGTTGTACATAGTTTAGGAGGTCGTTGCAAATGGTTTTAAGACCATGTGCAAGGCCTCCTAAACAACCCATGGTTTTAGGAGGGTATTGCACATGGTTTTAAAACCATGTATGGGGGATATGGTGTCATGTTATTTCTTAACAAAACAAAAAATAATATAAAATATTATATGTCGGCCATAAATAGTATTAAATATTAATAATAAAAATATTATATGTTGACCTTAAATAAAAAGATGTGTCTTTTGGTCTGAATCGCACCAAAGCTTATAGTTGAGGGCAATACCTAAGAAGTGATTTGCACCTCCAAATATTTGATCCCTCTGGGTGCTTGATAGAGCCTAAAATTTGGATCTATGATGGTTATATGAAATGAACAATTCTCTCAATTTTAATATATCACAAAAATAATAATGTAAATAAAATTTCAGGATTTTTAAACTAACAAAAAGACCCACCGTTAATAATACAAGAAATAAATAAACAAATCCCTAAAATGGAGCCCTTTACACAAATAAAAATTCGTTTATCGAGTGCGAAACCATTAACTCGTGGGCATTTTTTCCCCATTCTTGGGCAAACTAACATGGCCTATGGCTAAGGCTAAATTGTGTATATAAAGTTTAAAGAATTAAATAAACAAAACATGATTTAAAATAAATTTAAAATATAAAAGACAAACCATGGGTACGTTTATCTTAAGATCATAAATTATGATGTGATGTCTTGTAAAGTTTTCGAATATTGAGAACAAAGAGAACGACCTTTATTCAAGTTGAGTAAAAGTTATTGAATGATCAAAGAGTAAAGAGAACAACCTTTATTCAGGTTAAAGTATATTAATATAAGTATATTTTTGTCTCCCGGATTCATTAAAAAAAGGTAAAAAAAGGAAAGACAAGCGAAAAGTTAGCTAGGCCTTTTATTTAAAGTGAGATTTAAGATACGAAAAGTTATAAAGGATTTTTAATTATCTGAAAAGTTCTCGTTGAAAAGTCTTTTAAGATTTAAAAGGTTAAAAGTATGTTGGTAAAGGTAAGGATACCGAAAAGTATCTTGGTAAAGGTAAGGGTCAAGTTATATAAACAATTTTTTTTTAAAGTTTAAAACATTTTTTTTAAATTTAAATTTAAATTTTGTATATCTTTGTATTGATTAATATTTTTGTGTTTATATATATTAAAATTATTGAATGTAATTAAGTAAAAATAAAAAAAATTAACTATAATTATTAAAAAAATGGTGCAAAGAGAAAAATAGTTAAGGAAAAATTTGAAATATATTTATTAAATAAAGACATTTTTTTATTAAAAAGAGATAATAAAATCAACCATGTAAAATAAAACAATAATTAAAGGGAAAGATCTGCATATTTGATAAAGAGACATTAACATAGTTCAATATGAGAAATTCACATAAGTCAAAATTTGAATTATGGAAAAAGAAAGCAATATATATCTAATCCGACATCATAAAGTAGAACAAAACTTATGTTGGAAGGTTACTAGACAAATCACTAGAATAAGCGATTAGTGAATCCTCCATCACTAAAATCAAGACATAAGATAGAATATGTCTTATCTTCATCCATATCAGAAGAGTCAATTGTATTGTTCAACAAGCTAAACAACAATAAAATCAATATGAATATAACAACATTATCCATATATTCAATCACAATTTTGAAATAGAATGAGAACTAAAATAACAACTTACTTGGAAATACAAAACAAGGGGTTCCATCCAAACAACTTATCAACATTAAATCCCAATGCAGATCAACCAGTGATGGATCGATCCATATGAAATACAATAGTTCTATTAAAAAATTTAACGATCATACCATTTAAGATCTTCAACAAGTATAATGCATTGATTGTTTTTTTAGACGAAAGTAAATACATAACCATCTCCACTAAAGTAAATGTGTAACCATCTCCAAGTTATGTTTTAAGGGCGAAGCATATCTTAAGGGGAGGCAATGTAACAAACATAAATACGCATGACAACGACAATAAATAAATAAAAGGCCACATGTCTAAAGTATATATCGATTCAAGTATGTGGCCATTCAATGTATACATTGCATGCTATTACAATGATCTCTTACAGTATATTCAATGCATTACGATAAAGAATTCAGCCTTCATCTTAAAGTAATGACATATAGCTCGACATTTATTTTTAAAGCGCGAATTGAAATTTAATTAGTTCCATTTGATTTACGCATAAAAGAATATATGATTGAGGGTGAATTTGTACTAACAATAACCAAATATGAATCACATCAACATTGTTTGTCATACAATAAAACAATCTAATCTAAAATAAAGCTTCAAAGAATCACATACACAAAAACAATGAAGCAATTATCTGTTAACAAATATACAAATATGATTTGCATCAACAATTTTTTTATAATAACCATAGTACATTCTAATTTGCAACCAAACTCTTAGTTACATTTAAACATGAGAAACTTTTATTATTGAAAGAGGGTAAACCTATTACAATTGCGTTTTCAAGACACAAACTCAACTAAATTTACTTGAAGATACAACTCCTCATATTTATCATGATGCAAGAGAGCACTGAATTTCACAACTACTTGGATACAAAACAAGTCTTTACAATATGGGCCAATGAATTTATACAATTATAAGGTATTTTTAAGTGTTGGCTTAGTCAACAACCCCCCTCTATGATTACAAACTCAATGAATTTACACAATTGTAAGGGATTTATAAGTGTTGGCTCAGAGAACAACCCCCCCTCCATGATCAATAGTTTATGAGATAACAAATTCAAAGGAACCTAGAGTTATCACAACTCATCTCAGATGTTGTCTTAAATTATGATGATAAATAGTTTATAATATAACAAACTTAAATGAACATAGAGTTATTACAACTCATAAAGATGATGATTTACTTACAGGTTTATATTTTTATTATTTTTAATTCCATATATACATGGGTTATTGGATATTGTTAGGATTTTCTTATATGTAATATATAAATAGAGAGAGATACTAGCCAATGTATATCTTTCAATTTTTTTTAAGCTCGTAGATGGATGAGTATTTTGATAAGGTAATTTTATCTTAGTTTCCATAATTTTTAATCACACAGATAGATGAGTTATTAGATAATGGTAGAATTTTATGAGGGAGAGAGGGAGAGAGATAGAGAGATATGAGATATATGTGGATAGTTCTCTAGAGCCTATACCATCAAGTTAGGAATTTTATCTTCTATTGTGACGGAGTCAAAGGAAGAGAAAGTGACTACTTTTTGGAGTGCCAATCAATCTTTACATATAGAGGGGTTTCATATGGTTCACAAGGAGTTCCATGCAAATAGGATCACGTTAATGGGGTATCGATGGCTTGTTTAGATATTTGTATTTCATACCCACATAAATAATTGGTATTGTTTCATAGGATCTATGGAAATATGGGTTGATGATACCTAACATCTAAGATGTACTTTCTAACATATCCACAATGCAGTAAAGGTAACTATTGGCGATAGTGAGGGAAACCTAAATGTAAATGCTAGCGGTGGCATTTTTTGTCACTCTAGGTAAAATCACTCAAAGTTGGCTTCATAGGTATAAGAATTAATTATATTACATTTTCGTGGATTCTAGATGATATATGTTGTATGGTGAGAAGAGTGTTTGAAATATGGAATGGTAGGGATATGCATTGGGCCATGCTATATTTTTATGTTGCGGGATTTGTGGAAGGCATAAAGTATTGGGACATTGATGCATGTGAACTAATAGGGTTACAAGGTCCATCAATAATTAGACAAGAGGTAATACCAAGAATTAATCGTATAAATAAGAGGATAAGCTATATAGAATTCAATAACATGTTTAATCTTGTTTTAGGGGAAGATATATTGATTGTGCAAGTATTATAAATGGAGAAAATAACTTTAATTAGATGGTTATGTGGACATCAAACTTCTATGAAATTTCCAAGTTAATGGTTCATAGGGATTGGAGTCCCTTCATGTGGTAGGTCATTTTGTAATGGTTAGAGCCTACTTGGGATTCACTTTTATAATGGAGGAGGATTCCATGAAATTCCTAAATCACTAGATGTTTTAGGGTTTGTCACTAGTAACATTGAAGAAATTATATTCATGCGTAAATCAAAGGGTGTCTCCATGCATTAATCCAAGGGTGGAAATGTCATTATCTCACCCTATTCAGTTGAATCTATGTAATGATGACTACCACTAATATTGAGTCATTATATTTGGAAGTGATTGGTAACCCCTATATGAAATCCATAAATATTTATTCCCACTTCCAAGATGGTATATTTAGGGATTCTATTTTTCAATTGGACGGTGATGTTATACTTTTATCCACTAAGATTCCAAACATCGGGACACATAGGTTGTAGTATCTAATTTTAATCTAATCCAATAGTACATGTTCAACTTCATACTTTGATATTCCCTTTGTATTCCAAGTTTTCAAAATAAGGAGCATCATGTGTTTCATGAAATATGAGTCTTCTTAGGTCCTTCTGGTATGCTACATAAATTTGGTACATAAATTTGGATCCTCCAAAGCAACAATAAATATTCAACTAGACGATAATCATTGTACATTTTGACTCCCTTTCAATTCCAATCCTTCTTCAAAATTATTAGCATACTTCTTGATACTATTTATCCTCATTGGATCACATCTTTACTACCATCCTTAAGTCCATCTGAACTTGTGATATTGCACCTATGTCATGTTTGGATTAAGGTATCAAATACTAGATTTTATTTTCCTTTTATATGCAGAAAATCATAGGCATACTTTCTAAAACATTCTACCCAATATTACCTTTTGAAATTTGATTGCAGTTGATTATACAAATATTTCTAGCTTTCATGATTTGTTTGTAGTTAAAACTTTATGTTCATTAAGTACCATTTCCATGTGTTTAGGGAACACACCACTGAAGGTAACTCCAAATCATGAGTTGGATACTTTTGTTCATGAATATTTAACTTCTATGACTTATATATTACCACTCTTCCTTCTTGCATGAGCACTCCCTCAATGCATTTCTAACTCACATTGAAGCATACCAAGAAATCCTTGTCAAAATCAAGAATTATTAATATGGATGTAGACATGAGGATATTTTTATTGAAATCTCTCTGTATGAAGAGTTTTCTAGAGGAACTTAGATCATTTACCTAACAAATTTGATAATTGAACCACAATCCTTGAGAATCCTTTAACCTGCCTTCAATAGTAGTTGATCATTGAAGCATACCAAGAAATCCTTGTCAAAATCAAGAATTATTAATATGGATGTAGACATGAGGATATTGTTATTGAAATCTCTCTTTATGAAGAGTTTTCTAGAGGAACTTAGATCATTTACCTGACAAATTTGATAATTGAACCACAATCCTTGAGAATCCTTTAACCTGCCTTCAATAGTAGTTGATCAATGACATAAAATGTCTAACTTCAACTGCATTCTTTTGTGTTTACCAACTAGATATGGATTCAATCTTATTGGATTTCACCTTTTTTCCGTTAAATATTATTGTTCTTGAGATACTGAGTATCCTCTTTGAGGAACTCACATTTACTTAAATTAGGATATATCGTGCGCTCCTACAAGTTTTGTAGCACTAGATGAAGTTGATCCCAATGTTCTTCCTCATTCTTAGAATCGACCAAGATCTCATCCATGGATAAACATTACAATATATTTTTGAAATACATCATTCATCGACATAATGAGCACTACAGGAATTTTTTCAATCCAAAAGGTAAGACCAAAAAATCAAAGTTCCTATATTGGGTTCTAAAGGTAGTCTTTGGTATGTTAACTTCATCCACTATAATTTGATGATAAATTTATCTTGAATCCAACTTGGATATTACCTCATCTCCCTTGAGTTGATCAAATAATTAATTAATCCTAGGTAAAAGATACTTATTCTTGATGGTTACCTTATTTAACATTATGTGATCAATGCACATTCAAAATACTCTATGTTCTTTTAACAAAAAACACATTATATTTCCAACTTGAGGAACTTGGGTGTATGAATCCCTTATCTAAAAATTAATGCAGTTGCATATTAAACACACCCAACTTGTTATTTCCCAATTGGTAACATTACTTATATATAAGGTTTTATCTAGAAATAATATAGGTCTTTTGTTGCATCTATAACTAGTGACAACCTTGGTAACTCTTATGGGAATATATCAAAATACTCTTTGATTATGGGAATTTGTCATGCCTCTATGCTTTATCTTTTATGGATTTAGTGACATGAAAAGAGGTATCCTTTGTTGATTGTACACCATCAGGATTCATTCTATAGACTTGTGAGTAATATCAATTCATACTTGTGAGTCAAATCAAGTCCTATGTATCCTCATATGATTGAGGTGGTGATGTTGTATTGTAAAGTTTGTGAGTAATATCAAGCTGAGACCTTTGAGGAATATCAAGTCAAGTATTCTCATAGAACGTACCCTATGAGAATGGATCTCCAATTGTGGAGATAATCTTGTGTTGTATCAAGACTCTAGAACTCCATTCGTTAAGGTGGTTATACTATGTGATATATTGCTAGTCATGGCCACTAAGTTCTATAAGTCTCCTTTAGGGATTGGATACACCTAGAGTGAATTACTTTAGCATATGACTATATGGACCGAGGTAACATATATGATCATCAGTATTTATGGAATAATTATTCCGAGTATGATACAATAATATGGATAAATAATACACATATGGACCATGCATTAATTAATTAATGATAATGAGATAAATCATAAAGAAAGATAATTCGAATTTCCCATGCAAATATTTGAGTGAACTCAAGTTATAAAGGTTTATTTAAATACATATGCCTCAATCAGTTCCTTAGTCAAAACATTAATTGAACTATTAATTAATGTAATCAGTTAAGTAAAGAAGAGCTCAATGTTTATCAATAAGAATGCATCAATTAACTAAACAGATCCATGAAAAATTTAATGGGCTGATGCACAATCATGGACTTCTTTAAAGACACTTTAGATGCCACATGATACTGGAATAAATGGGAAACTTTGACTTTAGGTGACAATTAGGGGTACCTCCCTAACTTATTTGAAGATGAAGTAAAAAGAGAAAAGATAGGTAATTGAATCAAATTTCATAATATATAGCATTTATGCAAAGAAAATGTGTGTAAATGATTATAAAATTAGTTTCCGTGAAAGTGGGTTTTCAAATTTTCAGCACATCTTAACATATATGTTTGTGCGGGTGCAGCAATATATGAGGTAAATGATGTCCATTTGGGATAAAATCTTGCATAAATATAAAGGACATATAGGCCTAGTGAAACACTATTTATTTGAAAATTTTCATGAATCATTTTATTATTATTAATTATTGAAGTTAGAAAATCTTGAAATTAAAACCTTATGTGCGGGTGCAACACTTTAGGGGGGAAAATTAATGAAATCCTTGATTTCTTAATATAAGATCGTAGAGCTTGATCTCGTCTAGTGCACCATATTTTTTTTTTGGGAAATGGTGATGGAAATCAAAAGTTATATAACAAACAATCGATGTATGTATTTTCAAAAACTGACGTGTGTCAATTAGAAAAATAATTATAAATAAATAAAACATAGTTTTGAAGGAAAAATTTACATATTCAGAATCGTCATTTCATACTCTACAATATCCTACATTTTCATAAAAAAATATTGTGTATGTCATATCAAAACACACCATCTAAACTGAGCATATTGATAGAGTTCTAAAAGACAAGCAATAGCTTTGGTTGATTTGTCCCGGCCAATAGGTTCCGTATTCCAAAGCTGCTTCCAAACCTAATTCCAAACCTTAATCCCGCCACTTATTTAAATTTTAAAATTATGCATATGCGATATCAATATGCTATAATGCAGATGCGATATATAGAATTATGTTCAGAGCTAATTTATGTGGCATGGATTCTAGATTCACAATGTCACTAGCTACTTCGAAGTTGTATGGGTGGTGGGTTTCCACTATAGATTACTTCATGGAAGTTCTCTAATGTTGCTAGCATAATTGAACTAGGTAAATTCTAATGGTGCTATAGGTAAATTTTAACTAATTTGTTTTTGTCCTAATGCATCATTGTTCATCACCCTCATCCTCATTCTCATCACCACTCTCATCCTTCTCCTGATCATCATCACCCTCATCCTCATCCTCATCATCCTCATCATATAGTCATCATCCTCCTCCTCATCATTGTTCATCATCATCGTCATCACCATCACCCTCATTAGCTTCATCAACATCATCATCACCCTCATCCTCATTAGCTTCATCATCACCCTCATCCTCATCATCCTCATCCTCCTCATCATCATCACCCTTATCCTCATTAGCATCATCATGGTCATCATCATCATCATCATCATCATCACCGTCATCCTCATTAGCATCATCATGGTCATCATGGTCATCATCATCATCATCATCACCCTCATCCTCGTCGGCCTCCTCCTCCTCATCATCACCCTCATCCTCATCAGCATCGTCATGGTCATCATCATCATCATCATCATCATCATCATCATCATCATCATCACCCTCATCCTCACCCTCATCATCATCCTCATCCTCATCCTCATCATCATCACCCTCATCCTCATCAGCTTCATCATGGTCATCATGGTCATCATCATCATAATCACCATCATCATCGTCAACCTCATCATCATCATCACCCTCATCCTCATCATCATCATCATCACCCTCATCTTAATCATCATCATCATGGTCATCATCATCATCACCATCATCACCCTCATCATCATCACCCTCATCCTCATCACCATCATCATCATCCTCATTTTCATCCTCATCCTCATCCTCATCACCCTCATCCTCATCAGCTTCATCATGGTCATCCTCCTCCTCCTCCTCATCATCACCGTCATCATCCTCATCCTCATCAACCTCATCATCATCGCCAACCTCATCATCATCATCACCCTCATCCTCATCATCATCATCATCATCACCCTCATCCTCATCATCATCATCATGGTCATCATCATCCTCATCACCCTCATCTTCCTCCTCCTCCTCCTCATCCTCCTCCTCCTCCTCCTCCTCATCATCATTCATCATCACCCTCATCCTCATCAGCTTCCTCATGGTCATCATCATCATTGTCAACCTCATCATCATCATCACCCTCATCCTCATCCTCCTCCTCATCACCCTCATCCTCATCATCATCATCATGGTCATCATTGTCATCATCATCATCATCATCATCATCACCCTCATCCTCATCACCATCATCCTCATCCTCATCCTCATCATCATCATCATCATAATCACCCTCATCTGCATCAACTTCATCATGGTCATCATCCTCATCCTCATCCTCATCATCCTCATCACCCTCATCTTCCTCCTCCTCCTCATCACCCTCATCCTCATCCTCATCATCATCATGGTCATCATCATCATTGCCCTCATCCTCATGGTCATCATCATCATCATCATGGTCATCATCACCATCCTCCTCCTCCTCCTCATCACCCTCATCCTCATCATCATCATAGTCATCCTCCTCCTCATCATCACCATCATCCTCATCATCATCTTCATCGTCACCCTCATCCTCATCATCATCATCACCCTCATCAGCATCATTCATTGCCCTCATCCTCACCATCATCATCATATTAATCGACAGCCTCATCCTCATCATCATCATCATATTCATCCTCCTCCTCATCATCACCATCATCCTCATCATCATCTTCATCGTCACCCTCATCCTCATCATCATGATCACCCTCATCCTCATCATCATCAGCCTCGATCCTCATCATCATCGTTCATCACCCTCATCCTCATCCTCATCATCATCATCATGGTCATCATCATCATCATCATCATCATGGTCATCATCTTCATCGACACCCTCATCCTCAACATCATCAGCATCCTCATCCTCATCCTCATCATCATCATAATCCTCATCCTCATCATCATCATCATCATCACCCTCATCCTCATCCTCATCATCATGCTCATCATCATCATCATCATCATCATCATCACCCTCATCCCCATCATCATCATCATAGTCATCATCCTCCTCATCATCACCATCATTGTTCACCATCATCTTCATTGTCACCCTCATCCTCATCATCATCACCATCCTCGTCATCATCATCATCATCATCACCATCCTCATTGTCATCATCATCATCACCCTCATCCTCATCATCATCATCACCCTTATCCTACTCCTCCTCCTCCTCCTCATCATCATCCTCATCCTCATCGTCTTCATCAACACCCTCATCCTCAACATCATCAACATCATCATCATCATCATCATCATCATCATCATCATCATCATCATCATAATCCTCATCCTCATCATCATCATCATCACCCTCATCCTCATCATCATCATCATGGTCATCATCAGCATCATCACCCTCATCCTCATCATCACCATTATAGTTATCATCCTCCTCATCATCACCATCATTGTTCACCATCATCTTCATCGTCACCCTCATCGTCATCATCATCACCATCCTCGTCGTCATCATCATCATCATCACCATCCTCGTCATCATCATCATCATCATCACAATCACCCTCATCCTCATCATCATCATCACCCTTATCCTCTTCCTCCTCCTCCTCCTCCTCCTCCTCATCCTCATCGTCTTCATCGACACTCTCATCCTCAACATCATCAACATCCTCATCCTCATCATCATCATCATCATAATCCTCATCCTCCTCCTCCTCCTCCTCATCACCCTCATCCTCATCATCATCATCATGGTCATCATCATCATCATCATCACCCTCATCCTCCTACTCATCACCATCATCATAGTCATCATCCTCCTCATCATCACCATCATTGTTCATCTTCATCGTCACCATCATCCTCATCATCATCACCATCCTCTTCATCATCATCATCATCATCACCATCCTCGTCATCATCATCATCATCACCCTCATCCTCATCATCATCATCACCCTCCTCCTCCTCCTCCTCCTCATCATCACCCTCCTCCTCCTCCTCCTCCTCCTCCTCCTCCTCCTCATCATCATCCTCATCCTCATCGTCTTCATCAACACCCTCATCCTCAACATCATCAACATCCTCATCCTCATCATCATCATCATCATAATCCTCATCCTCCTCCTCCTCCTCATCATCACCCTCATCCTCATCATCATCATCATGGTCATCATCATCATCATCACCCTTATCCTCATCGTCATCATCATAGTCATCATCCTCCTCCTCATCACCATCGTTGTTCACCATCATCTTCATCGTCACCCTCATCGTCATCATCATCATCATCACCATCCTCATCGTCGTCATCATCATCATCACCATCCTTGTCATCATCATCATCATCATCATCATGACCCTCATCCTCATCATCATCATGACCCTCATCCTCCTCCTCCTCCTCCTCATCATCACCCTCATCCTCATCATCTTCATCGACACCCTCATCCTCAACATCATCAGCATCCTCCTCCTCCTCCTCCTTGTCATCATAATCCTCATCCTCGACATCATCATCATCATCACCCTCATCCTCATCATCATCATCATGGTCATCATCATCATCATCACCCTCATCCTCATCATCATCATCATAGTCATCCTCCTCCTCATCATCAACATCATTGTTCACCATCATCTTCATCATCACCGTCATCCTCATCATCATCACCATCCTCGTCCTCATCATCATCATCATCACCATCCTCGTCATCCTCATCATCATCATCATCCCTCATCCTCATCATCACCATCACCCTCATCCTCCTCCTCATCATCATAGTCGTCATCCTCCTCATCATCACCATCATTGTTCACCATCATCTTCATCGTCACCCTCATCCTCATCATCATCATTGTCACCATCACCCTCATCCTCATCATCATCATTGTCACCATCACCCTCATCCTCATCATCACCATCACCCTCATCCTCATCATCATCATCATAGTCAACATCCTCCTCATCATCACCATCATTGTTCACCATCATCTTCATCGTCACCCTCATCCTCATCATCATCATCGTCATCCTCATATCTCATCCTCATCATCACCATCACCCTCATCCTCATCATCATCATCATGGTCATCATCATCATCATCCTCATCCTCCTCATCATCCTCATCCTCATCATCATTGTTCATTAGCCTCATCCTCACCATCATCAACACCCTCATCCTCATCATCATCGACACCCTCACCCTCATCCTCATCGACACCCTCATCCTCATCATCATTGACACCCTCACCCTCATCCTCATCGACACCCTCACCCTCATAGTCATCATCATCATGTTCATGGACACCCTCAATGTTCATCACCCTCATCCTCATCATATCTAGATAAATGTAAATTACACATTTTCATTGAGCACTAAATTGCATATGTGATATATCTCATATGCAATAAATCACATATGTGATATATTGGGAATGCGTTATGGAAAACATGTAAAACCCTGCCCGTTCATAAAAAATATTGAATTCAATATCGCATATGCGATATATGTTTTATATAAAATATAGGGTGGCGTCGTGTTGGCCACCTTTAACGTATCAAAAAACATAATTCGTCTGAACCCGCGCACAGAGAACTGTTCGACATGCAATTTTTTATCATTACTTACATAATTCCATAGTTTTGTACAGGTTTGGGTGGATTTCAATGGGGAATGTACATAATAGAGGAAGAAAGTCAGCAAGGAAGGTGCTTACACCAGAAGAAGCAGAAAATAAAAAACAAAAAAAGGGAAGATTCAAGAAATCGTCGGCATTCATTACATGAGCAAATAGTTCCCATCCCCCCTCAAGAGATACATGACGTAGAGGCTAAGGAAGATAATGCAACATTAAAAGAAGCTGGTTATATGGAAGTTGATATTATTCATCCATTAGTAGACGGACAATCTTGTGAAGAGTTCAATAATTATGTTACTCCCGATGTAAATGTGACTCAGCAACAACCATGTTTGGTGGTTCAATCTCCTAATCAAAGTTGTGATCCGGTAGTGGATGTAAATGTCACTCCAGCATTTCAAACAACAAGAAATTTTGCATCAAAACAAAAGAGAACTCCTAAACGAATACAGGTGGACGAGAGAGGATTGACTTCCATGGAAGGTAAGGTGGCTAAATGCACTATCCTTCGCCATTCTTCTCAAATAATGAAACAATAGTTTGATAACAAATCATAAGCCGGTAAATGCCAACTATTTTTAGCTTTGCTTAAATCTAGAAATATGGCAATTGTTAGAAGAAATTTAGGCATAACAACACTGAAGAATATGGAATCAAGTAATCACATTGTTAAATCTCTTGCTACTGCATTCACATTGATTGGTAAAAAAACTCCTTCAAAAGACTGTAATGTGTCTCGTCGTGTATTGGCTGGATCAATTGTATGTAGATCCACAAGACAACGCCATTTACTTAAATGCACATCACAAATTGTTCCTTTACATGCAAAGACACTTAAAAAATATTCAGTAAGAAGAGACAACCTTGATGTAGAGGGACAAATGGAAACATTATGGGCATTTAGCGGTAGGTTTCCCCGCAAAGACATGAAGTTAGTCGAAGCAGTGAAGGGCCTAGTGCAAATGTTTTGGCATGATAACACTAGGCCTTCTTCTAACATGAAGGATGTGTTAAAACATTGTAGGGGTTCTCATCACACTGAACCTCATGTTAAGCATTATCTTGACATGACACAAACTCAACTGTTCGAGATGTTTAAAGTTGCCCATGTAGAGCTAAGGCTCGGGCAAAGATCTTTTGAAAAATGCAAGCCTTGGTATGTTAGAATCAATACCATCCAAAACACTTGTTGTTGTAGTTACCACATAGAGTTTGACCTATATTACCATACATTTGCACATATACGTCATTTTTTGCATCCTAACCATGTGCAGGAATGCTCAAGTACAGTACCGCCAATGTCATCCAGAGATTTCATCCATAGCATCATGTGTCGGAGGCAAGATGGGCAGACACATTACTTAAAACAATGTGTAGATGGTTCTTGCAACAATTGTGGTGGGCTATCCTTATGGTCTGATTACATCCATGAAAGTGAAGATCAAGCATTCGGGAATGCAATTGTCGAGAAGCAGAACTATCAGTATGAGACATATCAGTTAAATGATGGGAAAGAAAGTAGGAAGATTAAATTGGTGACTTCACAGGTAAATTCTTGAATATTGACAAATTAATATTCATGTACACACATTTTTTATGTGGTTTATTGACATATTAATATTCATGTACCAAGTGCGAGTATGTGATTTTATTCCATAGTTTCGTGGAAAGATCCAACAGTACATTCAACATGTCGATATGGGACGGTGGCAAGATGAGCAATTCAGAATATGCCGGGACACCTTCCCTCTTGGAACAATACTATTAGTGGTTGACTTTGTGGAAAATTACACCCTACAACCACAAAATGAAATTCAAAGTCAATACTATCACTCAGAGCAAGTGAGCATAATGGTGCATATCACATATTGACATGGGCAAGATAGCAGTGGAGAAACGTGTGATACTGAAAGAAAGTCACTTCTACATAAGTGACAACCGGACCCATGACATCCATTACGTGCAACATTGCTTTAAATTATTCTATGATCATGTGATAGCCATGGATATACCATTTTATCATCATTTCATTTGGTCAGATGGTTGTGCTGGACAGTTCAAGAATGCACATGTATTTGAATGGTTGTGTTTGTTGCACATAAAATACAAGGTGCCACATGTAATTATGAAGCACAATTTCCATTAATTAGCCTTACTATATTACCAATGTAATAAACCTGCGATTGACAGATACCATTCAAAGACATAATATTATTCAAAGGATACTAGACACTATAAACATGATCGTACAACCTCGGGTGAGTTATCTATAAATCATGTTTGCACATTTTCATTGGGTTTTCTTTTCTTTCTTATGATGTTACTAATGTCTAGCCTTTCATATGCCTAGGATACAAACACCATCTACGGCACATTGGAGGCGCCAAGAATGGTGCATTTAGACACCACCAAATATAGTTCGGAAAATAACAAGCTCTCGAGTTGTTGAAATTTACATTTCTTGATGTTTTTAGTTTAATATATACATTTAATTACATTGGCATGTACAAATCAGAATCCAACTAGAGGCTTTCATACTTGCATGCACCAATTAGGGTCAAGACAAGGTATGAGATGGAACTAGAAACACATGAGATCACCAATACTAGGCTTTCATGAGTCACCAAGTTGCATGCTCCAACTAGGTTCAAGACAAGGTATGAGATGTCCAACTAGGGTTTGGTGAGCAATCATGCAAGTTACGAGAGGGAACTAGAAACACATGATCACCAATACTTGCATGCACCAACTCGGCTTTCATGAGTCACCAATTTGCATGCTCCAATTACGTTCAAGACAAGGTATGCTCGATGTCCAACTAGGGTTTGGTGAGTAATCATGCAAGTTAGGAGAGGGAACTATAAACACATGATCACCAATACTTGCAGGCACCAACTAGGCTTTCATGAGTCACCAATTTGCATGCTCCAATTAGGTTCAAGACAAGGTATGAGATGTCCAACTAGGGTTTGGTGAGCAATAATGCAAGTTAGGAGAGGGAACTAGAAACACATGATCACCAATACTTGCATGCACCAACTAGGCTTTCATGCGTCACCATTTTGCATGCTCCAATTAGGATTAAGACAAGGTATGAGATGTCCAACTAGGGTTTGGTGAGTAATCATGCAAGTTAGGAGAGGGAACTACAAACACATGATCACCAATACTTGCATGCACCAACTAGGATTTCATGAGTCACCATTTTGCATGCTCCAACTAGGGTCAAGACAAGGTATGATATGTCCAACTAGGGTTTGGTGAGCAATCATGCAAGTTAGGAGAGTGAACTACAAACACATGATCACCAATACTTGCATTCACACCAACTAGGCTTTCATGAGTGACCAAGTTGCATGCTCCAATTAGGGTCTTGAGACAAGGTATGAGATGTCCAACTAGGGTTTGGTGCGTAATCATGCAAGTTATGAGATGTGCTTTATGAGACGGAACAAGGTATGAGATGTGCTTTTATTATGATTGTTAGTGGCATTGGTATGGAAAAAGAGAACTCAAAATCATCATAAAGTAATTATTTGTACATGGTCATATGGGGAATTTGGCTAGGGATGAACTTAGTTCTTAATTCTACTTGAGGAAAAAAGTATTCTTTTGTTCAAGAATTAATCTCTTATTCAAGCATTGTCTCAAAAAGTACACTAAACACATGTACATCTAATTCTTTTCCCATGGTAGCTTACATATCAAAGTCATGGGTTTCCTTGATGGTGCATATCAAAGTGATCCAAATTTTAGTATCACATGGCATCTTATTTTTCTTTGATATATGCATGTCAGTAAGTATAAAGTTGGAACTGGCATTGGAACAAACAACTTTGGATAATTAATGGCCTCAATGCTCTTGATAAAATGTCTTTTCAATGGTGGTGTAAAAACTCTCTAGGTTTTTGTTGACTAGGATCTCACTATAAATTGGATGTTAAACAAGACCTAATTGTCAAATACTACTACTCTTTAGTACATTTATTTTCACCATGTTTTTGGGAACTAAGCATTATTGTTGATTCTCTTCCTTAAGCAAGTCAAATTCTGGAAGATATGGAGTTAGAAGAGATAAATGAAGGGCCCTATTTGGTTTCTTCCTTGTGATTCAAATAAAGGTGACATGTAATATCAACGTATATATTTCACTATTTTGGTTGAGTTAGATAATCTTTTGGTTCATACAGTTTTTTGGATGTTTAAGACTATGTGTGTTTTTGGATATTTTCTATAATATTATTATTATTATTTTTGGACAATTTTTGAAATTGGGATTTTTCTCCCATATAGGACCAACATGGGAGAAATTTTTGGACAATTTTTGAAATTGGGATTTTTCTCCCATATAGGACCAACATGGGAGAAATTTTTGGACAATTTTTGAAATTGGCACATTTGCAAAGATCATGTAGAATTTTGTCTGCTGTTATCTATTGGGGTATTTTGATGAGATGGAATTAAAGGCCCGTGGTGGAACAAGGGTTACCAAGGTATGAGATGGAACTAGGGTTTGGTGAGCAATTTGCAAGTTAAGAGAGGGAAATAGAAACACATGATCACAAATACTTGCATGCACCAACTAGGCTTTCATGAACAACAATTTGCATGCTCCAACTAGGGTTACCAAGGTATGAGATGGAACTAGGGTTTAGTGAGCAATCATGCAAGTTAGGAGAGGGAACTAGAAACACATGAGATCACCAATACTTGCATGCACCAACTCGGGTTTACTTCAACGAATTTAGGGTTTGTAGGGTACATGATGTATGTTAGTATGGTATTCAATGAACTCTAGTATCATAGGGTATTGTAGGGTATGATATGGTATATATTACACATGCATGCATGACTTAGTGTTAAATGGTACATATTGTTAGTATGTTATGTTATGGTACATGTTATTGTATCATAGTATGGTATGATGTTAGTGTTGTAGGGTAATGTAGATATTCTATTGTGTGTATGTTAGAATTGTATGATGTTAAAAAGTTGATGAGTCGTTTAAATTTTTCCTTTAAGTATTGGAAATTCATTTAAGTTAGCACACATGCACGAACCACACATATCATTATATCACATAGGTGAACCCCACATATCATATTCCAAGACCAAGTTAACCATGATATCATGTTCAGAGATCAAGTCAACCATATATATGTATAAATTTGAACCTTGCTTTATATTATATATGTATAGCAATAATGTTGTACAAAAATTGCCATGCCACATGGCCATAATACAAAATAGTGGATCAAAAAGTACATCTGTGTGTACATATGAACAAAAAGATACATCTATGTATGCCCCCTATACATTTTTTCTAGTTATCCCCCATTTTGCTGCCACTGCCAGAGTCTTCGGAGAAGTGTAAATTTCTTTTGCTATTGCTCATTGGTGATCCCCATCGTTGAACAAGAGGGATAGGTCTCATCAGTGGAGACTGCAGAAAAACCAACATTTGTAAGTTGATTTACCAACCTTTAAAAATTCTATGTACATTTGTTCAAATTCCAAAACCAAAAAAACATTTCTACTTACTGTACGTGAGTAAGTAATCATGGGTCTTGGTGCCTCACTAACAGCGATCCTGATTGGGTGCTCTTCTTGCACCACTTTCTCACTATCAGGCTGCATATATATATATATAAATGCCAATGTCAAAAAATATACATGTACCTTGGGGGGGAGAGGGTCACCAATTTGGGTCTCTTCAAGCACCAAATCAGAGAAAGATATGTACACAAGCGTACAAAGAAAGCGATCTAGACATAAACATACCTGCTGGCTCGTCAAAGGTGGGCCACTGGTTTGGTGCTCTTCCCACACCGGTGCCTCACTAGGGGCCTGCATATAAAGTAGCATATATATGTCAATTTCATATAAAATAGTGAATCAGAGACATATATACTACCTGGAAGGAAAATGATGAACTACCAAAGAAAGAAAAACATACATACTTGTTTAGGGGGAAGAGGTGGGTTGACAACAACCTCGCTTTGGTGCTCTTCAAGCACCACTGTCACAATAGGTTCCTGCATAAAGTAACATATGTCAAAGCGATATGTAAGTTACAAAATGATTTTTCCAAACAAAGTGAAACATAATTAAAATCATATTTCAAATAATACCTGTGTCTGCAAATCTACCTCTGCATGAGAGGGAATAGGCTGCGAGACAATATACTCATCCTAGGAAACCTACATAAAACATGTTACATATAAAAATTAGGATACATATTGAATGTTACAATCAAGATATGTACACAAATGTACAAAGAAAATGATCTACATAAACATACCTGCTGGCTCGTCAAAGGTGGGCCACCGGTCTGGTGCTCTTCATGCAATGGTGCCTCACTAGGGGCCTACATATAAAGTAGCATATATATATCAATTTCATATAAAATAGTGAATCAGAGACATATATACTACCTGGAAGGAAAATCATGAACTACCAAAGAAAGAAAAACATACATACCTATTTGGGGGGAAGAGGTGGGTTGACAACAACCTCGCTTTGGTGCTCTTCAGGCACCACTATCACAATAGGTTCTTGCATAAAGTAACATATGTCAAAGAAATACAAGTTACAAAATGATTTTTCCAAAGAAAGCGAAACATAATTAAAAGCATATTTCAAATAATACCCGTGTCTGCGAATCTACCTCTGCATGAGAGGGAATAGGCTGCGAGACAATATACTAATCCTGGGAAACCTGTATAAAACATGTCAAGTATCAAAATTAGGATACATATTGAATGTTACAATCTATACTATAAATATGTAAATAAATTTGACAAATTAACAAGTATAGTTCTTACCCCTATTGGTGAAGAACCAAACCCATAAGCAATATTGACAGCCGCATCAATGTTCTCGACGTTGATCGGCGGACTATGCGACTGTGGTGTGCCATGGGACACCAGGTGTATATTTGTTCACATAAATTGTTAGATAATTAAATAGAAATAAATTGTGAAACAATTGAACATTTTGACTTGAAACAAAATATAATATTAAAATAATGAGTTTTACTTACAAAGTGAAGTAATCCATCGTCTCGGAAGTCGGAAGTAGGGCCATAGCATATGCCTCCACACGATGTGAAAGGGTGTGGAGTAACATGATGCTCTGAAGACTCTACATATCCTTTGTGATCTATAGATGGGCCCAGCGTAGAAGTGCCAACCCCTTGGTCTACATTGCCTTGGACATCAGTCCCATGCTCAAGCAATGTATCTGCCATGTCAAATAATGCCTCATGTGTATACTCAATGATAGGACCTGCAGGAGGATATACCCGAGGGGGTTTTGGTGTGCATGGTGGGAGTGGCACACAGTTGGGATATGTCCTGTAACCTTCCCTATCTTGGGGAATCCCATGACCAACACCCTGGTTGCCTAAGAGATCGAAGTAGTTAACATGTTTCCCTAGGATGAATTCTGCATACAACTTCCTAAGGAAATAAAATGGGATGTCCCTATTCCCATGGGGGTCTTCATTGAATACCATATACCAACGATCCATCCAATTGGCTTTTATATTTGGTTCAATGCAACAGTCTATGGAAATGTATGCTAGACTGGTGGGTGGAACCAATATGGTGCTAGGGTTCCAGAATAATGAAAATAACTGGTCTTTTGTAATTTTAAGGGCTTTGATGTCTTTATGAGTCAATCCATCGGAATAGTATTGCCTCTTGCATTATATTTACAAGGTAATGTTGTACAAAGCTCCTTGGGCATCGGAAATTGTGTTTGTTATTGTGTCCAAGGCATCGGCTAAAGAATCTCTCAAACGACCCCCCCCTCTAATAGATGAGATAAGGCGCCTCAATGATGCCAAGTGTGCAATAATCTGTGCATTTCTATCTTGTTCCCCCTCCGAGTTTGGGTTTGGTTGTGGGTTAGGTTGTTGTGGGTTATTAGAGGGTGGGTTTTCCACATTGTGTTTTTCATTTGTGTTGTTTGTTAATATTTTAAAAAAAAACTACAAGTTATTTTACTTATAATCATTATTTGATTGTTCACATTCAATTATTTTTTTAAATTTGTTCAAAATAATTATAAAAACAATGAAATTATGAAAAAATTAAAGAATGGAAGACTAAATGAAAATGATTGAACTAGAATTTACCTGCCATTGGAGCAATCCACTTCGAACTCGACCTTGACCACGACCTCGAAAAGGTAAAATGCAAATCACACTTGCGCTGTTTCACTCCTGCAGTTTTTTGATCTCTCGATCCTGTGAAAATGAGATTTGAGGGGCCTGCGGCCTCTGTTTTTTTTTTTTGCTTTTCAATATCGCATATGCGATATATCACATATGCGATATATCGCACTTGTGATATATATCGCATATGTGATATATCGTATATGCGATATTGAAAAGTAAGGAACTAAGGTTTTTTTTAACTAAGTGTATGTTGTCTCATGGGAAGTGCATCCCTCTTGTGCATACCTTGGATGATTATGATTCCATTCAATGGTGGTGTATTTATTTCAATTAGGGATTTTAAAGGCATTTGTGTTGATTTTCGTCTTCTCCTCAATTCACTTGAATATTTCTTCAATGGTGTTATGATTGTTGTCAAAACAAAGACTACGCTTTTCATGTGGAGATAACTAACAACCGAATATTTTATCTCAAATCATGGTGCTCTTCTTAAATTTTGAATTTGTCTCCAACTAGGAAAATATCTTATCCAAATCTTCTTCTATATAGAAAGGATCTCAAACTCTTTCCTTTGAAAAATTTATTTATTCTCTTGAAGTTGACTTGTTAGGTCTTCATCAATTTTCTTGGTAGATCTACTTTTTGACTTTTCTTACACCAACAATGGTATTTTCAAATTATTCATGGTTCTTATGTATTTGTTTTAGGTCCTTTATTAGGGAGATAATTTCATCTTCTTGCTTGCAATTTTTTTCCTTCTCCTCTAGTTTATTTGTCAGGGTTTGTTGTGTCTTTTCAATTTTTTCTTTCAATCCAATGTTAAGACCTAAATGTTGGAAACATTTCCCCCTATTGGGCACAGTTCCCCCTATAGTGTGGCATAGTTTACCTCCTATATGGCAGTGTATTACATATTATTGATGTAGGCTTGGGTCTATTAGTTGTTATTGTACACATATGTCTGCTATATATAGTAAGGGGATATTCTCATAATAGTAAGCATTGCATATTGTCTTGTCTTGGGTACATAATTACATTGTGTAAGGAGGTTCCTCCCTCAAAGAGGATTGTTATTTATCTGTGTTCTTCATTATTTAGGCATGGATTACTCTCTTTTATCATGTTTCTACTATTTGTGTGTTATTTATGGGACTTGGTTGCATAACATCCAAAACTAATCTTTTAGTCCATTATTTTGAAATATAATATTCATCTTGATACTTTTGCAATTGCTCCATTAATGATTAGTTTTCTCTTTCCTCTTTCCTTAGTTCACATAGAGAACTAATAAGTTCTTCCTCTAGATATACTTATTCTTTGGTTTGAAAGCCTTCTTTATCTTTGGAGACTTTGCTTTTTCTCTCAATGGCTCCATCATTTGTTTTGGGTTGTACCTCATTTTATTGAGAGAGTTTCTTTTGAATAAAGATAGTATATATTCTCCCAGAGCTAGGTAGTTGAATTCCATTGTCCCATTTTTTTCTTCTCACAATATGATAGGCCATTCAAAATTGCATTCATTTTCTTTGGATTGTCTTTGTGTAGATTATTTGTTATTGAACCTTTTGGTTGATTCTTTGGATTTGTGTATCCATTATGAAATACACTCCAAATGTCAAGCTCAACAACTTGCATATATGCCTCTATTTTTATGCTCCATGGTACATAATCTATTCCATTTAAAAAGGGAACCTTATTTAGGATATACTAATTGAAAATCCATGAGTAATCTCTGGGATATGTCTTCTAGTTGTCAAACTATGTGAATAAAACATGCTTTGACACCAATTGTTTGAATATTTATAGATGTTGAGATGGGGGGGGGTGTGAATCGGTATTAGACACTTCTACTAATTTTAACTTCATCACTTCAAGTAATAATCACACATTAATAAAACATTCAACAACCATTCAATACAAATGCACAATACATAATGATTTTAAATGGAAATCCAAAGAGGGAGAAAACCACAAAAGTTGTATCCTTTATTAATAAATTGTGTTTTTGGTTCCTCGTACCACCATATGCAATATGAAACATTTACAAAACGCATATGCGTTTTGTAAATGTTGCATATCGCATATGCGATATATCGCATACGTGATACATTTTCACGAACCTTAGCCTTGTGTTTGGGCTCGTTTTATTCCAAACGTACCATCAATAACGCATATGCGTTCTTGATTTGCACTTCGGAAGTGCGTTTCTAATTTCCTACGTGGCACCAAAAAGTGGAACCAACTTCGTACGAGCGCCCTAATAATAGAAATTGTTCATGGATGACACTAAGAGTGAAGAACCGATGACACTTAAATTACCCTATTAAATAAGTGATCAATAGTCAGTTAAAGATTGGGTTCAATTCAATTCAGTTAACATTCAGTTTAAGTAAGTTAACATTTCTTTAAATACACTAAAAGTGTATCATCAAAATGCAATTTTGTTTTGAAGAATAAAGTTACGCTTTTTTTCCAAGCAAGAAAAAGGTAAGTTAACATTCAGTTAACATTCAGTTCAAGTCAATTAACATTAAGTTCAAGTCAATTAACATTCAGTTCAAGTCAGTTCAGTTTAAGTTCAAGACAATGAACATTCAGTTAAAGCTAACTAATAAAAGGAAGGGCACTAATATTTGTGTGGAGGGAGTTCTAGTTAGAACCTTCTTGTGCATGCACTATGCGGTGCTATTAGTATGTTTTCTGAGCCTCCTATGCGCTACCTTTTGCATGCTAGGTATTTTGGCTTGTTATTAATATGCTAGGCTTAAAGAAAGTTCAATACAGTTGCATATAGTTGTTTTTTCATGGTTTCATTGGATCTCTCTTCTCTATTGCTGAGGGAAGATAATATTTATTCACTTCACAATCAATATTACCAGAACACCTGGACTATTTGATAATCCATTAATAGGACAAATATATATTGATAATTGGATAGATAGAAAGATGTTTTATAAGAATTAGTGTCGGGTACTTTATACCCTAAGTGGTAAGGGGGGTGACTTTTCAAGTCACCTCTTGATTAATTAATTAATTACCCTAATTAACCTACTTAGTATTAAATGTTAATATTTATAACATTTATATTTGTTACATTGCCTTCCCCTTAAGGGAAGCTTTGTCCTCAAAGCTTGTATCAACAACAATGTCTGAATTCCCTTGAACTGTCATCTCGGGATCCTTTCCTTTTTGTAATTATGACACTTGATGAAATTAGACGATAAGAGTTACGAATTCCCAAGGAGAATTGTTGCATTGTATCTGTGGTGGTCCATCCCATATCTACTTTTATTAGATCTATGAGATCATTTTGTGGAACAGGTCATTTCAATTGTTGCTTAGCATGTTGGTCTTTTCGTTTGTCAACATAATTCTTCTGTGAGTGCTTGTTTTGATCATGTCATTAGTTAAAATGATGATTATAATTAGGATGCCTGTAAGGTGTATGTGTTGTTTTTTTTCTTTCTTTTGGACTACATCGAGGACTATTTTCACTTCCTTGATTTGATTTTTGGATGCCTTTTCTTGGATTTGTGTTTCTTGGTTCTCCAGTACATTGTTATGATTCAGAATCTTTTCGATTCTTTAATCTTGCGACTTTTTTTTTCAATTTTTAACTATTTGGTTTGATTCTCTTGTTCTTGATTACAATTATTTGGACACTAGTTTTCTTATTGATTTTCCAGTATTCTTCCTTCGAGGTTGTCACGGGAGTGTTCCCTCTTACTACTGTTTTTCATTTTTTTAATATTTGTAATCAATTTTTTGCTATGATTTCATAATAATAAAATATCTTCGGTATTGCTTGATAACACATTGTTGAATTTTGTTCGTTCCAATTATGTGTATTCTTACTATCGTCATATTGTTGTTGGAGTTTTTCTTTTTGCTGTTGACGATGACATAACTCTGTTTCCTGATTTTCTAACTTTTCTTGTAGTTGCGCCAATTTGTCTTCCTTGTCCGTGATGAATTTGTTTAGACAACTAATTTCCTCTTTTAAGTTGATATTGTTTCCATACGTAGATTATTTGACTTTGTTTAGTTTTTTTCTCTGTTCTTCAAGTTGTTGAATGATACCTTCCAGATGTGATATTTTCTCATCCTTACCTGATAATTTTTTTGTGAGTTTTTCTCTACTATCTTCCAATGATCGAATTCGTAATTTCGAGGTAGTAATCTGTTCTTTTTGAAAATCATTACTTCGTTTCTGATTGTCGAACTAGAGTTGTAGAATATTATTCTGAAGACACGTTTTTAGCTGGGATGAAACTGTTCATAACTATGATTGCAATTGTGAGTGACCTGGATCCATAATTTTTTTAATATCTTTCAAGACTTGATTTCTGTTCTTTTAATATCCTTTTTGATTCTTTTTCCTTTTTGTATAAAATAAATTTATAAATAACATAATTATTAAATAATAATTATTAAGTAATTATTATTATTATTATTATTAATTACTACTACTATTAAAAATTTAATAATAATAAAAATATAATATATTACCAATTATTATTAAAAAATAATAATATGGTATATATATATATATTTTGTGAATTGAGTCTAAAGGTTCTTTTGAAAAAATATATAAGAAATTATTATTATTATTATTTTGTTTTTTTACAGAAATGGTTAAAATTTTGATTAGTGACTAGAAAATGGGCTGCCGGGGCCTGTACATTGAATTTTCAAAGCTGCTATACTAGACTTCATTTCCGGCTTGACAGTCATGGCAGATTTGTGCTATTGGATTGCTGTTGGTATGCCCAATAAAACAGACAGGTCAGTGCCGCTTTAGCCTTAGGGAAGCGGACGATTTGAAATTTCTCCGTTGACAATAAGCTGGCTCTTACTCAGGATAGTACCGCGGTTGGCTTCAGCATCTGCTAGATTGTTAAGATTCCTTAGAACGTGATAAGCCTTATGAGTTCTAAAGTGCTTTAGCAGGAGAAGGACTTTCCTATGCGTGTGGGAAAGGATTATGTCCGTTGGCGTCTTCTTGGTGTGTAAAGCTTTGACTATCAACCTAGAGTCACCGAAAATAGTAAGCTTCTGAATGTTTAGCTGTCTTGCTTGATTTAGACCTTGCCATATCGCAAGATACTCCTCTTGATTGTTGGAGGCGTGTCCTAGGCCCCAGGCATAGGACACATGGGGGGTGCCGGAAGGCTCGAAAATAATGCCTCCTCCTCCAGCTTGATCGAGATTCCCTTTCGAGGCCCCGTCAAAGAAAAGGCACCATTCATCAAGGGATGACCTCTAATTAATGAATTCTTGTTCTTCTAGCCTGATTTCCCAGCGCACCTTTTGAGGAGGATTGGTAGCTTTATTGCTTTGCTGGTCCGAATTGATCTCCTTAAAGCAACGATCTTCTTCAGGAGAGAGGGTATTCTCATTTCTGATTGTAGACTTTGTGCTTAAAGCTTCAGAGAGCATGGTCCTAGCTTTAATTACAACTTGAGTTGGAAGTCTGCCTTTCTCCTTAAAAATTCTGTTATTTCTTTCCATCCAGACTTTCTAGCACAGGAATTTAGGGGTCCACATCCATGCCATCTTGAGGATATTTTTTTGCTGAAATTGAAGGGGGAAAGAGAGAACCAGCTACTGATCAGCTCCTTTATTGAATTAGGCAGACTTACAGCGATTGAGCCTAACGTGAGCCTCCATACCTATTTAGTGAACTTGCAGGTAATGAACATATATTCAATAGTTTCTTCAGCTCGGTTGCATAGAGGGCAACGTGATGGCCCTTCCCAGCCTTTGCTCTTCAACTTTTCTCCTGTCAAAATGTTGTTATGAAGGACAGTCCATAAAAAAATGTCAATTTTGGGTATAGAGGCAAATATCCAAAGTGCTTTCCACGGCCCAGGATTGGGAGGGGCCCAAGGCACCTCCAAAATCGCAGCATAGCCTTCAACTGCAGTATAATTTCCAGATCGTGATCCCCAACTACGTTTGTCTTTGGATCTGGCGCTGATGGGAGATTTTCCTTGCAAACATTCAACATATTTGTAGCTTCCTCTTTTAACTCGTGTGGGTAATCTCCCAGGTTCCAATTTGCCCAAGATTCTTCCTCATCGCTGCTCCAGGAGGAAATGTCCATCAACGTTCTGCAATTTTTAGCGAGAAGCCACTCTTTAATGTTGCCCAGATCGCTGGAGTCGTTGAGAGGCTGATCCCCAAGGATCGAGTCCTCCCATATTCTTATTTTTGCCCCATTACCTGGAGTCCACGTGAGCTTAGACGTGAAGAAGGAGAGGGCTCTTTTACAGAGTGAGAATATCGGGGAACCTTTCTGCAATTTTGTGGGCCTTTCAAGACATCTATCCCTGTCTCCTATAAAATATTTCTTTCAGAGGATTTGCTTGCTCCAAGTTCTTTTCCTTGTGATCATTTTTCAAAGAATTTTCCCCCCCATGGCTAGATTTTGGGTGGCCACATCTCTTAATTGAAGGCCCCCTTCCATCTTTGGCCTTGTGATCTTGTCCCAGCTCACTAGATGGAGTTTTTTTTTCACAATTTTGGCCACCCTCCCACAGGAATCGACGAAGCAGCTAATTGATTCTGTTTGTAATGGTTTTTGGAGCTAGCAAAACTGAGCATTGGTAGATTGGAAGGCTGGTGAGGACTGAGTTCATCAAAATCACTTTACCTGCTTTGTTGAGCCATGTTTCCCCCCACGCAAGGATCTTATTTTTTAGTTTATCCAGCATTGGTAGCCAATGGACAACTCTAGGAGCAGCTTTGAAAATTGGAATGCCCAAGTAAGTAAAGGTGTCCCAGATAGTGATGCCTTCCATTTCAAGAATCCAAGATAGCTCCATCATTTCACGAGGAGAGCAGTTCCAGCCATAGAGCTTGCTTTTGTGGAAGTTTATTTCACTTCCAGAGCTATTTCTGCAATAGTCCATCTCGGTTTTAAAGTTCCTAGTTGTGCTGAGATTGACAGCTCCGAATAGAAGCGTATCATCAGTGAACTGGGTGTGGTTTACATCCTTGACCTTTGGGACAATTCTGATGCCTAAAAGAGACCTGTTTTGGAGGCTTCTGTTCAGCTGGTAACTTAGGACAGAGGCTTGAATGACAAAAAGCACAGGGGAGAGAGGGAAGCCTTGCCTTAATCCTCTCAAGGCTTGGAAAAAATCAGTAGGATGTCCATTAACCAGTGGGGTGATCCAAGGGGATGAGATGCATGCTTTGACCCACATAATGAATTTTGGATTGAAGCCAAAATTCCTCATGGCTGCAAAAAGGAAATCATGCCTGACTCTGTCAAAGGCATTGGCCAAGTCCAGCTTTACCACCATACCCTTCTCTTTTTTCTTGTAGCTTGTATGAATGCCTTCTTGCACTAAAATAATGTTATCCTAAATCTGTCTGCCTCTCACAAACCCCTCTTGGTTTTCCAGGATCAGCTTAGGCAGGATTCTTTTGAGTCTGTTAGCCATTATTTTGGTTATGATTTTGTAACCTGTGTTACAAAGGGATATGGGCCTAAATCTGTTGAAGTTCTTAGATCCTTTTTCTTTTGGAATAAGAGCAAAAAAGGAGGAATTAGTACTGCCACCCAACTTGTTGCAGTTCTGAGCCTTCTTAATCATTCTATACAAGTCCTTCTTTATTATATCCCAGCAGGAGATGTAGAACCGGGCTGTGAATCCATCCGGGCCTGGAGCTTTGTCTGGGTCCATTTTGTAGACGGATTTCTTAATTTCTCGAATACTAATAGGACTGTTCAACTGTAGGTTGTCCTCATCATTAATCAAATTTGGAATCTCTGAGAGAGGATAGGAATTCGGCTCCACAGGATCTTGGTTAGGGGTGACATAAAGATTTTTGAAAAAAAAATGGGCTGCCTCCTTAATGCATTTAAAGTCCTTTATGACTTGGCCTTGAGTCTGAATTTCATTGATGGAGTTATAAATCTTTCTGGCTTGGTCTTTCTTGTGAAAGAACGTAGTATTTTTGTCTCCAGCTTGAAGCCATAACGTCCTTGATTTGACTCTCCAGTAGGTTTCCTCTTCTCTATAGGCTTTGTGGTACTTCCTTTGAAGCTCAGCTTCCCTGATGAGCAAAGCAGGAGTGACAGGGGACTCTTCCAAGATCAACTGGTGTCGTTCCAAGGCCTTCTGGATTCTTTTCCTTTCAGCCATAGGAGAACCCAAACCTTTAGCCCAGTCTTTCAGAGCTACTTTGAGTCTTCTAAGTTTTCTTTCCTAGACAAAGAAAGGGGACCCATAAATTGGGTCTTTCCAGGAGTTAGATACAATGTCAAGGAAACCTTCCTGATTTACCCAAATAGGGATAAACCGGAACGGGATAGGACCTAACCTTTCTTCAGGATAAAGGGAGAGGGAGATCGGTTTGTGATCAGAAGTATAATGTGGGAGAATCTTGGAGGTCGCCAAAATCCCTAGGGTTAGGAAGGAGGCGTGGATGAGGAAGCGGTCAAGGCGGGCAACTATGTGACCAGGTACTATCCTTTGATTTGACCAAGTGAACTTTCCCTTGTCAGTGATGATGTCTTCAAGGTCCCAATCTAGCATCATATCTTCCACCCACTCTCTTGCAGGGTCCCGCACTATTGAACCCCCTTTTTTTTCGGCCAGAGCAAGGGTTACATTTAATTCTCCAGCCAACACTAAGTTTTCAGGGTTGTGGAGATTAAGAAACAATTTTAAGGAATCCCAGCAGTCTTTTTTTTCAACAAAAGAGACAGGAACATAAATATTAAACAAGCTTAGATGATGGTCGAAGTCTTTGTGGAGCAGCTTGGTGAATAACCAGTGAATGGTTTTTTCTTCTTCTACTAGATCAAGCTTTACAGAGTCCCAAATGGTTGCTAAGCCTCCTGAGGCTCCTCTTGCACTTACAGCCCTACCCGGGCCTTTCTTCCAAAACGAGTTGCTTGCTCGAAGAAGAGCATCCTCCTCCAGCTTCGTTTCCTGGATTAGTAGGACTTCAGGCGTCATTACTCTTACTAAATCCCTTATAGCTTCTTCTTTTAGGGGGATGCCTAGTCCTCTACAGTTCCAGGATACGAATTGAATTATTTACCTGGGTGAGGGGGATGACCCCCTTTCGGGGTATTTCCTAGCTTCATCCCGGATCTGGTGTTCATCATTTCAGGGATGGTGTGTTGTGAGCCTTGTACCACGTCCTTGTAGGACTGCTCTTCCCTTCTCTTCTTCTCTGTCTTCCGTACGTGCTTTGGTTGATCTGGGGTACCTGACTGACTACTGGCTTCGGTGTCACCTTCCTGAGAGGATTCAGCTCTTGTTTTCGAGCCTAAACTGATGTGTTCTTTGGATGGACTGGTGAATCTAGGTTGATGGATTGGGTCAATTGGGTCTTGTGGAACCCGGGCTTCTTCAGCTTCTAGGATATTTTCAGGGTTTTGGGCTACATTAGGATCTTCCTGATTGATAGTTTTTGAGCTGCCTTCCTTTGGAGGTCCCTGGGCCATTTTCTCCTTGCTTCTGGAAATATTTGTGGTTTTCCCTTTTTTTACTTTCTTCCATCCTTCAACGTCTTCTTTCTCAGCAGCTAGCTTGGGGCAATATCTTTGGAAGTGGCCATGTTCTTGGCAGTTCCTGCACTTGAAGGGCAGGTGCTCGTAGTCCAACTTCTGGTAATGAGTCCAAGATCCGACCTTTAATTTTATTGCCTCAGAAAGACCAGGTTCGAGGTCAACTTTGACAAAAATTATGGTGCAAGTGTATTGTCCCTTATTATTAGCTTTGTCAATGAAATGCCTGATTCCATTCCCTATTCTCTGCAATGAGTCGAAGTCCCAGCAATGCATTGGAAGGTTAAGGAGCCTGACCCACACCGACACTTCTTTGGGGAGATCGATCGAGGGATCAAAGTCTAGTGTCCATTTGTTCAGGTATAGGCCCTGCCTCACCATGAAGTAGGGTCCATTTCTAAATATTAAGTCTCGGTCTTCTTTTGAGATGAATTCAAAAATAAAAATCCCTCGCTCGACAGGGTAACAAGTCACTCCATGTTTCAGATTGGGCTTCCAATTCCTCTGTATCCAGTCATCTGTTGTTTTGGTGGAGCACCATAGGCCCATGAACTTCCCCATGAGACCTCATTTTTCCAATGCTAGAGCTATTTTCATTGGTTTTTCTTTAGGAAGGGAAATTTCTGGAATTTCTTCTAGCTTCTTAATGAATTTTGGGACCTCCGGAGGAGAGGTTTTCTTGCCTCTGTTGTAGATTATCCTTCTAAAGGATTCCTCATCAGAATTGGATGGGGGGGGTGGCCTCCCCTCCCCCAGGCGCTGCCATGCTTCTCCACGCAGCCTCAGCTTCCCTCTCACGCGATCAGCTAACCCTAGCACGCAGCCAAGTTCTGGATTTTTGTATTAAATATTATTATTATTATTATTATTACTAATAGTATTATTGATATATTATTTTTTATGAATGGCATGGGAATTAGGGTTTAAACCGTAGAATTAAAAAACCACTTATTAAAACAAAACCGTGGGTGGAGAAACCACTTGTGGTTTTACTCTTTTTTTTTTACCTTCCCTTTTTCATGGCAATCTTCCTTCTTCTTCTCTCTTTTTTTTAACTTCTTCCTTTTTATTTTTTCTTTTGACTTTATTTTCTTTTTTTACTTGGTTAAAGACCATAAATTTAGGGACTCGCTAGGATTGTGATTAAAATTCAATAATACCAGAACACCCGGAATATTCGATAAGCCATTAATAAGACAAATATATATTGATAATTGGATAGATAAAAAGATGTTTTACAAGAATTAGTGTCGAGTATTTTATACCCTAAGTGGTAAGAAGGGCGACTTTTCAAGTCACCTCTTGAGTAATTAATTAATTACCCTAATTAACCTACTTAGTATTAAATGTTAATATTATAACATTTATATTTGTTACAATCTTTTATCGAGAAATATGCTTATGTGTTGTGAACCATTCTCTGCAAATCTATCTATCATACTCAAATAATTGTTGGGTTTTTCATCCTCCGTGTTTGGAGGGTTTTCCCAGGGTAACTCTTGTCTCTCATGGTTGATTGATTTATATGGATGATTTATGAAGATGATCTGTGTGGCTGATATATTTGTGAGATTTACATATGGCTGATATATGTATGTGGATGATATATTTACGAGATTGACATGTGGCTGATATTCTCATATGTGGATGGTTTATGAGATACATATGTGTTGAAATTGATTAAAAAATTTAAAGTTCAAGCTTCTCCGATTTTGCTCAAAACATCAACATTGTATCAGAGCATAGGATGTGAAAGAGATTATATTTGTGAAAAAATCTAATCCTACATAGATCTTGAAGAGTTGAGAAAAATATTGTAGCCATGGCATTGATATCTATTCGGCCAGAAGACTGCCTTGAAGGTACTTCCAACTTCAACACATGGAAGGAAAGGGTGTTGAATATCCTCAAAGAGAATAACCTTGATGGTTATGTATCCACAATGGTAGAGGATCCTACCACCAATGAAGGGTGAATCAACTTCAAGAAGAATCAAGAAAAGGCCAAGCATATCATGTTTGATTCGGTTAAGGATTGTCTCATGTCCATGATGATTTGGTTGAAGACCGCAATAGAGTGTTATGATACACTCACCAATGTTTTAAAGAAAATGCCTCGAGTCAAGAAGAGGGGCACATCCAAAGTAAGGTTTTGTACACTAAACAGGAGAATCTTGTCCTCACGACAAGAATGAAGAAAGGGAGAAATATTTTCACTATAAAGAAGCTCTTCCATTCAAGTGAATAAAGAAGGACTCTAGTTTTATGTGCAAGGGTGAAGAGATCAAGAGGGATCCCACACAAGTCAATAAACGATAAGTAATTTATATTTTTATTGTTATATGATGTTATAAATTAGATATAAAAGTTTTTTAATATGTTTCATGACTGTCATATAGAGATATGTATTCCCGGACTTTGGAATTGTGTTGAAATATACATTATTGTTTGTCTTTTATTAACATATTGCCAATCTCATGAGTCCATATTATGTGATATGATATATGATTGATATAAGACATATGTAGGACTAATATAAATCTGAATATTTCCTTCATAAGACATGAGATAGAGGGATGCATACTTGCTTCATGAACTTTGAACATTGGACTACATGATTGGTCATAATATATCAGATAGAGGGTTTCATGCTTACTTCATGAGATATGGATGGGGTTATGTCAAAATATTGATTTAGTTTATGTACATAACTATGTGAAACGTTGTAAGTATGTTGAAATTTTTCATGTGATTACATTTATAGGCTATGTAATGTTATTAATCATTTGAACAATTTTTCTTGTAGGGAAAAAACATATGAATTGACCTACAAGAAGAGAATGACATGGAGTCATTTAGATGGTTGATATTGAAAAAGAGTAGATCAAGAGGTTCCTATGTTTCTTAGGAAGAAGACATAATATAATCCCTAATTCTATTCGGAGAAATGTAAAGAATCCTGAAGGTAACTTATTTATACTAATTATATTCATATATGTGTTAGATATAGAGGAGTATTAGTCTCCATGATGGAGGACTCAAATTTTTTATTCTCACATCCTAGATGTTGAGAAGTAGAAGCTATATTTGCTAGCTCCTGAAAAAAACCAGTGGAACTCATTAAATTAACCTAATGTTATGTAGAAACCATGTATGGTGCTCATATTCAAAAGGAAACTATATGTAAGAATACTGGATAATTCTTAAGGTTAGAGGTGTAATAGTCATTGGATAATCTTTTTCTTTTGTTGAGGAAAAATGTTCAATAGAGTTCTTGAAAGGTTTCAAGAACAATGGACTGTAAATCCATGACCATACACATAAAGATGAATCTGACCCTTGTTCAGATTTGTAGGATCTCATAGATGTTAGATATATCTATACATGTCCCAAGATCAGCTATATGCTTTACATTTAGTACATAGACATCTACAACAAAGCATGTGTTGTGTTACCTACTTGGTATGAGAGTATGTGGATTCAGACATGTCACAACCAATGAAATTAATTTTTATGGATATATGATTCTGACTAGTGCAGTGATCGAGAAAGATCACATAAAAGATGTTGCTTAGATAGAGCATATTGTAAATGAATAAAACTTTACAAAGTTACTAGTTAGTTATATCTGAGACATGGTGTAGAAAGGAGTTGTGTAACTCCTATACATATCCATAGATGAGCAAAATCGCTAGCATATTTACTAAGCCTCTATTCAGAAATATATTGGTATAGTATAGAAGACTCCTCTAGTTAAAGAGGGAGTATTGATGTATCTTCATAGGAAACAATAGTTAAAAATCCACAAATGAGTTACTCATTGTATATGACTTAGGAAACCAGGGTATGTGATATCTTGTGGAGAAAATCACTTAAGTAGAGACATGGTCAAAGTATTGTAGACTATTGGATACTCAAGAAGAGTTATAGTCTGAATTGTTAGAGAATAGTTAAAAACATCTTGGAGAGGTTAAATAGCCATACAATTATCTATGTGGGGTACTTGTCTAGTAAGATATTGCTATTGATTTTGACATTAAATTGTTAACCTGGGGGCTCGAAAGCTTAGAGGTGTCGGAATAGTATGTGTAGGACTAAAGCCTAAACTAATCTAGCATAACCTAACCTAAATATAGTAATATAATTAAAAGAAAAAAAAATCAAATTGGGATAGCTCAACACCTAGGAAATAAACCCGTCATATGATGATCGTATCTCACGAGTTAGATCCTTAATCTATCCATTGGTAGTTATAGATATGTCTAATAGGAAATGAATGAAGTTGTAACACCCTGGTTTTGACCCCGTTTGCATTAAATGTACATGACGTATATATTGTAATCAGTCATGGTGCGGAGCTAAAGGAAAAATCCCCACCATTGATTTGTTTGTGTTATGTTTCAGCGATTGGAATCGTTGCCAATGGTATATCGTGATATACGACACATATTAGTTTTGGCATCATGTAAATATGAATTATTAATTAAATGAAACCCAACCAGCTATGTCACTACAACCATATTGAAAAGGGCATGATTTTCCTAAGGATAAGGGGGGGGGGGGGAATTGTTAAACCTTTAACCAATGGGAAAAAAGGCCATGTGTCAACCACCCATTTAAAACTGCTGATGTTAGTTGAGGGAAATTATTGTTGGGAAGTGGTGGGTGGCAGGACTGTCAGTCCTTGCCCACACACCCACTCCACCAGTAGACTTTCTATCTTCACGTAGGAAGGAAAATGAAGGGGGGGTGGACTCCATTCTTGCTCATCCCCAGGCGCTGATTGGGATTCGCTATCGTTTTTCCTCACGCAGGGAGACAACCAAAAAACTCCATTGTCTTGCTCATTCTCAAGCACAGGATTTTTCCTGGTTTTGACTCACGCAGTGAGCTGGGAGCCATGTTCTTTCCTCCACAATTTCCTTGTGAAGGCCCATTCATGTTTTTCAGCTGTGTGTATGTTTTCCTTACCTATTGTGGCTTGTGTATATGTTATCCTCTGCCCAGCTGAGAACCTGGATTTTATTTCCATCTTTGGACTGTGTAAGTTTCCTCGGTGACTTCATTGTTTAGAATGGGTCGTTGTTTTCCCCACGTTTGTTGGCTGTGTTTGCTGTTACATTTTGGGGGCTGCTGTAGGTTGCTTGGAAGTCGTTTTGGCCATGATAGGGCCAATAACGACTCAGGAGTCATTTTCCCTATCTAAGCTGTAACTGCTGATTGATTACATGCGTGTAATGGTTGGTCTTCGGACTGTGTTGGGAGCAAGGATGGGGGCTTAGTTTTCTTGATAAACCTGGTGTGCTTGGAAACCACACAGACAGAGCTAGAGGGATGGCTTTCTTCTCCACAACCCTTGAATAGCACTGGAAGGGAAGTCAGGGCCTGAGGGACTGTGTAGTAGAGAAGGGATTGATTCCTTGTGTTGGGTGTGTGTGGGTGTCTTAGAAGTCAGGCTAGTTCTGGTGTAGGTGTTCCTAGCTCTGTAATGGGCTCACCAGCCTAGCATTTAGCCTTTCCTAGTACCTTGATGGCTTGATAAACCTGATCATGTTGGCTTGGCTGTCTTGTTGATGGCCTAATAAACCCAACTGTGTTGGCTTGGCTGTGTTTTGTGTATCCTTGGCTATGTGTAAGCCTGCTTGTTCCTTATTCCTTGGGGAATCATGCCCGGCTTGGGGATGGCAACATTGCTGAGAGATTTAGGAGCATGCTAGCCTATGGTTGGGTGGAACGTTGTAGCAACGTAGCTGGTTGCGAGACGAGTTCTTTATGAGATACATAATCTTGACCATTTTGTCTCTGTATTTATATTTATTGTTTAATGAATATGATGAACATGTTGAATGATTGTATGAATGTGGGTTTGGTTCCGCTGTATGATAAATAATCATGTATGCATGTTCTAGTTCAAAGCATTTTGTTTCAGCATTTTATGTACATACATGTTCATGGGGCGGTTGCCCGGATGGTTAATTCTATGGTAGCGTCCACTTTGCTGGTCGGAGGGTCGGGGATGCTACATTGTGGTATAAAAGATCATGTTGCAGCATGGGCCTGAATGGACCGTGAAGATGCAGTGACAGAGGTAGGATTGCCTTCTTCCCAACAGAGATCAGAAATTTATGATAGAAAGTTTCTTGAAAATTTTGTTGAAAATTTGTCTAAGTGCCTAAACCTTCAGCCCATTGGAAGACTAAGTGGGAAGCTCCTCCGATGTAGCGGAGAGCTACATGGAAGATCACTCAACAAAGGAAGTAACTTGTGAATTTTCTCTAAGTGATCGTCGGCTGTCGGCGAAATTTAGTGGATGCTGGAGCCGCAATTTCGATGGAGAATAGCCGAAGATTGCCAAAATGACGACCCTTTTTAGTTGAAAGACCGTCCAAAGAAGGCCATCGGTGATTGGCAACGGTTAGCTGTTTGGATCGATGGAAGTTAGTTTTTCATGTGCCCGCAATTACGGCCACCTATGAGACTATCCATCTGATGGATGACGCATCCGACCGTCAATGCTGTAATAATCAGTGCTTCTGATTCCCGATATGCCACTATCGGAAAACCTTAGTTGTTGAATTCGCCAACACGGCGGACCCGTTTAGTTTTGAGTCGCTGAAACATAGTGATCAATTGCTCTGATCTGCCAACAGGGTTACATTTGTGGAAAACATAGAGATTTCACGTGCCTGGCATTGCAGCTGCCCATGGAACTAGCCTCCCGATGAGTAGAGGATCCGATCGCTGACGCGATAGTGCTTAGTGGATCCAATCGCCAATATCCTGGAATCACCGATAAAGATCGGAAGCCTAGATGACTACGGATCCGACACACCGAAGAAAACTAGGCGAACAGATCACCGATGAACAGTGGAGGAAGTTATTTGTGCTGACTGCTGAAACATCAGAATGTTAGTTGGGATGAGACCCGATCCTGTACAAGGAAATTTTGAGTTTTTCAGTGTGATTTTTTAGCAAATTTCGGCTGTTTTTTAGCGAGATTTTCAGTGGTTTTTCAGTGGATTTTTAGGGCTGAAAAGGAGAAAGTGGCAACGATATTATGCCCTAGATTGCACGAGGAAAAAAAAACAAGGGGGCAATCCCCCTTGACCCCCGTCGTTCCCTTGAGACAGACGTTCTTTGATAAAGAAAATCTTGTGTTTGGGAAAAATCACTATTTTATGATTTTACTAGGAGAAGGTAAGTAATTATAATTTATATCAATGTTATGCATCTAACAATTGTGTTACTAACATGTTTGCAGAATCATGGACACCTTTAAGAGCAGTATTCTAGGTAGTGCAGTTTGGTAAGTAAGTGGTGGTTTAGTTATGAGAACCCATGACGGATATGATACTCGGGATTCTTATGGGAATACGCGAGATGCCATGGGAGAAAATGTCCATAATGGGAATGATGACATTGAGTCCAATGGAAGGAGATTCCAAGGGACACCCTCAGATGTTGCAGCCACCATGAGAAGCTTAATTTAAGCCCTGGAAGAGAAACATCGGTTGAATGCTACCATGTTGCAGAGTTTGACAGACTGGCAGAGAAAGATAGACTCTGGACAGGGTACAACAAGACCAAAAGGAAGTAAGAGCAGCACTAGGAGAAGGAGAAGGACTTCTAGTGGGTCATTTGACTCTGAAGAATCCAGCGGGGATTCAAGCTCTTCTTCTTGTAAAAGAAAAAGAAAGAGACACCATAGGGATCGCTCTCGGGTTGAATTTAAGAAGGCTAAACCTCCTACATTTGATGGTGAGGTAAAGACTAGACAAGAAACTGAAGCTTGGATTCTTGGGATAAAGAAGTACTTTCAAGTGCATGATTATTCAGGAAACATGAAGGAAAGAGTTTCCATATTCAATCTGAATGGAAGGGCATCCATTTGGCGAGAACACTTCAAGCAAGTAAAGAGGATCAGTGAAAATAAACTTAAGTGGAAACAGTTCAAGAAGTATTTCAAGCAGAAATACCTCTCTGACCGGTATTATGATGACAAGATTAAGGAGTTCCATGAGCTGAGATTAGGACAGCAGACCATGGAAGAATATGCAAATAAGTTTTTGGAGCTATTGAGGTATGTTTGGTACATCAGATATGAAAAAGTGAAGGTCCAACATTTTCTGAGTGGATTAACTCAGTCTTACAAAGATAGAATTGAGTTTTATGAACCTAGAACTCGTGAAGAAGCAATAAGGAAGGCTAAGTATTTCTATGAGCAAAGAAAAGGTAAACCTGATTACCAAAAGGCATGGAAGGACAAGAATAATGAGAAGTTTGACCAAAGAAAGAAAGGTTTCAAACCTTCTAACTTCAGGAATCAGCAGAAGCAGCCATCCCAAGCTGCGAGTAAACCAGTTGGAGTGATAGGAGAAAATCCTAAGGATCCACAATAGAATAGAGGACCACTTCAGTGTTGGAGATGTGGAGGACCCCACATGCACAGAACTTGTTCACTCAAGAATGAGAATGCAAGACCGGCTTATAAAATTCAAGAAGCAGAAATAGTGGGTCAAGTAGCAAGGGCAGTCCCTAGGATTTATGCAGCACTGGAGGACCGCCAGGAAGATCATTAGTCAGATGTGGTTGAATTTGTAGGTAATATTGTTGAGCAATCTGTTTCTATTTTGATTGACCCTGGTTCTATGCACAGTTAAGTTACTCCTAGATTAGTGGAGATTTGTGCTTTTAAGAAAGTAGAGCATAGGAAGTCTTGGTTAGTCCAGCTAGCCACTGGAAATAAGAGAAAGGTCAGTGAAATAGTAGAGAAATATCCTTTGGTCATGAATGGATTGGTCACTTGTGTAGATCTGAATGTTCTACCACTCGGTTTCTATGATGTTCTCATTGGAATGGATTGGTTGGAAGCTCACAGAGAAAAGCTTGACTATTACAATAAGACTTTCGAATGCATGGATGAAGAAGGGAACCTAGTAGTTGTGAAAGGCATTCCAAAAATAATTTCAGTGAGGCAAATTTCAGCAACGCAATTGAAGAAGTTCTGTAGGAAAGGTTGCCAGTTGTATGCAGCTCAGATTTTGGAGGCAAGAGGGAATGAAACTCCTAGGTTGGAGGACTATCAGGTGTTACAAGAATTCAAGGATGTGTTTCCTGATGAGATTCTAGGGCTTCCTCCAAAGCGGGACATTGATTTCACAATTGAACTTGTTCCAAGAGTAGCACCAGTGTCCAAACACCCTACAGGATGAGTACACCAAAGATGCTATAAATGAAGATGCAATTGCAAGAGTTGTTGGAAAAGAAGTACATTCAACTGAGTGTGTCTCCGTGGGGAGCACTAGTTTTGTTTGTAAAGAAGAAAGATGGTACAATCAGGTTGTGTATTTATTACAAATAATTGAACAAGGTTACTATGAAGAATAAATATCCTTTGCCTAGGATTGATGACCTCTTTGATCAAATGAGAGGAGCAAAGGTATTTTCCAAGATTGGCTTGAGGTCTGGTTACCATTAGGTGAGAATCAAGGATGAAGACATTCATAAGATAGCCTTCAGGACAAGGTATGGGAATTATGAGTTTGTAGTGGTACCATTTGGTCTCACAAATGCACCAGCTACATTTATGTGCCTTATGAATAGTGTCTTCAGCAGGTATTTGGACAAGTTTGTTCTTGTTTTCCTTGATGACATTCTTGTTTATTCTAAGAATGAGAAAGAGCATGAAGAGCATTTGAGATTGACATTGAAATTGCTCAGGGAGCTATGAGGACCTTGCAGAAAATAATTAATCAAAATACACGATATAGCAGCAGAACTCAAAATCACTTTTATATTAATCGCATGCCACTTCAAGGGGGCAACCTCCTTTGAGCAAGCTCAATAAAAAATAACTTCACGGTGCCTTCCTTGGCCTCAACACACACTTATATACTAAAAACAGGCGCCAATAGTATGGGTCAAAACCATGGGACAATATAAACTATGGATCAACAAATACTACAGGCGGCTTACAAAGCATATGCGCCCAACAACAATAACACAAACTATGGATCAACAATTACTACAGGACGACTTACAAAGAATATGTGTCCAACAACAATATACTAACACGGTAAAGAGAAGGATTGACATGGGTTCCTAACATCCCCTCCCCCTTAGAAAAATCTTTGTCCTCAAAGCTTTAGATGTGGAAATTATCGCTGAATCTGAAGGAGTGGTTCCCACGTAGCATCCTCGGGCTGCATTACATGCCATTGAATTAAGACCTATGTGATAGAGCAAGAGCGAAGCTGACGAGTGCGCTTATTGAGGACAGCCTCCGGCTCCAAAAAGATGGATCCTTCATTATCCAGTTCTGGTAAAATAGTTTGGCCATTGATGTTGGTGCCAAGAAATTTCTTCAGACAAGAGACATGAAATACTAGATGAATGCGGGAAGAAGGCAGAAGTTCCAATTTATAAGCAACAGACCCAATCTTCTGAAGAATCCTATATGGCCCATAGAACTTTGGAGTGAGCTTATGACGCCCTTTGAGTTTTAGTGAGGATTGCTTGTAAGGTTGGAGACGAAGAAAAACCATATCACCGGCTTCAAAAGTGCGCTCAGAATGGTGCTGATCATCTTGTTGCTTCATGTGATTTCTTGCCATGTGAATATTTTCGCGCAAAATGCGAAGAACCTCATCATGGTTTCGATGGACCGCGTCAACTTCCTGAACTGGAGGACTGTTGGGGTTGTAAGGAAGAAGAACTAGCGGTGCCTGACCATAAACTGCTTCATATGGATTCATTTTAGAGGCAGTGTGGTAAGAGGTATTGTACCACCATTCAGCGAGAGGGAGCCAATTTCCCCACTGATATTGTTGCTCAGAGGAGAAGCAACGAAGATAAGTTTCCAAGCATTTATTGATAATTTCAGTCTGACCATCGATTTGTGGGTGATAACCTGAACTCATCTTCAGTTTAGTGCCAGTGTGGTGAAAGAGTTCTGTCCAAAAATGACTGGTGAAAGTCGCATCACGATCCGAGACAATGGAAGAAGGCATTCCATGAAGACGAAAGATCTGGTCCAGGAAAATTTGAGCAACGGAGGAGGATGTATAGGGATGGATGAGAGCAGAAAAATGACTATATTTGGAGAGGCAATCAACCACAACCAAAATCACAGTCTTCCCTCCAGATTTAGGGAGCCCTTCAATCAAATCCATAGAAATATTT